>JAPVLO010000284.1:1800000-2207633 GCA_027257055.1 Cephalopachus bancanus | reverse complement strand
CTCTCCAAGTTGCCCAGGCTGGTCTCGAACCTGTGGGCTCAGGCAATCCTCTCACCTCAGCCTCCCAAAGTGCTGGGATTATAGGCATGAGCCATTGCGCCTGGCTTTTCTTTCTTTTCCTTTTTCTTTTTTTTTTGAGTTCAAGTCTCAGTCTGTTGTCCAAGGTAGAGTGCAGTGGTATGCTCGTGGCCATCGTAGCCTCGACTCGCTGGGCTCAGGCAATCCTTTGGCCTCAGCCTTACAAATAGTTGGAACCGCAGGTGCACGCCACCATGTCCAGCTAATGTTTTGATTTATTATAGAGATGAGATCCTGCCAAGTTTCCCAGGCTGGTCTCAAACTCCTGGGCTCAGGTAATCCTCTAGCCTCAGTCTCCCAAAGTGCTGGGATTAAAGGCATGAACCACTGCATCCAGCTTCCTGCATGTTAAACTGACTCATTCTTTTCTCTATGACTCATCTTCTGCTTTCTCTTTTCTATCCTTTTGTTGGTTTATGTTTCATTCTGGGTATTTCCTCTGACCAATCTCTAAATTAACTAATTCATTCTTTATCAATGTTTAATTTGCTGTCAAATCCTATCCATTGGGTTATTGTATTTTCTTTTCTTTTCTTTTTTTTTTTTTTTTTTGAGTTGGAGTCTCATTCTGTCGCCCAGACTGGAGTGCAGTGGCCGCTCCCGGCCACTGCAGCCTCGATCTGCTGGGCTCCGGCGATCTTTCCACCTCAGCCTTCCAAGTAGCTAGAACTACAGGTGCGTGCTACCACGCCCGGCTAATTTTTTCTGATTTGTTGTACAGATGAGGTCTCACCAAGTTGCCCAGGCGGGACTCAAACCTGCGGGCTCCGGCAATCCACTCACCTCGGCCTCCCAAGGTGTGGGATGACAGGCTGCGCCACTGAGCCCGGCTATTGTATTTTCCCGTTATAGAATTTCTGTTTGGTTGTTTTGTAATTTTCCACTTTTCTGCTAAGTTATTAATCTTCTATTTATTTTCTTTACTGTTATGAACAGTCTGATGATTCCAATATCTGGTGTTTTTTGAGTTCTTTTTCCTTCCTTCATGCCTCCCTTCCTCCCTCCTTCTTTTCCTCCCTTCCTCCCTTTTTTTCTTTTTTTTTTTGAGTTGGAGTCTTACTATTGTCACCCAGGTTGGAGTGCAGTGGCATGCTCACAGCCACCACAGCCTCAACCTGCTGAGCTCAGGCAATCCTTCTGCTTCAGCCTTCCGAGTAGCTAGAACCACAGACACGTGCCACCATGCCCAGCTAATTTTTTGATTTATTGTAGAGACAAGGTCTCGTCATGTTGTCCAGGCTGGTCTTGAACACATGAGCTCAAGTAATCCTCTCGCGTTCACCTCCCAAAGTGCTGGGATTATAGGTGTGAGCCACCACACCTGGCTTTCTGTCAAATCCTATCACTTGGGTTATTGTATTTTCCAGTTACAGAATTTTTATTTGGTTGTTGTGTGTATTTTTCACTTTTCTGCCAAGTTATTAATCTTCTGTTTATTTTCTTTACTGTTATGAACAGTGTGATGATTCCGATATCTGAAGTTCTTTGGGTCCTCCCTGCCTCCCACCCTCCCTGCCTCCCTTCCTCCTCTCTCTCTCTCTTTCTTTCTTTCTTTTTTCAGTCAGAGTCTCACTCTGTTGCCCAGACTGGAGTGCAGTGGCATGATCACAATAATCACAGCCATCACAGCCTCATCCTGCCGGGCTCAAGCAATCTTTCTGCCAAGTAGACGGAACTACAGGCACATGCCACCAAGCCTGCTAAGTTTTTTATTTTTTGTAGAGTCAAGGTCTTGCCAAATTGCCCAGGCTGGTCTCAAATCCCTTGGTTCAGGCAATCCTCTTGCCTTGGTCTTCCAAAGTGCTGGGATTACAGGAGTGAGCCACCATGTCGGTTTGTGGGTCCTTTTCATTTAGTTACTGTTTCTACTGGATTTTCTTCATGTTATCTTGCCTTCTAGTATGTGTGATTAATTTTGCTTGTGGACTGAATATTACACTTGCATAAATGTTCATAGTAGTAATTTGGGGCCTAGAATGGTAACATCTTTTTTTTTCTTTTTTTTGAGTTGGAGCTTCATTCTGTTGCCCAGTCTAGAGTATAGTGGCATGCTCATGGCCACCATAGTCTTAACCTACTGGGCTCAGGCGGCAATTCTTCTACTTCAGTCAACCAAGTAGCTAGAACTACAAGAGGGCACCCCCATGCTTGGTTAATTTTTTTATTTATTGTAGAGACAAAGTCTTGTCATGTTGCCTACGCTGGTCTCGAACCCCTGGGCTCAGGTAATACTCTTGTCTCTGCCTCCCAAAGTGCTGGGATTACAGACATGAGCCATTGCACCCGGAGAATTGTTTCTGCCAGGTACCTGGCAGCATTGACATTCTAAGATCACCTTAATACAAGTCAAGGTTTCAAATAGTTAGATGCTAAGTTGTGATCCCTATAAAGGCTTGTCTACTCAATTTACCATTAATTTCAGGGTGCGGTTCTTTAGCATCCCAATCCAAAATAAGAGTTCACTAGGCACTGTCTTCCTTATCAGGTTCTTGACTCCAGCCTCAGTCCCCTTAAGAAATCAAGGTTGAGCTGGCTCGGTGGCTCAGCCTGTAATCCTGTGCATTTGGGAGGCTGAGATGAGTGGATTGCCTGAGCCCACAGATTCGAGATCTTCCTGGGCAGCGAGACTTCATCTCTACAATAAATCAATAAATCAGCCGGGCGTGGTAGCGCATGCCTGTAATTCCGGCTACTTGGAAGGCTGAGGCGGAAGGATCGCTGGAGCCCAGCAGGTTGAGGCTGCGGTGCCTGTGAGTGTGCCACCACACTCCAGTCTGGGCGACAGAGTGAGACTCCAACTAAAAAAAAAAAAAAAAAAAAAAAAAAAAAAAAGAAATCAAGGTTGGCCCGGCTCAGTGGCTCAGCCTGTAATCCCAGCGCTTTGGGAGGCTGAGGTGAGTGGATTGCCTGAGCCCGCGGGTTTGAGACCTTCCTGGGCAACTTGGCAGGACCTCATCTCTACAATAAATAAAAAATTAGCCGGGCATGGTAACGCGCGCCTGTAATTCCAGCTGCTGAAAGACTGCGGTGGAAGGATTGCCTGAGCCCAGCAGGTCAAGGCTGCGGTGGCTGGGAGCATGCCACTGCACTCCAGTTGGGGCGACGGAGTGAGACTCCAACTTAAAAAAAAAAGAAATTAAGGTTAGCTGGACACAGTGGCTCACGCCTGTAATCCCAGAACTTTGGGAGGCGGAGGTGAGAGGATTGTCTGAGCCCAGGGCTCCAAGAGCAGCCTGGGCAACTTGGTGAGACCTCATCTCTACAATAAATCAAAAAATTAGCTGAGTGTGGTGGTGCATACCTGTAGTTCCAGCTACTTGGAAGGCTGAGGTGGAAGGATTGCCTGAGCCCAGCAGGTTGAGGCAGCGGTGGCCGTGAGCATGCCACTGCACTCCAGCCTGAGCTACAGAATAAGACTCTGATTCAGGAAAAAAAAAAGGAAGGAAAGAAAGAAAGAAAGAAAGAAGGAAGGAAGGAAGGAAGGAAGGAAGGAAGGAAGGAAAGAAAGAAAGAAAGAAAGAAAGAAAGAAAGAAAGAAAGAAAGAAAGAAGAAAGGAAACAAGGTTGTTATGTTGAAGACATCATTCATTAAGCTGGATGTGTTCGCACACACCTATAGTCCTACCTATTCTGGAGGATCACTTGAGTCCAGGAGTTTGAGTTCAATGTGGGTAAGTAACATAATGAGATCCTATCTGTAAGATTTTTTTTTTTTTTTTAGAGATGAGGTTTTGCTATGTTTCCTAGGCTGGTCTCGAACTTCTGGGCTCAAGTAGTCCTCCTGCTTCAGTCTCCCAAGGTGCTGGAATTACAGGTGTGAGCCACTATTCCCAGACTTCTCAGTTTCTCTCCTTTCCCAGTCTTGCTCAGTAATTTTTCACTAACTTGTTTGTGGTCTAATAATATCAAGCAGAGATTTTTAACATATTTCAAGTTTTACTATTTTTTCTCAGTGGGGAGGGTGGTCAGAATTATAATCACCAATACTGGAAACCCAAATCCTTCCTCACTCTTATCTGCCTGTGGAAAAAGCACTCTAATAACAATAACCATGATCTGCTCAGAAACAAAATGACAGTGGTAATGCTAACAGTGTAACAATTACCCACCCATGAAGAAAGACTCTACTAATATACAAAAACACAAGTATAACACATTTGAAAAAGCAATACAGGCCTGGCTTGGTGGCTCAGCCTGTAATCCCAGCACTTTGGGAGGCCGAGACAAGTGGATTACCTGAGCCTGCAGGTTCGAGACCAGTCTGGGCAACTTGGTGAAATCTCATCTCTACAATAAATCAAAAATTAGCCGGGCATGGTAGCGTGCGCCTGTAGGTCTGGCAACTTGGAAGGCTGAGGCGGAAGGATCGCTGGAGCCCAGCAGGTCGACGCTGGGGTGGCCGTGAGTGTGCCACTGCACTCCAGCCTGGGTGATGGAGTAGACTCCAACTCAAAAAATAGAAAAAAAGAAAAAGAAAAAGCAATATGGCCAGGTGTGGTGGCTCAAGCCTGTAATCCCAGCACTTTGGGAGGCCGAGGTGAGAGGATTGCCTGAATCCATGGGTTCCAGACCAGCCTGAGCAACTTGGCGAGACCTCGTCTCAACAATAAATTAAAAGAAAAATCAGCAGGGCATGGTGGCGCATGCCTAGAATCCCAGTTACTTGGAAGGCTGAGGTGGAAGGATTACCTGAGACTAGCAGGTTAAGGCTGCAGTGACTGTGAGTGTACCACTGCACTCCAGCCCGGGTGAAAAAAAAAAAATGAAAGAAAAGGAAGGAAGGAAGGAAGGAAGGAAGGAAGGAAGGAAGGAAGGAAGGAAGGAAGGAAGGAAGGAAAGAAAGAAAGAAAGAAAGAAAGAAAGAAAGAAAGAAAGAAAGAAAGAAAGAAAGAAAGAAAAAGCAGTACAAACCAACACAGTATCCTTAGGGGGAAAAAAATCCTTCCAGAAAATCAGGGGATCTAAAATTTGTTTGAGAATGCTTTACATTTAGTTACCACATTATAGTAACTTTTTCTGGCCAAACATAGTTGGTTGTAAGAGAATGAAAATCTGTGGAATTGTATAGTATGTGTCTATTTTAAAATTTCTTCTCAGCTGTCAGCATGGTCAGGTTGGCTGACTCATCAGTAAACCTCAGACCATACCTTGAAAACCTGTATCCTATGAAGGAAGAAGTAACATTTGAAATTCCTGAACCAAGGTTTTCTCCAATGGCCTTTTCTCAAAGTTTCTATCTTGAGATCTCAGTAGGTCTTTTTCTGATTAGGCTACAATAGTATGGATTAGGTTTCTCCTGCTTAGCTTAAAAATACCCTGCTCAAATCCAACCTAATCCTCTCCCCAGGTCAGCTTGATTAGATTTTTAGGTTTCACAAACCTTCAAAGATTGAAGATATTATTTATTACATATCTGTTTAACCTGATGAATTGTGAAAATTTCCATGTTTTAGGCATAATTTCGACCTGCTTGACAATTCTCAGTGAATAGCCTGAGACAACATGTTTTGATAAATGCTAATCCATTTCCTTAACCTCTCCTAGCCTTGGTTTTCTCATTTTTCATTTTTTTTTTTTTTTGAGTTGGAGTCTCACTCTGTCGCCCAGACTGGAGTGCAGTGGCTGTTCCCGGCCACCACAGCCTCTACCTGCTGGGCTCCAGTGATCTTTCCGCCTCAGCCTTCCAAGTAGCCGAATTACAGGCGCGTAGTTTTTCATTTATTGTAGAGATGAGGTCTCGCCAAGTTACCCAGGCGGGTCTCTAACCCGCGGGCTCAGGCAGTCCATTCACCTCAGCCTCTCAAAGGTGCGGGATTACAGGCTGAGCCACCGAGCCTGGTTTCTCATTTTTCAATGGGAATAATAATGTTATCCATGTCATAGATATTTTTGGAGTTTCAAATGAAACAATGATGATAAAAGTCTTAACACAGTGCCTGGCACACAGGCAAGCATTTGATAAAAGGCAGTCTCAAGAGATTATTGGAGGCAATGCTCTGGTAGGGTTATTTGGGGTCTCCACCCCTTGAAAGCAATCATTAAGGGAGACCAGGGATGGGTGACAAGTATTCTGTTGGGATTGCATCAATTGACTGGGTGGGTAGGGGCTTTAAGGCTGATACCACATGGCTGTGGCTAAAATGACACTAGAAATTTTATGCCTGAATAATGAAAGCTAAAGTTAAAATCAAAGAGTTAGTCATGGATCTCAGAATGAAATCATGGATTCATGGAATACAGAGCCTGGTAAAATTCAGAAAACTTTCTGATATCTGCTAAGTTTCCTCCTCCTGCAGGTTTTCCTATTATGGCAGCCAGCACTTTGCAATGTCCTGGCCCTATGGAGCTAAATGCTTTGTTTGCTTTATTTCATTTAGTGTTGTTATATTAACCCCATGTTGCAGGAGAAAAAAATGTAGGCTAAGAGAAGTCAAGTAAGTAATTTCTGATCTGGCTCTGGAGATGGTTTTTTTTTTTTTTTTTGAGTTGGAGTCTCACTCTGTTGCCCAGACTGGAGTGCAGTGGCACACTCACGGCCACCGCAGCCTCGACCTGCTGGGCTCCGGCGATCCTTCCGCCTCAGCCTTCCAAGTAGCCGGAATTACAGGCATGCGCTACCATGCCCGAGTGATTTTTTTTTTTTTTTTTGAGTTGGAGTCTCACTCTGTCGCCCAGACTAGAGTGCAGTGGCCGCTTCCAGCCACCGCAGCCTCGCCTGTTGGGATCCGGCGATCCTTCCGCCTCAGCCTTCAGAGTAGCCGGAATTACAGGCATGCGCTACCACGCTGGCTGATTTTTTGATTTATTGTAGAGATGAGGTCTTGCTGCCCAGGCGGGTCTCGAACCCGCAGGCTCAGGCAATCCATTCACCTCAGCCTCCCAAAGGCGCGGGATTACAGGCTGAGCCACCGAGCCGGCTTCTTCTTCTTTTTCTTTTTTTTTTTTTAAGTCAGAGTCTCACTCTGTGGCCCAGGCTGGAGTGCAGTGGCATGCTCATGGCTACCATAGCCTTGACCTGCTGGGCTGTGACGATCCTTCCCCTTCAGCCTTCCCGGTAGCTTGAACTACAGGTATGCACCACGACATCTGGCTAATTTTTTGGTTTATTGTAGAGTCGAGGTCTCGCTGTGTTGCCTATTTTTTTTTTTTTTTTGAGCTAGACTGAAATCTGTGCTCAAGAGATCTCCCACATCAGCCTGGAGATTACCTGTGTAACCATCATAGCTACCTTGTGAGAAGAGTATTGATATCTTTATTTTATAGATGAGGGAGCCGAGACTCAGAGATTTGCCTAAGGTCACACTGCCAGAAAGTAGCAGGATCTTTAATTTCTGTCTCCTGTTCAGAAATTAAAATCTCATATTTAATTTATTTTTTAAACAAAAATAACATTCTGTTTTTTTTTTCTTTTTTTTTTTTTTTTGAGTTGGAGTCTCACTTTGTTGCCCAGACTGGAGTGCAGTGGCCGCTCCCGGCCACCGCAGCCTCGACCTGCTGGGCTCCGGCGATCCTTCCGCCTCAGCCTTCCAAGTAGCCGAAATTACAGGCATGCGCTACCACGCCTGGCTGATTTTTTGATTTATTGTAGAGATGAGGTCTTGCTGCCCAGGCGGGTCTCGAACCCACGGGCTTGGGCAATCCATTCACCTCAGCCTCCCAAAGGCGTGGGATTACGGGCTGAGCCACCAAGCCCGGCTTTGTATTTCTTTTATTTATTTTTTTATTTTCTATTTTTTATTTTTGAGTTGGAGTCTCACTCTGTCGCCCAGACTGGAGTGCAGTGGCCGCTCCCGGCCACCGCAGCCTCACCTGCTGCTCTCCGGCAATCCTTCCGCCTCAGCCTTCTACGTAGCTGGAACTACAGACGTGCGCTTCCACGCCCGGCTAATGTTTTGATTTATTGTAGAGATGAGGTCTCGCCTGCCCAGGCGGGTCTCGAACCAGCGGGCTCAGGCAATCCACTCACCTCAGCCTCCCAAAGGCGTGGGATTACAGGCTGAGCCACCGAGCCCGGCTTGTATTTCTTTTATAGGTTATTTTTCTCATCTTTTACAACTTTGAGATATATTTCCAATACCATAAAATTCACTCATTTTAAGTGCACAGTTTGTGGTTTTTAGTATATTCACAGAGTTTTGCAACCATCATCACCATCTTATTTTAGAATTTTTTCAACACCCCCAAAAAGAAAGCCCATATCTATTAGCCGCAGTACCTCCCCATTCTTGCTCCTTATCTCTATGCCATTTGTCTTTTATTTGTCTGTTGGCCATATGTCATGTTGTAATGTCTTTGTCTATTTGGGGTTTTTTATGTTGATTAGAGAAATTCTGTGTTTATCAGGATGATTAACCAATTGCCTACCATGTATATTGCAAATATTTGTTGAAATACTTTGTTGATGACATCTCTCTTCCTGTGTGGATGTTTACCTTTCTTTCTTTCTTTCTTTCTTTCTTTCTTTCTTTCTTTCTTTCTTTCTTTCTTTCTTTCTTTCCTTCCTTCCTTCCTTCCTTCCTTCCTTCCTTCCTTCCTTCCTTCTTTCTTTCTTTCTTTCTTTCTTTCCTTCCTTCCTTTGTTTTGAATCCCAGTCTCACTCTGTCGCCCAGGCTGGATTGCAGTGGCACGCTGCTCATGGCCACCACAGCCTCGACCTGCTGGGCTCTGGCCATCCTTCCGCCTCAGCCTTCCAAGTATCTGGAACTACAGGCACGTGCCACTGTGCCCGGCTAATTTTTTATTTTATTGTAGAGACAAGGTCTTGCCAAGTTGCTCGGGCTGGTCTCGAACCCGTGGGTTCAGGCAATTCACTTGCCTCAGCCTCCTAAAGTGCTGGGATTATAAACTGAGTCACCAAGTCCAGCCCTAATTTTTATTTATTTATTTATTGTAGAGACCAGATCTCATCAAGTTGCCCAGGCTGGTCTCGAACCCCTAGACTCAGGCAATCCTCTCACCTCAGCCTCCCAAAGTGCTGGGATTACAGGCTTGAGTCACTGTGCCCAGACTTCTTTTGTTTTTTGTTTTTGTAGTATTGTGGTTTTCCTGTTTTCAATCCATCTTGAGTTTAGTTTTAGATAGTATAACTGCATCTGATCAAATACTAGAGATATGAAAAGTCACTTTCATCAAATGGCCACATTTCCTTTCATTTTCAAAAGTGGACCAAATGACAACAGCTAACATTTAGATTCAGTGCTTGCCGGGTGCGGTGGCTTACACCTGTAATTCCAACACTTGGGAGGCCGAGGCAAGAGGATTGCCTGAGCCCAGGGGTTCGAAACCAGCCTGGGCAATTTGGTGAGACCTCGTCTCTACAATAAATCGAAAAAATTAGCTGGGTGTGGTGGCACGGTCTGTAGCTCCAGCTACTTGGAAGGCAGAGGTGGAAGGATCACCTGAGCCCAGCAGGTCGAGGCTGCCGTGGCTGTGAGCGTGCCACTGCACTCCAATCTGGGCATCAAGAGTGAGACTCCGACTCAAAACAAAAAACAAAAAAAGGTTCAGTGCCTACAAGCCAGGTCGCCTTCATGTTCTTGGTTTAATGTTCTGCTGTCATTCACCATCTTGAAATTTACAATACTTTTTGAACAAGGGCTCTGCGTATTTCATTTTGCACCTGACCTCGTAAATTATGTGATGTCCTGCTTACAGTCCCAGGTACTGAACTAAGTACTTCACTTATATTATTCCACATTGCCCTTGTTAAGTAGATGTTTTCATTTTCCTCCTTTTACAAATGGGGGCATGGAGGCGGGCAGATTAAATAAAGCTACGGGGCTAGAAAGTTGCGGTCAAGGGTTTGAACCTAGCACTTCTAAGGCCAGCGCCGTGCGGGTCGCCCTCCATTCTCACTGAGGGCTATGATGACCAGACTGAGCTTGCGAGGGCGCAAAAGGCGTGGAGCGCTGCGCCGAGACCCTGTGAGTTCCACGGGCCCCACCCCGCGTGCCCAGCTCCGGGTCGTGCGTGGCGGGCGCCGCGCTCACCGTGCGCACCCAGGTGCCGGCCGGCGGGACCTCGCCTTTTGCTCTGGCGGCGCGTGCTCGCCTAGCGGGCGGGTGGGCACTCTCGCGCGCGGCGGTTGTATTGCCTGCGAGCTTCCCGAGTTCACGCAGGCCCTGGGTTGGCATGGCAACCAGGCAACCTGTTCCAGAGCCGCCAGCCTTCTCCGCACATGCCGCTGCCACCGCCGGAGCCCGGGCCAGAACCTATCCCATGATGCACCGCGCCAGCTCAGTCCCCAGTGGGCCGCCATGTTGTCGGAGTGAAAGGTAAGGGGGAGCGAGAGCGCCGGAGAGAGAAGATCGGGGGGCTGAAATCCATCTTCATCCTACCGCTCCGCCCGTGAGTATCCGCACCCCGCCGGCCCCAAACGCTGCTCCAGACCCCTAGCGAGCAGATTGTCCCTTCGTATTGGTGTTTGAGATCGGTTGGGGGGGTGAGAAGGGCTTTGGAAAAGCCGCCGGGGCCTGGCTGAGGCTTCTCACTCGCTGTTCCTCGTACATGTTTTGGAGTCAGCAGCAAGGCCCCTATTGTTATCAAAGGAGGGAGGGGGTGGGGAGCAGGGTCGAAGCGAGGAAAATGCCGGGGGTTTTAGGCCCGCGCCCGGGGCGTAGATGTGCCTCTGCATTTCTGCTGGGCCCTGTTGGGAACTCCCGAAGATTGGTGTTGCCATTCGGGTTGCTTTTTTTTGATGGGTTTGCGAAGCCCCGAGTCTTCTATGTGGCCATGAAGTGTAATTCTTTGCCACCCCGGATTTCTTCGACTTCTTGAGCTTCCGTGGCAGCGTCGAAGAAGGAGGAACAATAAGTCGCTTTAGAAGCAGCCGAGGCCCTTGTCCACAGGCGAGACCCATTGTAGGGGAACTTTGCGAGCCTTAAATGTGGAGAAGTGGCGATCAGGAAGTTTCAGAATGCTTTTTAGGCTCCTGGGTGCTGTGGCCTTTTGTTTCCGTGAGAGCTTGTGTTTTTGGTGGGTTCTTCCCTTTTCAGACTCCCCGTGTTGAGGTGTCTCCCTTAAAGAGAGGCTTACCCCTCGCTAGTATGAAAGTCTAGATACACAATACAAGATAGTTTTAGTTCTTACCAACGGGCTTGGTAAACATAGGTCATTTGTTTCACTTGTCAGTACCACTCCCACGTCAAGTGCGGAATACGCTACTGTAACTTTCCCCCCCTCTGTAGTCTGCCCCCCAAGAAAAGAAACAAAACCAAAAATCTCACACTTTGCAAGAGGAGGTTTTATCCTTCTGTAACTTGAAGGATTGTTACCTGTAATTGTTCAGTTAAAACACTGTTCTTAGCTCTCGATATTATTTTGCTTACTTCCTATTTTACTGGGATTATGAAGAATAAGGTTTTATGCGGCTCTTCCTGGGTTCTGTTTTAAAGTCAGTTACTTTGAAACAATAGGTTCAACATTTTGTTGTATGAAACCACTTAAAAAATCTTACCAAGCCATTTCCAAGATATGTGGCTTCCGATACAGTTTTCGTAAGCAAAATAAACGTTTTGACTCATTGCTAATTTTAACTTTTTATAAAACACTCTCGGGGGCTGTTGATTCTTTATCTGGACTCTTTGGAAATACTCAACGGAATTCTGAACTTTGAGTTAGTCTTTTGCCTTAGCTACAGTTGAATTCATTTTGTCCACGGCCACAGCTTTTTGAAGTTGGAATTTGTTTACTTTGGGTTTGAGATGAACTGCTTTAAAATAAATTTATGACCACAGAATGTTTGTTTAGTGTGGTAAAAATAAACACCTTTTAAGCCACTAAGCATTGTAGTAAAAGGTGAGCCATGGAAATAGGCTAAATTGTGTTCCTTTGTTCAAGTTAAACTTTGTTAGTGATATTAAAAAAACACTTTGTAAATATTTGAAAGCTGTTAAAGCGTAGCTAGAATCAACACTTAATTCTAGTGGTGTAAAATACTTGTTTTATAATGTGTCATTTAAAGAAAATCACTTTTCAAATTACATACAACTTTTTAGTGACCTTTAAAAGTACCCTAAAAGGTACCAGCTGCTTATGTGTTTTCTGATATTTAGGTGACTGTGTTCTTAATTTTTGTGCTGTAGTTCCAAAATATTACAAAACTACCCAAGATACATATTAATTGCTTAGGTATTTGCTCACTTTGAAACTAACCCTTCTGCCAGGTTTTCTCTTGTTTGAGAAACTGCCTTGCCTCATTAGGTAAAGCAGGAAGTCTCAGGGCATACAGATAGCTTTACAAAAGCCAATTGTTTTGTTTGAACATTTTTATAGCAGTCTTCCCCTCCCCCATCCCCTTTTAGAAAGAGGTTGTTTTTGGTGTGTTTCAGTGGTAAACTTTTTCACATGGAAATTTCTTGTTAGAGAAACTATTTCTTTTTTAAAATTTGTGTACATTTTTAGAGTGCAAGTGTAATTTTGTGGTGAAGTCCGCGCTGTTAGTGTTTCTATCCCTGGAATAAGGTGCATTATACTCCTTAGGTAATTTCTTATCATTGATTCCCCTCCCACTTCCCCACATAACTATTTCGACAGGTATTTTATTTCAGAAAAGTTTGCATTTGCTGTTTTAGGAATTCTTTTAGGGACTGGAGCTCCATTGCCTTCACTGGTAGGAACTAGTTTTTCAGTACTGATGACTTTACCAAAAACTTTTACGTGTCTTATTTTGAGTAAAAAAACCTCAAATGTTAAGAGGCCTAGAGGAAGGATTTCTTTCACTTTCTAGATGAGGAAATAGTGGCAGAACTTGAGTTTTGGAACTCCAGGCCTGCTCTAGGACAAATATTGTTAGATTAAGATTGCCTTATAAAAGAAAATGGGTCTGGCCAGTATTGGTAATAAGAGGGTAGTGGATTCTTTTAAAAACCAGCAGGAAAGCATTAAGCTGGTTTGTGCTTTGCAGAGACCCATGGTGAAATAGCTGTGACTTTCTGGTTTTGTTACTTGAGACAGTGCTACTCCAGTACCTTGGATGGATTGGAATACTGAACCTAGACTAGGTATCTCCAAAGCAGGTTTTTAACAAATTACAAATTCCATTGTATTTTCTTACTTCTGACTTCAAAACATGAATGTGAGTAGCAAATGCTACTTTATTAGAAGGTTTAATCATTCAGTAAAGAGAGATAGTAGATTACTCATAAATCTGTTTTTGATATGTTAAAATAGGGCTTAGGAGGAGAGAGATGGCATTTGAAGCTGTGGACTGTTAGGTTGCTAACCTTGAAATTAGACTCTAGTAGCGGTGGACAGGTGTGTTCTAATTGGTAACTGATTTACTTTTTTGCATTTTTTTTACAGCTCCCACAGGCTGACAAGTAGTCTATCTTATGTAAAAATGTAGTTGTGATTTTAAGGAATTTAAAGAGTAATGATTCATAGTAACATTTCAGGGATTCTTTGTTGGTCTTCCAGAGCAGAGCAGAGGATGCAAGTGAGAGATATTGTTGAGTTATTCCTGCAAGGGGTTGGTAGAAAGAACTAGGCTTGGGTTCAAAATACACTGAGGTTTGAACCTCTTTTCTGCTACTCGCTAGCAGAATGGCCTTGGACACATCACATAGCTTTTCTGTACCTTAATGTTTTCTTTTCTTTTCTTTTCTTTTTTAAGTTGGAGTCTCACTCTGTCACCCAGACTGGAGTGCAGTGGCCGCTCCCGGCCACCGCAACCTCAATCTGCTGGGCTCTGGCGATCCTTCCGCCTCAGCCTTCTAAGTAGCTGCAACTACAGGCGTGCGCTACCACGCCCGGCTAATTTTTTGATTTATTGTAGAGATGAGGTCTCGCCAAGTTGCCTAGGTGGGTCTCGAACCCGCGGGCTCAGGCAATCCACTCACCTCAGCCTCCCAAAGCGCGAGATTACAGGCTGAGCCACCGAGCCTGGTTGTACCTTAATGTTTTCATTTGTAAAGTAGGGATACTAATAATTATCTTTCAGTGTTTTTGTGATGCCTGTAGTGTATTTGTGATGCTATATGTAGTGTGTTGAGGCTTCTGGTTTTTACAGTGAGGCTTTTTTTTTCTTTTTCGTTTTTTGAGACGCAGTCTTACTCTCTTGCCCAGGCTGGAGTGTAGTGGACCGATCATGGCTCACTGCAGCCTCGATTGTATGCGAAAGATATGATTGTGTTGTGAAAGACATGGAGTTTATTTTTTTTATTTTTTATTTTTTTTTGAGTTGGAGTCTCACTCTGTCGCCCAGACTGGAGTGCAGTGGCCGCTTCCGGCCACCGCATCCTCGACCTGCTGGGCTCCGGCGATCCTTCCGCCTCAGCCTTCCAAGTAGCCGGAATTACAGGCATGCACTACCATGCCCGGCTGATTTTTTGATTTATTGTAGAGATGAGGTCTCGCTGCCCAGGCGGGTCTTGAACCCTCGGGCTCAGGCAATCCACTCACCTCAGCCTCCCAAAGGCGCGGGATTACAGGCTGAGCCACCGAGCCCGGCGAGTTTATATTTTTATCTTAGTCAATATTAAGTTATGTTTTAAAAGATGCACACATTAAAGATTTGTAACCTGTTTGTCCTTAGGTGTTGGTGGAATGAGCGTTGCATGTGTCTTGAAGAGAAAAGCAGTGCTTTGGCAGGACTCTTTCAGCCCCCACCTGAAACATCACCCTCAAGAACCAGCTAATCCCAACATGCCTGTTGTTTTGACATCTGGAACAGGGTCGCAAGCGCAGCCACAACCAGCTGCAAATCAGGCTCTTGCAGCTGGGACACACTCCAGCCCTGTCCCAGGATCCATAGGAGTTGCAGGCCGCTCCCAGGACGACGCTATGGTGGACTACTTCTTTCAGAGGCAGCATGGTGAGCAGCTTGGGGGAGGAGGAAGTGGTGGAGGCGGCTATAATAATAGCAAACATCGATGGCCTACTGGGGATAACATTCATGCAGATCATCAGGTAAAAAAAGTTCACTATTTCAGCTTTGAAATTCTTTATAATCACTGTCCACTTAGGATATCTGCTTTCAATTAATGTCTTTAAAAGTTTAAATTGATAATTTAGTTTGGCCTAAACTAAGTAGTCACTTGTTTTAAAGGATAATTACTGTAATATTATCACTGGGTAATTTATCATTGTGGTGCTAAATAGTAAATGGCCAATTCACTTAAAAAAAGACTTAAGATTGTTTTAATGTGCACAGTGTGTTTCTAGGAATGCTTTTTTTTTTCCTCATTGACATATATGCTTTTAAGAACTCTGGGCTGTTTATAGGGCAAATACATATTTTAGAATCTTTTTCTGTTGGGTGTGGGTGGCTTGATTTTAAGATATTATAGTTGGGCCAGATGCAGTGGCTCACACCTGTAATCCCAGCACTTTGGGAGGCTGAAGTGGGAGGATTGTTTGAGGCCAGAAATTTGGGACCAGCCTAGTCAACATAGTGAGACTTGCGCAGGAGTTCGACACCAGCAACATAGTGAGACAGTTTGCCTTGTGTGGTGGTATGTGCCCGGAGTCCCATCTACTTGGGAGGCTGAGGTGAAGGGATTACCTGAGCATAGTCATGCCATTACATTTTAGTCTGGGCAACAGAGTGAGACCCTGACTCAAAAAAAAAGTTATAGTTGAAAGTAAGGAGAAGTTGATAATATCAGCTGCTCACCTTAATTTATTTGGAATGAGACTGATATATTGTGTCAGAGAGGATTGGTTATAGCTTTTAGGTTTTAACTATCTTTGTCCTGTTGTTCTGAGAATTTGTTTGGTTTTGGTTAAAATTTTTTTTTTTTTTGAGTTGATGTCTTACTCTGTCACCTAGGCTAGAGTGCAGTGGCACGCCCACAGCTACCGCAGCCTCAATCTGCTGGCTTCAGGCAATCCTTCCACCTTAGCCTTCCAAAGTTTTAGTTAAATTTTCTTTGTTTCTTTCTTTTTTTTTTTTTGAGTTGGAGTCTCACTCTATTGCCCAGGCTAGAGTGCAGTGGCATGCTCATGACCACTGCAGCCTTGACCTGCTGGGCTCAGGTAATCCTTCCACCTCAGCCTTCCAAGTAGCTGAAACTACAGGCAAGCGCCTCTGTGCCCAGCTAATTTTTAAATTTGTTATAAAGATGAGGTCTCACCGGTTGCCCAGACTGGTCTCGAACCAGTGGACTCAGGCAGTCCTCTCACCTCAGTCTCCCAAAGTGCTGGGATTATAGGTGTGAACCACCACACCTGGCCTGGGTTGATTTTAACTAGTTGGAATTATAGCATATTTTACTGTGAAGAGAGTTTAGCCTGTGTTTCCTGACTTCCTGATAGTGACCAACCAAAAGATTAGGCTGTTTTGATTATGCTATGTTTGGAAATTGTGTATGGGTTGAATTTGCAAAGTTTCATTTTATATTGCCAATTTGACTACTAGTTAGCAAAAAGAACTGGCATCTTTTACCAGGCCATTAGTGCTTCTGTTTTGCTTCAGAAACATCAAACACAAGCATATTTGCAAGTCTGAATTGTGTTATGCTTCCTCTGGCCCCTAAAAAGTGTACCATAGTTCTTTACCATAGTAGAAACAAAGGCAGAATTTTTTTTTGAGTAAGAGTCTCACTCTGTTGCCCAGGCTGGAGGGCAGTGGCTTGCTTCTGGCCACTGCAGCCTCTACCTGCTGGGCTCAGGTGATCTTTCTGCCTTAGCCTTCCAAGTAGCTGGAACTGTAGGTGTGCGCTGCCACACCCGGCTAGTTTTTTTATTTTATTATAGAGACGAGGTCTCACCTTGTTGCCCAGGTTGAACAAAGGCAGAATTTATCCTCTTGTTCAGCAGAAATTTGTTGAGCACATTGGTCATAGGTCTCTTACTGGCACAATCCTCAGTATCAGTGCTGTTCCATAAGCATGTGTAGATGAGGGATACTCAGAGGTGTAAGATATGGGAGCTTCTTCCTGTGCGCTTGGGATGTGTTTTATTTTTATTATGTACCTATTAATGCAATGTATTTGTTTTCCTGTTTGCTTGGAGTCTTTTTTTTTTTTTTTTTTTGATTTGGAGTCTTACTCTGTTGCCCAGGCTGGAGTGCAGTGGCATGCCCAAGACCACCCCAGCCTCAACCTGCTGGGCTCGGGTGATCCTTCCACCTCGGCCTTCCAAGTAGCTGGAACTACAGGTGCGCGCTACCATGTCCAGCTAATTTTTTGGTTTATTGTAGAGATGGGATCTCTCCAAGTTGCCCAAACTGGTCTTGAACCCCTGGACTCAACCTCTCACAATGCTGGGATTACAGGCATGAGCCACTACACCCAGTTGCTTGGAGTCTGGAAGGTGGAAATCAAAATTTTCTTCTTCTTTTTTTTTTTTTTTTGAGTTGGAGTTTCACTCTGTCGCCCAGACTGGAGTGCAGTGGCTGCTCCCGGCCACCGCAGCTCGACCTGCTAGGCTCCAGTGATCCTTCCCGCCTCGGGCTTCCAAGTAGCTGGAACTACAGGCGCACACTACCACGCCTGGCTAATTTTTTGGTTTATTGTAGAGATGAGGTCTCACCAAGTTGCCTGGGCGGGTCTTGAACCCGTGGGCTCAGGCAATCCACTCACCTCAGCCTCCCAAAGCACAGGATTACAGGCTGAGCCACCGAGCCCGGCTTGAAATCAAAATTTTCATGTCAGTATTCCAGTCCCTAGAATTTAGTTTATGAGGGGGACCAAAAAAAAAAAAAAAAAAGAGTTATTTTTTGGAAGGTGGGCCCCTTGTAGTACAGGCTTTCCCCACTAGGTAAGTGTTCTTGGAACCCATCAACATCAGTGTACCAGCTAGCGTTGTGAGAGGCTGCATTTGGCCTCAGTGAAATTTTTTTTGGAGATTCAACATGTTTGCCCATTTCATGATGGATGACTTATGAGTACTTCTGCCCACAATGTGCTGAGTATTCAGCAGTTTTTGACCAAAAATGACATGATCCCTGTGCCCCATCCTCTCACCCAATCTCACCCTGATCCCATACCATCTCCAGAGGAAAAAAATTCCTTACAGGGAAACGTTTTACCAATATGGAAGAGGTGAAGCAACAAATGGTGGAAGCACTAAAAGGCATAAAAATTGACGAGTTCAAGCCGGCCTCGGTGGCTCAGCCTGTAATCCTGCGCCTTTGGGAGGCTGAGGTGAGTGGATTGCCTGAGCCCGCGGGTTCGAGAACCGCCTGGGCAGCGAGACCTCATCTCTACAATAAATAAAAAAATCAGCTGGGCGTGGTAGCGCATGCCTGTAATTCCGGCTACTCGAAAGGCTGAGGTGGAAGCATCGCCGGAGCCCAGCAGGTCGAGGCTGCGGTGGCCAGGAGCGGCCACTGCACTCCAGTCTGGGCAACAGAGTGAGACTCCAACTCAAAAAAAAAAAAAAAAAAAATTGACGAGTTCAAAAACTGTTTTGAGCAGTGGAAAAAGCGTCTCAGTAGATGTATTGCATCAAATGGAGAGTAGCTTGAAGGTGACTGCAGTTTAAACATGTAAGAATAAATATATACGTTTTTAAAAAATAACTTTTTGGGGGGCTTCCCCCTCCTATAATAGAGCTTCAGAAGAAACTTACTGAATGCATGAGTCCCTAACCCTTTGACTTTTAAACAAGGTTGGGGATAAAGGACATGGTCACAAAGATAAAGGCCTTGAATGTCAGGCTAAGATTTAATTCAGAGGTAGCAAGGTTTTACAGTGTATGAGTATGGAGTGACTATTATCTTTTTTTTTTTTTGAGTTGGAGTCTCACTCTGTCGTCCAGACTGGAGTGCAGTGGCACCGCAGCCTCGACCTGCTGGGCTCCGACGATTCTTCCGTCTCAGCCTTCCAAGTAGCTGGAACTACAGGCGCGCGCTACCATGCCCAGCTAGTTTTTTGATTTGTTGTAGAGATGAGGTCTTGCCAAGTTGCCCAGGTGGGTCTCTAACCCGTGGGTTCAGGCAATCCACTCACCTCAGCCTCCCAAAGTGTGGGATTACAGGCTGAGCCACTGAGCCCGGCTGAGTGACTATTATCTAATGGTGGTTTGGGAAGGTTATATTGACAGTAAGAGAGTGCTGTGGGTAAGGACTGAGACATCTGTTAGAATTAATAAACCTGAGGTGAGCAATGGAAAAATGGGACTGAGAAATAGAAAAAAATGGAGTGAAAAAGAAAGCAGTGGGAAAATGCACAGAATTTGGTGATTGAATTAGAAATCTTTTTTTTTTTTTCGAGTTGGAGTCTCACTCTGTCGCCCAGACTGGAGTGCAGTGGCCGCTTCCGGCCACCGCAGCCTCTGCCTGCTGGGCTCTGGCGATCCTTCCGCCTCAGCCTTCCGAGTAGCTGGAATTACAGGCGCGCGCTACCACGCCTGGCTGATTTTTGATTTATTGTAGAGATGAGGTCTCGCCAAGTTGCCCAGGTGGGTATCGAACCCCAGACTCAGGCAATTCACTCACCTCGGCCTCTCAAAGTATGGGATTACGGGCTGAGCCACTGAGCCTGGCCTAGAAATCTTACATACCTGGGAAGATGAATAGAAGAAAGGGAGTGCAGAAGGGCTCTGGTTTGGATACAAGGTGATTAAATATGATAGTTCTCATGTTGTGTTTGAGGTGAATGCAGAATATCCAGGTGGTATACTGTAGACAGCTGTTATGGAGAGAGAGATCAAGGTAGGATATATTTGATTTGGGTGGCATCTGTGTAGAGGACAAAAATAGAATGCGTGTAAACTCTGCCTTATTTGTCTAAACATTTTTAAAAATCATAAGTATTGATTTTTAAAATCTGTAAATTAGATTTGTAGAATCTTGTCTTGTGCTTCCTAATGATAGGCTGATCAGTGAAAGCGGAAAGGAGAATCAAGGCGTTTGTCCTATGCTTTGCTAGGTAGGCATATGAAACTGTAGTTCAGTCCTTGGCAGAGCTCTAAGATCTAGTTGTGCTGTGCAAGTCAACAAGTGCTTATTGAAGGCTTACTCTGCCTCTGTCTTATACTGAGCCTTATAAGGAATCACATCTGACTTATTGAGCAGTTTTTTTCCAGGTCAGTTAGCAAACTTAGGTAATAATATTAAATGGCAAAACCTATTTTGTACCTAGGAGGCCTAACCCAGTGATCTGGGAATTGGTATTCATCATCACAATATAATTCTGTTGTGCCAGACACATGAGATAATAAACATTAGGGAACTCAGAGTTGTTGGCATGTTGCATTTGTGTGCCACCTGAAGATTATTTATCCTGCTGTCATTATAGTGTATTGTAATTTAATGGTTTCAGTATTATCTCCTTTTGGACTGAACTGTGTGTTTTTGTTTTTTGTTTTGAATTGGAATCCCACTCTGTCTCCCAGGCTGGAGTGCAGTGGCACGCTCACGGCCACTGTTGTGTTTTTTCATACCCCTTTCTGGTAGATGTTATGAACTTCAGTGGTGATTGAATGAAGGAAAACCAGAGGTTCTTCACTTTTGCACTTAGGTGACAGAGTGAATTTTTTTTTTTTTTTGAGTCAAAGTCTCTCTGTCGCCCAGGTTGGAGTGCAGTGGCACGCTTATGGCCACCCCAGCGTTGACCTGCTGATCCTTCCGCCTCAACCTTCCAAGTAACTGGAACTACAGACACACGCCACCATGCCCAGCTAATTTTTTGATTTATTGTAGAGATGAGGTCTTGCCAAGTTGCCCAGGCTTGTCTTGAACCCATGGGCTCAGGTACTACTCTCACCTCGGCCTCCCAAAGTGCTGGGATTATAAGTGTGAGCCACCGTGCCCCGGCTGACAGAGTGAATCTTATAGATAGCTGTCCTCCTGGGAAACAGCTAGAGGCCACTTGAATAGACAGAGGTATTGAATGTAGTATAATGGAAGAGTGAAGGTGGAGAATCACTGCCCTTATCAACCCTGTTACTGATAGGAGGGGTAAGAGAGGGTGCTTGATCTGTCAGGTAGGTCACAGTGGAAAAGATTGAGAATCACTGATGGTAATAGAAACATTTATTGAGTACTTAAGTTCTAGACAGAAGGCTATTGCATTTCCTGTATTAAATCCTTGTAGCAATCCTATGAGGGCGGTAGTATCCTTTTTTGAGTGGTGAGAAACAAGCATAGTTACTAGGTCAAACTTGGTTTTGAAATCGGTCTTGATTCCAGTGCCCATGCTCTCTTTTTTTTTTTTTTGAGCTGGAGTCTCACTTTGTCGCCCAGACTGGAGTGCAGTGGCCGCTCCCGGCCACCGCAGCCTCGACCTACTGGACTCCGGCGATCCTTCCGCCTCAGCCTTCTGAGTAGCCGGAATTACAGGCACGCGCTACCACGCCCGGCTAATTTTTTTATTTTGTTGTAGAGATGAGGGTCTCGAACCCGCGGGCTCAGGTAATCCACTCACCTCAGCCTCCCAAAGGCACGGGATTACAGGCTGAGCCACTGAGCCGGCCCATGCTCTCTTTGTATGTATTTCTGTCTCCCTAGGCAAGACAATTTAAGACAAAACAAAACTATTGCAACAAAGTAGCACATTCAGGATTAAAGAATTGTTTTGCCATAGTTTTGCCTGAAATTTGGAGATTATAAACTTGAAAATAAGATGAATTTAAGTAATACTGACTTTTCTCATATAATATTTGCAAGAGTCCTTTTTTCCCCACCAGAACAATAATGCCAAAGTCTATTTTTTTTTTCTATTCTGTTTTTTGTTACATGTGTGTTCTAAGTGGTAACGTGGGAAACTTACCTCTGTAGAGACTGACGAAAGCGATCCTGTTGCTAGTGAATTTTACCATATCACTGTACTATTATTCCTGTTTGGTGGGCCTATTTCCTCAGCTTTTTTTTTAAGTGGCCTTATGGCATAATGGAACAAAATTTAAGATCAGATTGGTAGGAAACTTTCACTAGTGAACTGTTAAAGACTATTCCAGGCTCTGATGCCAGCTGGCAGTATCGGAGGGAGGGGAACTATTTATTGGACAAGGTACTTTTCTTTTTTTTCTTTTTTGAGTTGGAATCTCATTCCGTCGCCCAGTGGAGTGCAGTAGCACGGTCACGGCCACCCCAGCAACGACTGCCTGTGCTCAGGCAATTCTTCCACCTTAGCCTTCCAAGTAGCCAGAACTATAGGTGTGCGCTACCACGCCTGGCTAATTTTTTGATTTATTGTAAAGATGAGGTCTCACCAAGTTGCCCAGGCTGTTCTTGAACCTGTGGGCTCAGGCAGTCCTCTCACCTCAGCCTCCCAAAGTGCTGGGATTACAGGCTTGAGCCACCATGCCCAGCCCTTTCTTTGTTAGAGTCTCACTCTGTTGCTCAGGCTGGAGTGCATTGGCATGCTCGTGGCTACTGTAACCTTGATCTGCTGGGCTCAGGCTATCCCTCTGAGTCAGCCGTCCATGTGGCTGGACTCCAGGCACCCAACCATGGCCAGTAGAGATGAGGTCTTGCCATGTTGCTCAGGCTGGTCTCAAACTCCTGGGTTCAGGAAGTCCTTTCTTTTCAACCTCCCAAAGTGCTGGGATTACAGGTGTGAACCACCATGCCTGACCACATTTACACTTGTGTTGAAAATTTTTTTTACCTTTTGAAGTTAGGATTTTCCTGTCTGATGTAGCAGATATCCTCTTAATGGCTGAGTTTTCTCCTCTTTTAATAATGAGCTTTTTTTTAAGTTGGAGTGTCACTCTGTTGCCCAGACTGGAGTTGCTCATGGCCACTGCAACCTCTACTTGCTGAGCTTAGGCAATGCTTCTGCCTCAGCCTTCCAAGTAGCTGGAACCACAGGTGTGTGTTACCACGCCCAGCTTATATTTTGATTTATTGTAGAGACAAGGTCTCACCAAGTTTCCCAGGCTGGTCTTGAACCCCTGAACTCAGGCAATCCTCTCACCTTGGCCTCCCAAAGCACTGGGATTACAGGCTTGAGCTCTGAACCTGACCAATAATGAGCTCTTCAAATTGTGCTTAATTAAATATATATGAGTGGTTTAAAAATGTTTAAGTTTTATTTTATTATTTTGTTTTGTTTTCTTTTTTTTTGAGTTGGAGTCTCACTCTGTCGCCCAGACTGGAGTGCAGTGGCCGCTCCCGGCCACCGCAGCCTCGACCTATTGGACTCTGGCGATCCTTCCACCTCAGCCTTCCAAGTAGCCAGAATTATAGGCATGCGCTACCACGCCCGGCTGATTTTTTGATTTATTGTAGAGATGAGGTCTCACTGCCCAGGCGGGTCTCGAACCCGCGGGCTCAGGCAATCCACTCACCTCAGCCTCCCAAAGGCGCGGGATTACAGGCTGAGCCACCAAACCCGGCTAAATTTTATTTTTTAAGTATGAAACTTGACAAGTAATTTGCATGAGGCCCTTTGAATACAATTTTAAAACATTAAGAGTTTGAATACATGTGTTGAGGTAATATGTAGTTTTTTATTAAAGATTGGAAAGTATAGTTTATTTAGAAAATAGAGAGAGAGAAGAAAGAGGAACTTCACCTCAAGGTAGGCGAGGCATCCAAAGCTTAGGAAACATGACTGTGGCCATAGCTCAAAGAGCACATGGCTGCACTAGAGTTTAGTAAAGCAATGGAATATGTATATTTAACAAATCTTGTAGGCTGAGATATTTAAAATTAGTTGAAATTTAGCAACCATATAAAATATTATTTTGGGATGAGGAAGTGTGTTCAGGTTGGTATGTTTATTTTAAAAAGTTATACAGACTCTATTCCGTATTTTCCTTTTTTTGTACTTTAAGAATATAAACAAAGTATCATTTGGCATAACACATAAGATTATTATATTGGGTATTATTAGAAACTTCAAAACCCCATTTTTGGACCAAATTGAGGTATTTTAGAGGACAGTAATAGAAGTCGGGAATTTTTTTTTTTTTGCCTATAAAATTAAACAAAACATTAAATGTGGATCAAAAAACTAGAAAACACATCTTTCTACTGAATGAGTTGTGTCTTTTGAAATGTTGCTCATTTATTTTAATAGCAGTTTTTTTTTTTTTGAGTTGGTGTCTCACTCTATCGCCCAGACTGGAGTGCAGTAGCCGCTCCCGGCTACTGTAGCCTCGACCTTTAACAGCAGTTTTTATAACTTTAGTTTTTTTCCTGAATAGCACTGAAAATTCCATCATGAAAAGCTGAAGGTCAACTCTGCTACTTGTGATTGCTTTATTCTCTCTCTCTCTCTCTCTTTTTTTGAGTAGAAGTCTCTGTCACCCAATCCTGGAGTGTGGTGGCACACTCATGGCTACTGCAGCCTCCACCTGCCGGGCTCAGGTGATCCTCCTAAGTAACTGGAACTACAGGCGCGTTCCCACCTTGCCTGGCTAATTTTTTGATTTATTGTAGAGATGAGGTTTTGCTAAGAAGCCCAAGCTGGTCTTGAATCCCTGGACTCAGATAATCCTCTTGCTTCTGCCTCCCAGTGTGCTGGGATTACTGGTGTGAGCCATGCCATCCGACTTGTTTTAGTCTCTTTTTTTTTTTTTTTGAGTTGGAGTCTCACCCTGTCGCCCAGACTGGAGTGCAGTGGCATGCTCCTGGCTACCACAGCCTTGACCTGCTGGGCTGTGGCGATCCTTCCGCCTCCATCTTCCAAGTAACTGAAGCTATAGGTGCGCACTACCATGCCCGGCTAATTTTTGATTTATTGTAGAGACGAGATCGCGCCAAGTTGCCCAGGTGGGTCCTGAACCTGAGGGCTCAGGCAGTCACTCTCCTCGGCCTCCCAAAGTGCTGGGATTACAGGCTGAGCTATCGAGCCTGTCCTATTTTAGTCTCTTAATCGTGAAATCTAGCTGGGCTCAGTGGTTCATGCCTGTATTCCTAACACTTTGGGAAGTGGGCGCGAGATGATTGCCTAAGCTCAGGGGTTCGAGACCAACCTGAGCAACATGGCAAGACCTCATCTCTACAGTAAATAAAAAAATCAGTTGGGCATGGAAGTGTGTGCCTGTAGTTCTAGCTACTTGGAAGGCTGAAGTGGTAGGATCACCTGAGCCCAGCAGGTCCTGTCTCTGGTGGCCGTGAGCATTCCTCTGCACTCTGGGTGACAGAGTGAGACTCCAACTCAAAAAATAAATAAATAAATAAATTGTGAAATTTGTTTTCTCTGTAAATTGTTGTGTGATAAAGTGGGTGATGATATAGGGGAAAATTTTTAAGGTCCCTTGGCTAAACTGTGGTCTCTATTGGATTGTGAGGGAGAGGAGAGACAGGTAAAAGCTCTGCCATGGGGGAAAGGAAATTTGTAGGATGGTTCCACAGAGCTTGCTTACTTTTGATTGCAGGCTTTTGACACTATGATGTATAAATATCCACCATAGATTGACAGGCAGGAGAGAATTCTAGATAGCCAGGCAGAATTCAGTGGGTGAATACTCTCTTTGACTCTGCTAGTACTCTCTTTTTGTTTCACTTTTTATTGCCATCTTTTAGTGGTATCTTGACACCCACTTCTGACATGTCAGCCATTCTTACTCTTCAGTGTTGTGAGTTAATCTTTATACTTTGTAATTAATAGGAACTACTATGCTAAACTTGGAGGGAGCCCAAGTACTTCTAAAATTGGGAGTCTTATCTTTCCTTGGAGATCTGTTTCTATTGTCCTTGCTGATGGACTATGTAACAGGCCATGAATCTCTTGTCTTTCTGGTTAGATTGCTTAGGGCCCTCAGCATTTGGGTTTGTAGCATTTAGTTAACATGTGTTGAGGCTGAATGATCACCTTTTCATATTTTGTATTTTTACAAGTGTACTCTTAGAGCCTATTCACTATATTCAGAGTTCATAAGGTTTAACATTATGTACTTGGTCAAAGAATCATCAGTGAGTCATCTTTGACTATAACTTTGTTTTTGTTTTGTTTTGTTTTGTTTTTTTTTGAGTTGGAGTCTCACTCTGTCGCCCGGACTAGAGTGTAGTAGCCGCTCCCGGCCACCGCAGCCTCGCCTGCTGGGCTCCGGCGATCCTTCCGCCTCAGCCTTCCGAGTAGCCGGAATTACAGGCATATGCGCTACCACGCCCGGCTGATTTTTTGATTTATTGTAGAGATGAGGTCGTTTATTGGTTTTTTTGAGTTGGAGTCTCACTCTGTCGCCCAGACTGGAGTGCAGTGGCCGCTCCCGGCCACCGCAGCCTCGACCTGCTGGGCTCCCGCGATCCTTCCGCCTCAGCCTTCCAAGTAGCTGGAATTACAGGCATGCGCTACCATGCCCGGCTGATTTTTTGATTTATTGCAGAGATGAGGTCGTTTATTTTTTTTTTGAGTTGGAGTCTCACTCTGTCGCCCAGACTGGAGTGCAGTGGCCGCTCCTGGCCACCGCAGCCTCGACCTGCTGGGCTCCGGCAATCCTTCCGCCTCAGCCTTCCAAGTAGCTG
This sequence comes from Cephalopachus bancanus, assembly GCA_027257055.1. Lineage (NCBI taxonomy): Eukaryota > Metazoa > Chordata > Mammalia > Primates > Tarsiidae > Cephalopachus > Cephalopachus bancanus. Next base: position 2,181,250 of record JAPVLO010000284.1, on the reverse strand, counting down.
GAACTCCATGCGCGCGCTACCATGCCTGGCTAATTTTTTGATTTGTTGCAGAGATGAGGTCTCACCTAGTTGCCCAGGCGGGTCTCGAACCCGCAGGCTCAGGCAATCCACTCACCTCAGCCTCCCCAGGCGGGGGATTACAGGCTGAGCCACCGAGCCCAGCTTGAGCGTAACTTTAAGAATTATTTTGTTCCAGTGTAAAACAAAAAGTATTCAGACAGCTGCCTTTTCCTGATACTGTGTGGTGCTTGATTGTATGTGTCTCTTGGATGGCATCTTGCAGAGATTTATGATATGTCTTTACCTTGTTTAATTTCAAAAGACTTTTGATATGGAACTAGTGACAATTGAAATAAAAGGATATGCTAGGAAGATGAAGTAGGGTAAATGAAGAACTTAGAAATATGTACCAGAATAGTAGGTTATAGAATTTACTCTGGTCCCATGGCTAAAGACAAGAGGGGAGTGGGATGAATCAGGAGAAAAACACAGCAGTTAGGAAGAGCTGTGATTCAAATTTTAGTTATGGATGTTAAATAAAGTGTTTTGTAAACTGTAAAGCAATAGGTTGTTATTACTTGTTTTTTTATCACACCTTTGTGTATTTGCGGAAGAGAGAGACATCTTTTGTGCATGTGTCCATTTTCTCTTGGACAACAACAATTGCTGGATACTTTCTGCAGGCTAAGCCTGAGTATATAATTAGACTTCCAGGTGTGTAGACTAAAAATTATTATATAGCCAGGTGCGGTGGCTCACGCCTGTAATCCAACACTTTGGGAAGCTGAGGCGAGAGAATTGCCTGAGCCCAAGGGTTTGAGACCAGTCTGGGCAACTTGGTGAAGCCTTGTCTGTGCAATAAATAAATAAATAAATAAACAAACAAATAAATAAATAAAATTAGCCAGCTATGATGGTATGCGTGTGGTTCCTGCTACTTGGAAGGCTGAGGCAGAAGGATTGCCTGAGCCCAGCAGGTCAAGGCTGGGGTGGCCATGAGCGTGCCACTGCACTCCAGCCTGGGTGACAGAGTGAGACTCTGACTCAAAAAAAAAAATTGACATCTATCAAGATATTGATAGTAAACATTCATAGAAGAACAAAGAACTGACAACATGATGCCAAGAGGAGCTGTATGTGCTAAGGGTAGTGTAAGTAATAGTTTTTTTGTTTTATTTTTTGAGGGATTTCTTTTTTTTTGAGTTGGAGTCTCACTCTGTCGCCCAGACTGGAGTGCAGTGGCCGCTCTCGGCCACCGCAGCCTTGACCTGCTGGGCTCCGGCGATCCTTCCGCCTCAGCCTTCCAAGTAGCCGGAACTACAGGTGCGCGCTACCACGCCTGGCTGATTTTTTTGATTTATTGTAGAGATGAGGTCCTGCTGCCCAGGTGGGTCTCGAACCCGCAGGCTCAGGCAATCCACTCACCTCAGCCTCCCAAAGGCGCGGGATTACAGGCTGAGCCACCGAGCCCAGCTTGAGGAATTTCTGATTCCTTATTTTTTACATTCAGTTTCTTCACCTTCTGTAGTAAAGAACCATGATGGAACTGTGACTTCTGCTCATAATGTTGTAGACTGACCTTCCCTACTTTTTTTTTTCTTTCTGAGTCAGGGTATCACTCTGTAACTCAGGCTGGAGTGCAGTGTTATGGATCATGGCTCACTGAAGCCTCTACCTGCTGGGCTCAGGTGACCTTTTCCCCTCAGGCTTCTCAGTAGCTGGGACTACAGGTGAGTGCCACCATGCCTGGCTAATTTTTAAATTTTTTTTTGTAGAGAAAAGGTCTCACTGTGTTTCCTAGGCTGGTGTCAAACTCCTGGCCTCAAATGATCCTCCTGCCTCGGCCTCCTAATATAGATATGAGCTACCTCATCAGGCCTGCCCTCTCCCCCTTTTTTTCTTTTTTCTTTTTTTTTTTTTTTTTTGAGCCACCGAGCCCGGCCTTTTTTTCTTTTTTGAGTATGCATCTCACTCTGTTGCCCAGGCTGGAGTCCAGTGGCACACTCACGGCCACTGCAGTGTGTGCCCAGTGGGCTTGGGTGATCCTTCTGTCTCAGTCTTCCAAGTAGATGTAACTACAGGTGTGTGGTACCACGCCTGGCTAATTTTTTGATTTGTTGTAGAGATGAGGGTTCGCGAAGTTGTCCAGACTGGTCTCGAACCCCTGGACTCAGGCAATCCTCTTGCCTTCACCTCCCATAGTGCTGGAATTACAGGTGGTGAGCCACTGTGTCTGACTTGGCCTGCCCTTGTATTTTGCTCTCTGCTGTGGATATTGTGAGAAGTGGTGGTCAGTGATTGGCAATAGATTGTATGGGTTTAATACTTGGGAATTTGGTTGAAGAATTTATCCCTGAAGGGTGTATGTAGTTGTTGGTGATACAACCTGTAGTTAAAAGAGTTATTAGATTTTTCCCAGAGGAACATTCTTCATATTTTTTGTGTAATATTTTTTGAGAACTGTTGATTTTTATTGATACCTCATGAGTGATTTTACAGCCCAGGTGTGGTGGCTCAAGCCTGTAATCCCAGCACTTTGGGAGACTGAGGTGAGGGGGATTGCCTGAGTCCACAGGTTCCAGAACAGCCTGGGCAACTTGGCGAGACTTCATCTTTACAATAAATAAAAAAATTAGCTGGGCATGGTAGTGTGCATCTGTAGTTCCGGCTACTTGGAAAGATCGCCTGAACCCAGCAGGTTGATGCTGGGGTGGCCGTGAGTGTGCCACTGCACTCCAGCCTGGGCAGCCGAGTGAGACTGTAAAAAAAAAAAAAAGATTTGCATTTAGCAGACTTGGATTTGTCTATTTATTATCTACACACACACACACACACACACACACACACACACACACACACACACACACACACACACAACACCGATTTTTTGTAGAGGAAAGCAAGATCTTGCTATGTTGCCCAGGCTAGTTTTGAATTCTTGTCCTCACGTAATCCTCTACCCCTCATCCTCCCAAAGGGCTGTGATTACAGGCATGAGCCCCACCATGCCTGGCCTCTTCATTGCCTTTAGTAAGTGCTCTTTTATGATTGAAATACCTTTCTGAGTATTTTTTTAAGTCTCATCAGGATAATTGTTTTAGGTTTGGAGCCCCAAAGATTTTTTTTTTTTGAGTAGGAGTCTCACCCTGTCACTCAGGCTGGAGGGCAGTGGCATGCTCCCAGCCACCGCAACCTTGACCTGTTGGACTCAAACGATCCTTCCACCTCAGCCTTCCAAGTAGCTGGAAGTACAGGCATGCTCTGCCATGCCTGGTAAATTTTTGATTTATTGTAGAGATGAGGTCTCACTAAATTGCCCAGGCTGATCTCGAACCTGTAGGCTCAGGCAATCCTCTCGCTTCATCCTCCCAAAAGTGCTGGGATTACAGGCTTGAGCCACTGCACTTGGTCCCAAAGATTAAAAAAAAAAAATAACAGCTTTATTGGTATGTAACTTAACTACTTAAAGTGTATAATTCAGTAGTTTTTAGTATACTTATAGTTGTACAACCATCATCACAATCAATTTTAGAATTTTTCTTTTGAGTTGGAGTTTCTGTTGCCCAGGCTGGAGTACAGTGGTACACTTACGGCTACTGCAGCCTTGACCTACTGAGCTCAATTTTCCAAGTAGCTGAAACTACAGGCATGAGCCACCTTGCCTGGCTAGCTTTTTGATTTACTGTAGAGACAAGATCTTGCCAAGTTGTCCCGGCTGGTCTCAAAACCCTGGGTTCAGGCAATCCTCTCGTCTCAGCTTCTCAAAGTGGTGGGATTATAGGCATTAGCCACTGCCCCCACTTTCAGGATATTTTCATTTCCCCAAAATTTCTTTAACCAGTAGCAGTCACTCCTTAGCCTTAGGCATCCACCGAACTACTTTTTTGTGTATGGATTTGCCTGCCTATTCTGGAAATTTCATATATGTAATCGTATAATATATTATCCTTTGTGATTGCCTTCTTTTTTTTTTTTTTTTGAGTTGAAGTCTCACTCTGTCGCCCAGGCTGGAGAGCTCAGGCGATCCTTCTGCCTTAGCCTTCCAAGTAACTGGAACTACAGGCCTGCACTACCATGCCTGGCTAATTTTATTTATTTATTGTAGAGATGAGGTCTTGCCAAGTTGCTCAGGCTGGTCGCGAACCCTGGGCTCAGGTAATTCTCTCATCTCGGCCCTCCAAATTTCTAGGATTACAGGCTTGAGCCACCACACCCGGCTTGTGTTCAGCTTTTTGTGTGGACATAGGCTTTCATTTCTCAGATTTTAAAGATTTATAAATCTGTATTTTTTATTTTTGAGTTGGAGTCTCACTCTGTCACCCAACTGGAGTGCAGTGGCTGCTCCCGCCACCGCAGCCTCGACCTGCTGGGCTCCCGGGGATCCTTCCGCCTCAGCCTTCCCAGTAGCTGGAATTACAGGGATGCGCTACCACGCCTGGCTGATTTTTTGATTTATTGTAGAGATGAGGTCTCGCTGCCCCGGGGGTCTCGAACCCCCCGGGCTCAGGCAATTCACTCACCTCAGCTCCCAAAAGCGCGGGTTACAGGGTGAGCCACCAAGCCCGGGTTATAAATCTGTATTTTACAGACAGAAAATTTTTTTTTTTTTTGTTTTTTGTTTTTTTTTTAAGTTGGAGTCTCACTCTGTCACCCAGACTGGAGTGCAGTGGCCGCTCCGGCCACTGCAGCCTCAACCTGCTGGGCTCCGGCGATTCTTCCGCCTCAGCCTTCCAAGTAGCTGGAACTACAGGCGTGCGCTACCACACCCGGCTAATTATTTATGTAGAGATGAGGTCTCGCCAAGTTGCCCGGGCGGGTCTCGAACCCGCAGGCTCAGGCAATCCACTCACCTCAGCCTCCCAAAGCGCGGGATTACAGGCTGAGCTACCGAGCCCGGCTTACAGACAAAAAAGTAACACATTTCTTCCCTGGTGCAAGTACATGTTAGAATTGGGGAATGGGAGAATTAGTTTATCTAAAACTTAATGGATTTGGATTTTTTTCCAAGCAGCAAGTTTTACTGGGCTAATTGTCTTTTTTCTCTATGAAGAACGTATTTGCAGGCTAACAGTACAAATAAACTTGCTTACAACCTTGGAAAGAGGAACGCATAAACTCTAGAGCAGGGGTCCCCAATCCCTGGACTGTGGGCTGTGGGCTGTGGGCTGATCCATGGTCTGTTAGGAAAGAGACCACACAGCAGGAAATGAGCGGCAGTAGAGGGGAACTCTGCCTTCTGTCAGATCAGTGGCCATATTAGATTTTAGATGAGTGGCCTTCGAGGGGAGCTCCACCTTCTGTCAGATCAGCAGCCGCCTTAGATTCTCATAGGAGCATGAACCCTATTGTGAACTGTGCATGTGAGGAACCTAGGTTGTGTGCTCCTTTTGAGAATATAATGCCTCATAATGTCATGTGGTCGTGTGTCTCCCTCCTCCCCCTGTGGAAAAATTGTGCTCCACAGAGCCGGTCCCTGATGCCAGAAAAGACTCGGGACTGCTGCTGCTGCTGTAGAGAACAGGTGGTGTTTTTTTTTTTTTTTTTTTTTTTTTGAGTTGGAGTCTATGTTGCCCAGACTGGAGTACAATGGCACGCTCATAGCCACTGCAGTCTCCACCTGCTGGGTTCAGGTGATCCTTCCGCGTCAGCCTTCCAAATAGCCGCAATTACAGGTGCACACTATCATGGCAGGCTAATTTTTTGATTTATCGTAGAGATGAGGTCTCGCCAAGTTGCCCAGGCTGTTCACCAACCCATGGACTCAGGCAGTTCCCTCACCTCAGCCTCCCAAAGTGCTGGGATTATAGTCTTGAGCCACCATGCCTGGCCAATTTACTTTTTCATGTACATTTTGTATTTTCCACGTTTCAAAAGCTTTTAAAAAAGACAAACTTTATACCATCTATTATGAGCTTAGTTTACCATCTTGAATGAAAGCAGATGGTTGATACATTTCCAGTGGTATTTTGGAAATAATTTAGCTTTTTTCCCCCAATGCAGTTATTTCCTTTACATTAATTATCTGTGTTTTTATTTTATTTTTAATTTAAAAAAAATTTTTGAGTCACAGTCTCACTCTATTGTCCAGGCTGGAGTGCAGTAACACGCTCATGGCCACCACAGCCTCGACCTCATGGGCTCAGGCGATCCTTCCGCCTCAGGCTTCCAAGTAGCTGGAACTACAGGTGTGGGACACCATGCCCCACTAATTTTTTGATTTATTGTAGAGACGAGGTCTGGTCTCGAACCCCTGGGTACAGGCAGTCTTCTCAGCTCGGCTTCCCAAAGTGCTGGGGTTACAGGCATGAGCCACCACGCCAGGCAAGGTACGATATAGTTTTATTTTTAAATTTTATTATCTTTAGAGATGGGGTCTCTTGCTGTGTTGCCCAGACTGGACTTGAATTTCTGGGCTCAACCATTGCTCCTGTCTAAACCTCCATTGTAGCTGGGGCCACAGGCCTGTGCCAGTGTGCCCAGCTACCTTTTGTGTTTTGGCTCAGCTTGCCTCACCAATCCTCTTTACTGGCACTCCATTTCAGTTATAGGGAAGTACTTGTAGCTTTGTGAACACACATGCTATTTTTATAGTTTGTGCAGTTTCTCAACACAGTAGTGCTATTTTTATTTTTGTAGTTTTCTCTACTTGGAGTCCCCTTCCCTTCTCATTCACCTAGCTACGTCCTCATCTTGTAAGCTTCAACTAAAGTATTTTCATCTGTGATAAATATTCCCCTTTCCTCTCACTTTTCTCCAAAGTTGGGTCCCCCACCATTATTGCCACTGTCGTGCTTGGTACACATCTTAATGAATTTAGCTTCCTGTGTTGGAGTAGAATATTTACTTTTTCATTCACCTTGCGTGCTAGCTGTTTCACTGAAGAGGTTCTTGGGCTTAAATCTGAATGTGGGCTGAGCATGGTGGCTCACGTTTGTAATCCCTGCATTTTGGGAGGCAGAGACAAGATGATTGCCTGATGTCACAGGTTCGAGATCAGCCTGAGCAACATGGTGAGACCTTGTTTCTACCATAAAAATAAACAAACAATAAAATTAGCTGTGTGTGGTGGTTCTAGCTACTTGGAAGGCTGAGGCAGAAGGATTGCCTGAGCCTAGCTCGAGGCTGCGGTGGCTGTGAGCGTGCCACTGCCTTCCAACCTGGGTGACAGAGTGAAACTCTGACTCAAAAAAAAAAAAAAAAAAAAGAAAAAAAATCTGAATCTGGAGTGGTAAGGCACAGTTAATTTTTATTTATTTATTTATTTTTTAATTTTTATTTTTAAATTTTTTTTTTGAGTTGGAGTCTCACTCTGTCGCCCAGACTGGAGTGCAGTGGCCGCTCCCGGCCACCGCAGCCTCAACCTGCTGGCTCTGGTGACCTTCCGTAGCCGGAATTTCAGGCATGCACTACCACGCCCGGCTGTTTTTTTTATTTATTGTAGAGATGAGGTCTCGCTGCCCAGGTGGGTCTTGAACCCACGGGCTCAGGCAATCCACTCACCTCAGCCTCCCAAATGTGCGGGATTACAGGCTGAGCCACCGAGCCTGGCTCATTTTTACTTTTTAAGTGCTTTGTGGTGATCCTTATATGATTCTTGGTTGGGAACTATTGTGATGGTTCTGCTTGAAGGATCTTTCAGCTTTCTCTCTAGCACCAGCAAATAAGGTACTATGTACCTCATACATGAGGACTGAACACATTATGTCATCAGGGTATATTGAAGAGACTTGTTGAGTGAATTGGAGTGTTTTATTTTGAAGAGTAATGTCATTTTGAATTGATAAAGTATAACAGAATATAGAGTCTTGAATACTGAGAAGGCTTGGGTTTGAAGATAAAGAACAAGTAAGCGTTCATTGAGGGGCTGTGTCAAAGAACCTTTAGGATCATTCTAACAGCACTAGTTTTTATACTTGTTAGGTTGACCCTTTTTTAATTTTAAGTTTCCTCTAAAACCATATCAGAAACAGATAAATAGAAGATGCTTCCTTGATTTGTAAAATGTTGGAACTTTGTTTCTATCCCGTTATATCACATATAGGGAAACAGTGCTCTTCTGTTTCAACCTGATACATTTTTAAGGTTAATTTCTGTTCTCTTAATGTTTAAAATTGCTGTTGGGACCAGTATAAAGTTAGTGTGAATATTGAATACAAAGTTTTTGTTCTGTATTATGAGTATGGGCTCTGTTCTGTAGTAGAATTTTTGAAAGTTTTATTGAGGTAAAATTCTCATACTATACAGTTCACCCACTGAAAATAATATGGTTATATTTATTAAGTGGTTTTTAGTGTTATTCCCAGGTTCGTGCCACCATTACCACAATCAATTTTACAACATTTTCATACAAAAGAGAAACCCTATATACATGACCAGTTATTGTCCACTTATTTCCCCCAGCCATAGGCAACCACTAATCAACTTTATACCTAAAGATGGAATTTTCTTGGATTTTATTTTAAATTTAGGAGGTATACATGCATGTTCACTACATGAACATATTGTGTAGGTGTGGGGATTAGGTCTCAGGTGGCCCATTCACCAGATAGTGAACATTGTGACCATATGTAGTTTCTGAACCTTAACCCTTTTGTCCCCTTACCCCTTATTGGGGTCCCCAGTGTCTATTATTATTATTATTATTATTATTTTTTGAGTTGGAGTCTCACTCTGTCGCCTAGACTGGAGTGCAGAGGCTGCTTCCGGCCACCGCAGCCTCGATCCGCTGGGCTCCGGCGATCCTTCAGCCTCAGCCTTCCAAGTAGCTGGAACTACAGGCGTGCGCTACCATGCCCGGCTAATTTTTTTTTTTTGATTTTTTGTTGAGATGAGGTCTTGCCAAGTTGCCCAGGCAGGTTCAGGCAATTCACTCACCTCAGCCTCCCAAAGTGCTAGGATTACAGACTGAGCCACCGAGCCCGGCCTATTATTATTATTTTGAGTTGGAGTCTCACGCTGTCGCCCAGGCTGGGGTGCAGTGGCATGCTCACGGCACCCCAGCGTCGACCTGCTGGGTTCAGACGATCCTTCTGCCTCAGCGTTCCAAGTAGCCAGAACTATAGGCATGCGCTACCATGTCTGGCTAATTTTTTGATTTATTGTAGAGATGAGGTCTTGCCAAGTTGCCTGGGCTGTTCTCGAACCCATGGGCTCAGGCAGTCTCCTCACCTCAGCCTCACAAAGTGCTGGGATTACAGGCTTGAGCCACTGCTCCTGACCCCCCATGTCTATTGTTTCCATCTTTGTAACTGTTTAGCTCCTACAAATGAGTGAAAACATGGGGTATTTGGTTTTCTGTTTCTGAGTCAGTTTACTTAGGGTGATGATTTCCAGTTCCATCCATGTTCTTTCTTTCTTATGGGTGCTAGAATATTTTTTGATAGTACATGATCTAAAACAATTTCAATACCAATCTGTTTTTCATAGTTAACTATTTTTATGGTTTGGTTCATTTCCTTCCATATATATGCATATGTAAACACATACAGATTGAGGAATGTATATGTGGTTTTAAACAAAATGGGATAATTTTTTCTGCATATATAAATGTATTACATACGTGTGTGTGCATTGTATGGGTGGTCTATTCCTCCCTAATTCATTATGACCTTCCAGGTTAATAGTTTTTAAGGGACATAGTACATGGAAGTACAATACAGTTGTCCATAGCACATCATCCCATATATTTTGAATCATCTATCTCTAAAATACTTACAACTGATACAATGTAATGCTGTGTAAATAGTTGTTACGTCGTGTTTTTTTTTTTTTTTTTTTTGAGTTGGAGTCTCACTCTGTTGCCCAGACTGGAGTGCAGTCTCAACCTCGACCTGCTGGGCTCTGGTGATCCTTCCGCCTCAGCCTTCCGAGTAGCTGGAATTACAGGCATGCGCTACCACGTCCGGCTGATTTTTTGATTTATTGTAGAGATGAGGTCTCGCTGCCCAGGTGGGTGTTGAACCCGCGGGCTCAGGCAATCAACTCACCTCAGCCTCCCAAAGGCGCGGAATTACAGGCTGAGCCACCGAGCCCGGCTACGTTGTGTTTTTTAAAAAGTGTGTGTGGTTTTTTTTTTTTTTTTTTTTTTTTGAGTTAGAGTCTTATTGTGTCGCCCAGGCTGGAGTGCAGTGGCATAATCACAGCTCACCACAACCTTGAACTCCTGGGCTCAGGTGACTTCTGCCTCAACCTCTAGAATAGCTGAGATTACAGGCACTTGCCACCACCCCTGACTAATTGTTTCATTTTTTTGTGTGTGTAGAGATGGGGTCTCACTGTGTTGCCCAGGCTGGTCTTGAATACCTGGGCTTAAGCAATTCTCCTGCCTTGGCCTCCCAAAGTGCTGGGATTACAGATGTGAGCCACTGTACCTGGAAAAATAATTGTGGTGGTTTTTTTTTTGTGTGTTGTTCCTTTTTTTTTTTTGAGTTGAAGTCTGTGTTGCCCAGGCTGGAGTGCAGTGGCACACTCACCGCCACCCTAGCATCAACCTACTGGGTTCTGGCGATCCTTCCGCCTCAGCTTCCCAAGTAGCTGGAACTACAGATGCGTGCTACCACACCTGGCTAATTTTTGATTTATTGTGGAGACGAGGTCTCGCCAAGTTGCCTGGGCTGGTCTCGAACCCACGGACTCAGGCAGTCCACTCACTTCAACCTCATAGTGCTGGGATTACAGGCTGAGCCACCGAACCCGGCCTGTGTTGTTACTTTTTGTTGTTGTTTTTTTCCCTAGTGTGTTTGACCTGCAGTTGGTTCAATTTGTGGATGTGGAACCCATGAATGTGGAGGACTGACTGTAATTTTTTTTTTCTTTTTCTGGTACTGTTGGTTGCTACTGGCTATAATTTAACTGATTTATCCTAGATTGATGTACTTACAGGTTGTTTTCAGGTTTTCTTTTTGTTTTTTGAGTCAGAGTCTCACTCTGTCACCCAGGCTGGAGTGCAGTGGGACGATCATGGCTACCATTACCGTGACTTCTTGAGCTTAGACAATCCTTCTACCTCAGCTTTCCAAGTAGCTGGAACTGTAGGTGCGTGCCACCATGCTGGGCTAATTTTTTGATTTATTGTAGAGACGCTGTCTCTCTATATTGGCAAGGCTGATCTTGAACTTTTGGATTCAGGCAGTCCTCTCACCTCTCGAAGTGCTGGGTTTACAGGTGTGAGCCACTGCACCTGGCTGTTTTTTTTTTTGTTTTTTTTTTTTTGAGTCAGAGTCTCACTCTGTCACCCAGGCTGGAGTACAGTGGCACGCTCACGGCCACTGCAGCCTCAACCTGCTAGGCTCAGGTGATCCTTCTGCCTCAGTCTTCCAAGTAACTGGAACTACAGGCACCCACCACCATGCCCAGCTAAGTTTTTGTGTGTGTGTGTGTGTGTGTGTGTGTGTGTGTGTGTGTGTGTTGAAGTCTTGCTTAGTCACCCAGGCTGGAGTGCAGTGGTGCGCTCATGGCCACTGTAGCCTTGACCTGCTGGGCTCAGGTGATCTTTCCACCTCAGCCTTTCAAGTAGCTGGAACCACAGGCATGTGCCACATGCCTGCCTAATTTTTTAAAAATTTATTTTAGAGACAGGGTCTCACCAAGTTGCCCAGGCTGGTCTTAAACCTGTGGGCTCAGGCAGTCCTCTGACCTCAGCCTCCCAATGTGCTGGGATTATAGGCATGAGCCACTGTGCCTGGCTGCCTGACCTTTTTTTTCTTAGATGGGATCTCCTTCTGTTGTCCATGCTGGAGTGCAGTGGTGTGGTTATGGCTCACGGCAGCCGTGAACTTCTGGGCTCAAGCAGTCCTTCTGCCTCAGCCTCCCCAGTAGCTGGCACTACAGGCACAGGCACATGCCACCATGCCCATCTTGATCTGTTTTTTATGATATGTTTTCTGTTCTAACTCTCAGGGCTAGAATTTTTTTTTTAATTTAAAAAAGTTTTTATTGAGGTATATTTGACATAAAATGTACATATTTTATTTTTATTTTTTTCAGTTGGGGTGCTCTGTCACCTAGTCTGATGTGCAGTGGTGCAGTCATAGCTCACTGTAGCTAGCCTCCAATACCTGGGCTCAAGTGAGCCTCCCACTTTAGCCTCCTCAGTAGCTGGGAGTATAAGGCATGTGATGCCATGCCTGGCTTATGTACCTATGATTTTTGCAGAGATGGGGGTCTCACTATGTTGCCTGGGCTTGTCTTGAATCCTGGCCTCAAGGGATCCTCCTGCCTTGGCCTCTGAAAGTGGTAGTATTCCACCATGCCTGGCCAAATGTATATATTTTAAATGTATAGTTTGATGAGTTTTGGCTTCTCAAAGTATGATACCTGTGAATTTATCACCACAGTCAAGATAATTACACTACCCATCTCTCCCAAGGTTTCTTTGGCTCTTTTCAGTTTCCTCCCAGCAGCAACCAGTCATGTACTTTGTGCCTAGATCTCAACTTTTAATTACTGCATTTTATGACACTTGGAATGAGAGTAAGCTAATCCTTGATATTTCTAGAGTCACATGCATGTCCCATCCCCCAAGGTTTTGTACATACGGTTTCATTTGCTGTCAACATTGTTGCCTTACTTTCTTCAGGTCCTTTGCTTGGATGTCACCATCTCAGGAAGGCCTTTCATCCCACACTCTGTCCCCTTTCCTTACTTTAATTTTCTCAAAGCCTTTATCACCAATTTGTAATTTTTCCGTGTATTTATATTCAGCATTTATTAATATTATTTTTTGAGTTGGAGGCCTCACTCTGTCACCCAGGCTGGAGTGCAGTGACACAATCACAGCTACCACAACCTCAGCCTGCTGGGCTCAGGCACTCCTTCTGCCTCAGCCTTCCAACTAACTGGGACTACAGGTGTGCGTCACCATACCCAGATAATTTAAAAAAAAATTTAAGCCGGGCTCGGTGGCTTAGCCTGTAATCCCACGCCTTTGGGAGGCTGAGGTGAGTGGATTGCCTGAATCCGCGGGTTCGAGCCCCGCCTGGGCAGTGAGACCTCATCTCTACAATAAATCAAAAAATCAGCTGGGCATGGTAGCGCATGCCTGTAATTCTGGCTACTGGGAAGGCTGAGGCGGAAGGATCGCTGGAGCCCAGCAGGTCAAGGCTGTGGTGGCCGGGAGCGGCCACTGCCCTCCAGTCTGGGCGACAGAGTGAGACTCCAACTCAAAAAAAAAAAAAAAAAATTTATTGTAGAGCCATGTTGCTCAGACTGTCTTGAACTCCTAGGCTCAGGCAGTCCTCTTTCCTTGGTCTTCCAAAGAGTTGGGATTACATCCTAGGCTCAGGCAGTCCTCTTTCCTTGGTCTTCCAAAGAGTTGGGATTACAGGCATGAACCACTGTACTCAGCCAGCATTTACTATTTTTAGAATTCAAAAATGCCTAAAAACCATTTTTCTAAATAGGAGGAGAAAAATCACTTGTTTGGACTTTTATTTATTTTTATTTACTTTTTTGAGTGGGAGTCTCACTTTGTTGCCCAATGGAGTACAGAGGCATGCTCATGACCTCCACAGTCTCTGGAGTACAGAGACACGCTCATGGCTTCTATAGTCTCGACCTGCGGGCTTAGGTGATCCTTCCACGTCAGCCTTCCAAGTAGCTGGAACTACAGGCACGTGCTACCACACCCAGTTAATTTTTTAATTTATTGTAGAGACGAGGTCTTGCCATGTTGCCCAGCCTCGTCTCTAACCCATGGACTCAGGCAGTCCTCTTGTCTGCACCGCCCAAAGTGCTGGGATTACAGGCATGAGCCGCTGCGCCCAACCTGTTTTGACTTTTTAAAAAAAATTTTTATTTTGAGTCGAAGTCTCACTCTGTCACCCAGGCTGGAGTGCAGTATCACACTCATGGCCACCACAGCCTCGACCTGCTGGGCTTCGGCGATCCTTCTACAACTCAGTCTTCCAAGTTGCTAGAACTACAGACACATGCTACCATGCTTGGCTAATTTTTTGATTTATTGTAGAGATGAGGTCTCACCAAATTGCCCAGATGGGTCTCAAACCCATGGGCTCAGACAATCCTCTTACCTTCAGCCTCCCAAAGTGCTGGGTTTGTGGGTGTGAGCCACTGTTCTCGGCCTCTGTTTCGACTTTTAAATAAACTTTGAAACATTGCACCATGGCACCGGTAGTCTCCAAAACCTCATCAATTTGCTGTACTTAAAGCCTCTTTCAACCCAAAGAAAGAAAACTACTTTCATGCTTCATGGCCTCGTAATACAAACAACAGGGTAAGAAACTGAAGAAAGTAAGTTTTTTTTTCCTAATTAGTCTGCTTTTTTTAAAAAATAAGGGGGAGGGTGGGCAGATCATGACTCACAGGCATCCTACAAAGTCGGTAGGTCACCTTAGAGGCAACTTTGACTTGCTCAGAAATTCTTCTCACATTAGCAGTGAGGATTTGGGCATCACCCTGAATGGTTATTTTCCTTACTCATCAGTTTAAGGCATAGAAAGTAACTTTAAAAAAGGAGCAAATGAGAGTTTTCTGTTTGCGTAATAGACAGAATTCTGTAAAGAATTAAACCAACCACACAGAGTGATACACATCAGCCATGAAAATGTTATTAAGCTTTGCTTTCCCCCTTATGTCCTATTTCTTGAAGTAAGAATCACTGATATTTTTATTAGTACATCTTACTTTTTTCCTATTCAGAGAAAGTAGAACTCTATTAAAGTAACTTCTCCCACAGATATATTTTTGCTTTTTATTTATTTTTAACCTTTAAGCTCTGCTGTACTTGGTTCTTTTTGGATTTATGTATGTATTATCTTCTTACAGGGTTATAAAGTCTAGAATGAGGTATTTGGTGTGTTTAGTAACTGCCCTCTTAATTATGTTTCTGAGGCTGAGGTGAGTGGATTGCCTGAGCCTGCGGATTCGAGACCCGCCTGGGCAGCAAGACCTCATCTCTACAATAAATCAAAAAATCCGCCGGGCGTGGTAGCACATGCCTGTAATTCCGGCTACTCGGAAGGCTGAGGCAGAAAGATCGCCAGACCCCCAGCAGGTCGAGGCTGCGGTGACCGGGAGCGGCCACTGCATCCAGTCTGGGCGACAGAGTGAGACTCCAACTCAAAATTATGTTTCTGTGGTTTATGTGGATAGACATATACTCACTTACATACAGGCTGGATTGCAGTGGCACACTCAGGGCCACCACCGCCTGGACCTGCTGGGCTCAGGAGATCCTTTTGCCTCAGCTTTCGTAGCCAGAACCATAGGCATGCGTCTCCATGCCTGGCTAATATTTTGATTTATTGTAGAGACAAGGTCTCGCCAAGTTGTCCAGACTGGTCTTATGATCGCTGGGCTCAGGCAATCCTCTTGCCTTTGCCTCCCAAAATGCTGGGATTACAGGTGTGAGCCACCATGCCTGGTCTGTACTTCATTTCAAAATAGAAGTGTTCCCTGTGTGCTTGATTTTAATTCTTGGTTGGGTAGAGTGCTTGCTACAGTCATTACTTGAGAGGAGCCATGTAGGTGGTGTGTTTAATTCTTTTCTATCTTGTGTTTCTACAGCTTTCAGGCACAAAAGACATTGTGTCAGCATTTAAAATCTTTGGACCACAGACTATAGATCTTAATTCATTGTCTTCGACATATAGTGCTTTAGGGAACTGAGGATAAGCTGTGTGCTTTTTCCCTCTTCTGGGATACTTAGAGGATTCTCCAACTTTAGGGCAGTTTGGTCAGACTGTGGTTTTCACTTCCTGTTTGGGTGAGTGAGACCTTTAGATCTGCATGGTTTTGTGACTTGAGAAAGGATCCTTTGATGTTGTGTATTTGGTTATTTTAGTTGTTTGTTCAGAAACTGTTGTTTTTCAATTGGATCTTGGTTATTTTTTCATAGCAATTGTCTTTAAAAAATTTTTATGTTTGCCTAGGCTGATGGCTCATGCCTGTAATCCCAGCACTTTGGGAAGCAGAGGTGAGAGGATTGCCTAAGCCCAGGGGTTCGAGACCAGCCTGGGGAACTTGGCAAGTCCTCGTCTTTAAATAAAAAAAATCAACCAGGCGTGATGGCTTGTGCCTGTAGTTCCTGCTTCTTGGAAAGATCACCTGAGCCCAGCAGGTTGAGTCTGCAGTGGCTGTGAGCGTGGCACTACACTCCAGCCTGGGTGACAGAGTGAGACTCTGACTCCCCCAAATTTGTTTGTTTATTTATTTATTTTTGAGTTGGAGTCTCACTCTGCCACCAAGACTGGAGTACAGTGGCTGCTCACGGCCATCACAGCCTCGGTCTGCTGGGCTGAGGTGATCCTTCTGCCTCAGCCTTCCAAGTAGCTGGAACTACAGGTGTGCTCTACCATGCCCGGCTAATTTTTTGATTTATTATAGAGATGAGATCTCGCCAAGTTGCCTGGACTGGTCTAGAATCTGTGGGCTCAGACAATCCTCCCACCTCGACCTCCGTAAGTGTTGGGATTATAGACATGAGCCATAGTGCCCAGCGAAAATTAAGTTAATTAATTTTGAGTTGGAGTCTCACTCTGTCACTGAGGCTGGAGTGCAGTAGCATGCTCATGGCCACCCCAGCGTCAACCTGCTGGATTCCAGTGATTCTTCCGCCTCAGCCTTCCAAGTAGCTGGAACTACAGGCACACACTACCACGCCTGGCTAATTTTTTTTTTTTTCAAATTTATTGTAGAGATGAGGTCTCGCCAAATTGCCCGGGCTGGTCTCAAACCCACAGGCTCAGGTAGTCTAAAGTACTGGGATTATAGGATGAACCACTGAGCCCGGCCAATTTATTTCTTTTTATTTTCATTTTTGAGTTGGAGTATCACTCTGTTGCCCAGGCTGGAGGGTAGTGACACGCTCATGACCACTGCAGCCTCGACCTGCTGGGCTCGGGCGATTTTTTCACCTCAGTCTTCCAAGTAGTTGGAACTACAGGTGGGAGCCTCCATGCCTGGCTAATTTTTTTTTTTTTTTTAATAGTAGAGATGAGATCTTGCCAAGTTGCCTGGGCTGGTTTCAACCTCCTGGTATCAGGTAGTCCTCTTTTCTTGGTCTCCCAAAGTGCTGGAATTACAGACTTGAGCCACCATTCCCGGCCCAAAATTAATTTTTTAAAATATTTTATCTCTTTAGAGATAGTAGTGCCTCACTGTGTTACCTAGGCTGGAGTGCACCAATGTGAATATAGCTTATTATAAATTCGAACTCCTAGGTTTAAGGGATCGAACTGCTAAGTAGCTAGAGCTACAGGTTTATGCCACCACACCTGGCTAATTATTAAATTTTTGGTAGAGACAGCATTTTGCTTTGTTGCCAAGGCTGATCTTGAGCTTCTGACTGAAGTAGTCCTCCCACCTCAGCCTCTAACATCCTTAAATGCTGGGATTACAGATGTGAACCACCATGTTCCTCCATAGCCTTAATTTTTAATGAGTACTAAATTCTGTTGGATATATTCTTCCTTTTTAAAAAATTTTTATTTTTTTGAGAAGGATGTTGGTATATTGCTTTGGCTGAGCTCAAATAATCCTCCTGCTTCAGCTGCGGGTGTGCACCACTGCACCCACCCTTTTCCCCTTTATCCTAATAACATTTGTGAATGTTCTGTTTATAAGTTTGATAAGAGATCTTTAGTTGATGAATCAATATAAAGTTAGCACATTCACTTAGAAAATTTTGAAATGGCTTATTTTTCAACCAAACTTTAGTAGACTGTGGCCTGTAGTATACATGACTGTCTGTCCATGTATGATCCTTGAGGTAAGAATGGTTTTTACACTTTTTAAAATTTTTATTTATTGTTATTTATTTATTTATTTATTTATTTATTGAGTTGGAGTCTCACTGTGTCACCCAGACTGGAGTGCAGTGGCCGTTCCCGGCCACCGCAGCCTCGACCTGCTGGGCCCCAGCGATCCTTCCGCCTCAGCCTTCCGAGTAGCCGGAATTACAGGTGTGCGCTACCATACCCAGCTAATTTTTGATTTATTGTAAGATGAGGACTCGCCAAGTTGCCCAGGCGGGTCTCGAACCCGCTGGCTCAGGCAATCCACTCACCTCAGCCTCCCAAAGGTGCGGGATTACAGGAGCCACCGAGCCCAGCGGTTTTTACACTTTTAAATAGCTGATCATTAAAAGAAAAAAAAACATAAAAAACAAAGAATATACAACAAAAATCCTGTGTAGCCCATCAAGCCAAATGCTGTCTCGCCTGTTAACAGAAAATGTTTGAAGACTCCTAGTTTTCTTTCTTTTTTTTTTTTAAGTTGGAGTTTCATTCTATTGCCTAGGCTGGAGTGTGGTGACACCCTCACGGCCACTATAGCCTCGACCTGCTAGGTAGGCTCAGGTTATCCTTCCGTCTCAGTCTTCCAAGTAGTTGGAAGTACAGACACGTGCTACCATGCCCAGCTAACTTTTTGATTTAGTGTAGAGACGAGGTTGCCCAGACTTGCCTAGGTTGCCAAGTTGCCCAGGTTGGTCTTGAACCCGTGGGCTCAGGCAGTTCTCTTCATCTCGGCCTCCCAAAGTGCTGTGATTATAGGCGTGAGCTACTGCGCTCAGCCAGGTTTTTACTTTTTAAAATTATCTTTTTTTTTTTTTTGAGTTGGAGTTTCACTCGGTCACCTGGACTGGAGTGCAGTGGCCGCTCCCGGCCACCGCAGCCTCACCTGCTGGGCTCCGGTGATCCTTCCACCTCAACCTTCCGAGTAGCCGGAATTACAGGTGCGCGCTACCACGCCCGGCTGATTTTTTGATTTATTGTAGAGATGAGGTCTCGCTGCCCAGGCGGGTCTCGAACCTGCGGGCTCAGGCAATCCACTCACCTCAGCCTCCCAAAGGCGCGGGATTACAGGCTGAGCCACCAAGCCCGGCTTAAAATTATCTTTTACTTTAGTCTTTGTTCTTTTTCTCTAGATTGAATTCATTTCAAGTTTATTTGCATTATTTATTTTTTTAACTATTCTTTATTGCCTTGTGGATTTTAATTTTATTTCTTGAGTTGGAGTCTCACTCCATCACCCAGGCTGGAGTGCAGTGGCACACTCACAGCCATCTCAGCGTCGACATACTGGGCTCAAGCGATTTTTCCACCTCAGCCTTCCAAGTAGCTGGAACTACAGGCATACGCTACTATGCCTGGCTAATTTTTTGATTTATTTATAGAGACAAGGTCTCACCAAGTTGCCCAGGCTGGTCTCGAATCCTTGGGCTCAGGCACTTCTCTTGCCTCAATCTCCCAAAGAGCTGGAATTACAGGTTTGAGCTACCCCGCCCATCCGATTTTAAGTTTATTATGAATTTTAATATTTCCTTATATTTTAGATGCTCTTTCTCAATCTTAACTTATTCATTTTTATTTTTAAAATCAATTTTGCTTGTCTTAACCTGCCTTTTTGCTAATAGCTTTTTATTTCTGCATCAGAGAAAATCTTCTTGTATTCTAGAATTTCAAACAGTTTTCTGCATATATATCTATATATTATGAACGTTTATTTTCTCCTAAATCATTTTTGGAAGTCTTTTAAATTTTTTTTTTTGAGTTGGATTCTCACTCTGTCACCCAGACTGGAGTGCAGTGGCCGCTCCCGGCCACCGCAGCCTCGACCTGCTGGGCTCCGGTGATCCTTCCGCCTCAGCCTTCCAAGTAGCCAGAATTACAGGCGTGCGCTACCACGCCCGGCTGATTTTTTGATTTATTGTAGAGATGAGGTCTCGCTGCCTAGGCGGGTCTCGAACCCACGGGCTCAGGCAATCCACTCACCTCAGCCTTCCAAGGGTGCGGGATTACAGGCTGAGCCACTGAGCCCGGCTGGAAGTCTTTTAAATTTTAAGGCTGCAATTTTCTCTTCTTAATTTTAGGCAGTTTTCTTCCTAGAGTGTCACGATTTGTTTCTTTTTAATCATCCATGAGTTACCAGAGAAGACTCCTAGTGCTGCAGGTTCTTCAGACATACAGTGGGTGGCAGGGTGATGTGCGCAGTCTCTTTTCCAGTCCTGGGTTTCTAGCATACTTTCTTCTCTGCGACTTTGTCTTGGTTGGGATGGGGTGTGTGTTTGCTTTTATTGGCAGAACAGTTGGAGAACCCCTGCAAATTTTCTTTTCTTTTCTTTTTTTTTTTTTGAGTTAGAGTCTTACTCTGTTGCCTAGACTGGAGTGCAGTGGCATGCTCAGGGCCGTCCCAGCGTCGACCCGCTGGGCTCAGGCGATCCATCTGCTTCAGTCTTCCAAGTAGTAGGAATTGCAGGCAAACACTACCATGCCTGGCTAGTTTTTTGATTTATTGTAGAGACGAGGTCTCTCCAAGTTGCCCAGACTGGTCTTGAACCCTTGGGCTCAGGCAGTCCTCTCGCCTTGGCCTCTCAAAGTGCTGAGATCACAGGCTTGAGGCATTTTGATTCCTATATTTAGGAATCAGCCTGCACGTGTAGCTGTGGACAACTTATTTTAATTTTCTGTGCCGTAGTTTCCTCCTCTGTTTAACAAAAAGGGGGCTGAGTGTGGTGGTTTGCATCTCTAGGAGGTTGAGGCAGGAGAATCACTTGAAGCTTGGAATTTGAGAGTGAGTCCCTACAACAAAATAATTAAATAAAAAAAATTTTCAAAGAGAATGGAGAATAATTTTGAATTATCTCATAGTTTGAAAATTAAATCACAGTGGTGTTTAGGAAATAGGCATTAAGTGCCAGCTGTAACAACTGTTACATGTGACATAAAAAGTTCATCCTGTCTCTGTTATTTTTATTTTTTTCTTCTTCCTTGATCACAGTAGCTGGTATTTATTAGACAATTGTTAAATAAATACTACATTTAGAAAGATGATAGCACTTAAAAGTTATTGTAGCTGAAAGAATGAAAAATATGACTCATGAAGACATTTGGAAGACCAGCTCACTTATTTTGAGTTTAAAGTTCAGTATTCTCAGTGAGGCAATTTAAAAACATGAGTTTATGACTCAAGATTATTTTGTTTCTGAAAGGAAAACATTTAAAAGTACCTACAAACTTTAAGGGAATATACATTGTTATTCTTCACAATACTGTCCCTGTGGAAACTGTCCCAGGGTATGCTGAACCAACCTAATATTTTCATTTATTGTTGCATGTTCTATACCTTTCCCCATTTTTTGTTGTGACAAATAACTGAGACCAGGTACAGTGGCTCATGCCTGTAATCCCAGCACTTTGGGAGGTGAAGGTGAGAGGATTGCTTGAGCTCAGGGGATCGAGACCAGTCTGAGCAACATGGTGAGATCTCATCTCTACAAAAAACTAGCTGTGTGTGGTGGTGCATGCCTGTGGTTCCAGCTACTTGGAAGGATGAAGTGGAAGGATCGCCTGAACCCAGCAGGTCGAGGCTGTGGTGGCTGTGAATGTTCCACCCAGCCTGAGCAACTGAATGAGATTCTGACTCAAAAAACCCCCAAAAAACTGTACAGTAGACATCTTTGCTTATAAAGCTTATTCTTTATTTTGGTTATATATGATCTATTTTTAGAAAGATTATTGTTTAAAAAGTTTTAATGCTTAAAGACTTCATAAATGTTGCAAAGTTTATTTTCAGAAGATGCCTTCTGATTTTCTGTCATAAGTGCTATAGAAAATGTAGAAACTACCAAAGAAGTTTTAAGTTAACATATTTATTTATTTATTTATTTGAGTCGGAGTTTCACTGTATCACCCAGGCTGAGTGCAGTGGTATGCTTGTGGCTACCACAGCCTCGACCTACTGGTCTCAGGCGATCCTTCTGCCTCAGCCTTCTGAGTGGCACCACAAGCACTCGCTACCATACCTGACTAATTTTCTGAGTTATTGTAGAGATGAGGTCTCACCAATTTGCCCAGAATGGTCTTGAACCCTGGGCTCAGATAATCCTTTCGCTCTTGCCTCCCTAAGTGCTGGGATTACAAGCATGAGCCATCACATCTGGCAACATATTCTTTTATTTGTATAGATTTATAACCTACTTTAGAGTCCTTACATTTACACGTGTTGCTGTGTTTAAAAATTTTTTTTTTTTTTTTTCTGAGTTGGAGTCTCACTCGGCTGCCCAGACTGGAGTGCAGTGGCCGCTCCCGGCCACCGCAGCCTCGACCTGCTGGGCTCCGGCCATGCTTCCGCTTCAGCCTTCCGAGTAGCCGGAATTACAGGCGCGCGCTACCACGCCCGGCTGATTTTTTGATTTATTGTAGAGATGAGGTCTCGCTGCCCAGGCGGGTCTCGAACCCACGAGGCTCAGGCAATCCACTCACCTCAGCCTCCCAAAGGCACGGGATTACAGGCTGAGCCACCGAGCCCGGCTTAGAATTTTTTAAAACATTATATATAGGTTGCCGGGCTCGGTGGCTCAGCCTGTAATCCTGTGCCTTTGGGAGGCTGAGGTGAGTGGATTGCCTGAGCCCGTGGGTTCGAGACCCGCCTGGGCAACTTGGCGAGACCTCATCTCTACAATAAATCAAATCAGCCGGGCGTGGTAGCGCATAACTAATTCCGGCTACTTGGAAGGCTGAGGCGGAAGGATCTCCGGAGCCCAGCAGGTGGAGGCTGCGGTGGCCGGGAGCGGCCACTGCACTCCAGTCTGGGCGACAGAGTGAGACTCCAACTCAAAACAAACAAACAAACAAACAAAAAAAGTTATAGGTTGAGTGCAATGACTCAGTTTGTAATCCTAGCACTTTGGGAGAATGGCTTAACCCTAGGAGTTAGAGACTTGCCTAGGCAACCTATTGAGACCTCATCTCTACAAAACAAAGCAAACTTTTAAATAGTTTCATAAAATCTATAAATGAATATATGCTTTATTTAACAATTCTTGCTATATTTAGGCTGCCATTTTTCTCATTTTAGTACTAAAGATTTTTTTTTTTTTGAGTTGGAGTCTCACTCTGTCGCCCAGACTGGAATGCAGTGGCCGCTCTCGGCCACCGCAGCCTCGGCCTGCTGGGCTCCGGCGATCCTTCCGCCTCAGCCTTCCGAGTAGCCGGAATTACAGGCATGCGCCACCATGCCCAGCTGATTTTTTGATTTATTGTAGAGATGAGGTCTCGCTGCCCAGGCGGGTCTCGAACCAGCGGGCTCAGGCAATTCACTCACCTCAGCCTCCCAAAGGCGCAGGATTACAGGCTGAGCCACCGAGCCCGGCTAAGATTTTTTTTTTAAGTCAGGATTTCACTTTATTGCCCAGTCTGGAGTGCAATGGCACACGGCTCACTGAAGCCAAGCCCTCCTGGGCTCAGGTGATTCTTCTGTTTTAGCCTCTGGGTGCCTGGGACCACAGTTGCACATTACCATGCCTGGCTAATTTTTTGATATATTTTGTAGAGACAAGTTCTCACTATGTTTCCCAGGCTGTTCTCAAACTCCTGGCATCAAACAGTCCTCCTGCCTTGGCCTTCCAAAGTGTTGTGATTGTAGGCATGAGCCACCATACCTGGTCAGATTGAAGATTTTTATTAACAAATCTATGCCCATATTGACTTAGGCTAAATTCTTCGAAGTGTGATTATCAGGACAGGTGTGGTAGCTCATGGTTGTAATCCTGGCACCTTGGGAGGCGGAGGCGGGAGGATCACTTGGGCCCAGGAGTTCAAGACCAGTCTGGGCAACATAGCCCGCCCCTAGATCAAAGAGCATGAACATTAAAAAACCCCATAAAGTATATTATCAAGTGTCCAGAAAAGTGAGATAAAGCATGGTAACATTTTCTTTTGTCTTTTTCTTTTTTTTTTTTTTGAGACAGGGTCTCACCCTGTCCATCCAGGCTAGATGGAGTGCAGTGGCGTGATTTCGGCTCACCACAGCCTTGACCTCCTGGGTGCAAGTGATCCTTCCATCTCAGCCTTCCAAGTAGCTGGGACTAGAGGCATGTGCCACTGCACATGGCTAATTTTTGTTTTTTGTTATTTGGTTTTTTTTGTAGAGAAGACGTCTCAGTATATTGCCCAGACTGGTCTGGAATGTCCAGGCTCAAATGATTCTACTGCCTTGGTCTCCAAAAGTGCTGGGATTACTGATGTGAGCCACCGTGCCTGGCCTGTTTTCTTTTAAACAGGATAAGAACCGTTTTTAAATGACTTTGGAAGTACTATTTCTGTTATTTATTTTACCACTCTTAGGACAAAGGGTAGATTTTTCACATTACAAAAATTTATATGTAATGTTTGTCTTTTTTTTAATGTTTGTCCTTTTTTTTTTTTTTTTTTTAGTTGTAGTCTCACTCTGTCGCCCAGGCTGGAGTGCAGAGGCATGCTTAGGCTACCCTAGTATTGGCCTGCTGGGCTCTGACGATCCTTCTGCCTTAGCCTTCCAAGTAGGTGGAACTACAGGCACATGCTACCACACCTGGCTAATTTTTTGGTTTATTGTAGAAACGAGGTCTTGCCAAGTTGCCCAGGCTGGTCTTGAACCTGCAGTCTCAGGCAATCCACTCGCCTCAGGCTCCCAAAGTGCTGGGATTACAGGCTGAGCCACTGAGCCCGGCCTTCTCATGTTTTTAATACTCTGCTAGATGCTGAAGGGAATACTTTTAGGACGATAAGACACATTTGTCATGACATTATTAATAAGGTGTGGTTTTGTTACTTAGTGGCTGTCATTTCAGAAGTTAAAGAGAGTTCAGGAAGGGTCTACCATAGTCTTTGGACCATAGTCTATGTTTCTCCAAAAAAGGGAGTACAAATCAACTAGAGAAGTAGTCTCAAGATTAAAGTCCTCCCCCTTGTTTAAATAATTTCTGTCCCTTCAGTTTACTGTAACACTGAAGGCATGCCTAGTCACTGATAGATTCTCCTCTGAACATACTTTTTTTTCCTTTGTTGTATTGTTTATTTTTAGTTTTATTTTAAGAGAGCATATGTATTTTGTAGTAGACTTACAAGATATCCACTCATTTGGTAAGGTTTGTTTATTCTTTAGCAATTGAAGCATTAAATGATGATCATTTTTACTTCTAATCCTTAATATAGTTCAGATGATTAGCTTTCTCATGGAGGTAAAGAAACCCAGACATAAACCTTTACACTGTCCACCTGCTAGTCCTGCAAACAATTTTAATAAAGTGTTCCTGATACTTGGGAGAGATAGCAACAAGAGAGACTGTAAAGTGGCCAGTCTTATAGGCTAAGAATTATGATCTTTGATCCATTGCTCAATCCATCTCAAGATCAGGTATATATTATTTTCTGACTTTCTAGTCATTACTGGGTAGCTGATGCAGTTTCCTTGTAGGCTTCTGTGGCTTCATAAAGAACATAAAAAAATTCTCACAATGAATATTGTCCTTTAGTTTCTTCTCACTATAACCCTTGTTTCAGGTCTTTTGTTCAATACGCTGGTATCTGTTCTCAGTACAGAAACGATACAAAACCAGTGTTCAGCCGGGCTTGGTGGCTCAGCCTGTCATCCCGCACCTTGGGAGGCTAAGGTGAGTGGATTGCCTGAGCCTGCGGGTTCGAGACCTGCCTGGGCAACTTGGTGAGACCTCATCTCTACAATAAATCAAAAAATTAGCCGGGTGTGGTAGTGCGCGCCTGTAATTCCAGCTACTTGGAAGTCTGAGGTGGAAGGATCACTGGAGCTCAGCAGATCGAGGCTGCAGTAGCTGGGAGCAGCCACTGCACTCCAGTCCGGGCGACAGAGTGAGACTCCAACTCAAAAAAAAACCAAAAAAAAAAAACCGTGTTCAAAGAAGAAACCACAGTTATGATTATGATAATCAACAATTAATTTCACCTTCTCCCATTAGGTTATCTAACTCATCAACTACTCTGTCTTCATCTAAAATGGGACAGTTCTACTCTTCATCATAGCCATCATACAACTGCCCTGTTGGACCTGAGTCACTGACGTTAGTGTATTTCAGTTCTGATTATTCGTTTGTTTGTTTATTTATTTATGAGTTGGAGTCTCACTCTGTCACCCAGGCTGGAGTGCCGTGGCACGTTCACAGCTACTGCAGCCTCGACCTGCTGGGCTCAGGCTTTTGTTGTAGCCTTCCAAGTAACTGGAACTACAGGTGTGTGCCACTACGCCTAGCTAGGTTTTTGATTTATTATAAAGATGAGGTCTCACCAAGTTGCCCAGTGTGGTCTTGAACCCCTGGGCTCAGGCAGTCCTCTCTCGCCTCCACCTCCCAAAGTGTTGGGATTACAGGTATGAGTGACCACGCCAGCCTCTGCCTCAGCCTTTCAAGTACCTAGAACTACAGGTGTTCACCACCCCACGTGGGTAATTTTTTGATTTATCGTAGAGATGAAGTTTCGCCAAGTTGCCCAGGATGGTCTCACACCCCTGGACCCAGGCAGTCCTCTTGCTTCAGTCTTCCAAAGTGGTGAGATTACAGGCATGAACCACTACGCCTGGATGATCTTTTTATTTAAAATAAAAATTTTTTTTTGTAGATTCAGAGGGTACACGTGTATTCGTTACATGGACATACTGTGTAGTAGTGGGGATTGGGTCTCAGGTATACCATTCCCTTGTTTGTGAACATTGTGCCTCATAGGTAGTTTCTGAACCCTAACCCTGTCTCTTCCCCTGCATCATACTTCCTGATGTTCCCAGTGTTAATTTCCTTCTTTGTGACTGTTTAGCTCCCATATATGAGTGAGAACATGCAGTGTTTGATTTTCTGTTCGAGTCAATTTACTTAGGATGATGACCTCTAGCTCCATCCTTGCGGCTGCTACAGCAAAATAATGATTTTTTTCTTTGTTATGGCTGCTCAGTTCTGATCTTGATGCAATTCTTTGTTTAATGTGGTTTTTCAAACCCTTAATGTACTCTGAGAATGACCCCAAAGATCTTGAAGTACCCCCATGTTCATCCAGGAACTTTATAGTATTCCTCTAAATAGAATATTGAGCAGCTCCCAGTGGGTTGCTCAAGGCCCCACAGAACCCTGAGTTCCTTGCCTATCCCACTGTCCAATTGCTCCCTGAATATCGAGCAAGATGTTTGTTTGAATTTATTTTTTAATAGTTGTTTGTTGTTATGGTGGTCTAAGTTGTACTCCTTTCAAGAAATATTTACTGTCTTATAACTGGTGGAAAATTTTTACTGTTAGCAGTGGAGGCCCACAAAGTATTTTTTCTTCACTAACTCTTTATGGAAGAAATTCTTGCAATCTTTTTATGCCTATTATACGTTCAATAATGAGCACAGGGGATGACAGACTAAATCTCAAGAAATTTAATATTAGCAAATGTTGGAATAGCCAGTTAATCCTGTGCCTTTTTGTGGAAAAGTATTTGTAACTTTTACATTACTTACATAGATTCTTCTTTTTTTGGAGATAGGATCTGACTCTCACCCAGTCTGCAGTACAGTGGGGCAATCATAGCTCACTGTAACCTTCAACTTCTGGGGCCCAAGCATTCCTATTGCCTCAGCCTCCCAAGTAACTGGAACTACAGGTGGATGTCACCATGCCTGGCTAATTTTTTAGTACAGACAGGGTTTTGCTGTGTTGCCTAGGTTGGCCTTGAAGTTCTGGCCACAAGATAATCCTCTTGCCTCATCCTGCCAAGTAGCTGAGATAATAGGCATGATCTATTGCTCCCAAACTTGGATGAATGTTCTTGATTTACCTTTTGCCTTTTTCATATATGATCTCTTGAGATTAGCGTTTTAGGATGAAGTTTTTTACTGCTAAGGAAGATCCTTTGACATTTCCTCTTAGCAAATAATCATTTTTTGATGTAAATAGTCTTTAGTGTAGTTATGAGTCTCCTACATGTTTTTGAAATTTGTTCTTTTGAAAGTTAGGAATAAGCTATTCAGACAGATTGCTATAGATAGTAGTTTCCAGACAAAGAAAGATAAGATTTATTTAAGTTTTACATGTATTAGATTCTTCCATATCAATTAAACAGTCTCTCTTCAGTTCAGATGGCCTTGCCACCATTTTTTATTTCAGCTTGAACATGTTGGTGAAATTAAGAAGAAAAAATCTGGCAGAACCAACAATTGTGAGTTCTTTGTACTTAAAGATCATTAGTATCATAGATACATTAGCTGATTTTGAAAATATATTTTTTTTACTTTGTGAATCGTTTTATGTCTCAGAAGTGCTAACATTTATGTGAGGTGTATATATTCTGTTAGTCTGGTAGCACAAACAGTTGAGATAACTACAGCTATCTCTGTTAATCAGATCCAAGATTCTGTTAGCAGAATACCATCAAATCGTTAGATAATTGGTAACTTTAGTAGTATTTACTTTAATTGCTAAAGGTGCTAGCAATTTTTAGTGATGAATAATAATAAAAAATGGAAGTTAAACCTGATTCTGGCCTCTGTGGTGACTTTAGTTTCCCCTATCTGTAGCATGGAGTAAGAATAAGGATAGCGTAGTAAACACTAGATGAAATAACAGCTGTTCACCCCAGGTTTGTTGGAGCTTTGGTCTTCTTGCGTTTGATGAGAATAGGAGAAGTAGATGTAGTTTTGATCTTTATCAGCCACATGACATTGGACAAATTATTTCTCTGAAGCTTCATTTCCTTATATATAAAATAGATGTCTGTTTTGCAATAAAGTGCCTGGTGTTTAGTGTTGTTATTGGCAGTAAGTAAACAGTGCAAGCATTAATACATAAGATCTTGTAATGAGTTTGCATCCATTTATACCAAAAGTTTTTTGTTTTTTTCTCTTTCCAGTAAGTAGGAAAGAATGTTGATTTATCTATATTTTGTGTAAAGCATGTAATGGCTTCTTGCTTTTCTTACAAAATGGGGATAGTAGTAGCTGTGTTTTGAGGTAGTTATGCCTATTAAAAGAGACTATAAAGCATATAAAGTAGTTAGTTATAGGACCAGGGCTTGACACAGAGTAAGTCTCAGCAATGGGGGGGTTTGTTGTTAATAATACAGGTACGTTGGGAACAGAAGATGTGTAGAACAGACTTACTAGGTTTTTCCCTTTTATTGATTAAATTAAAATCAGATTAATTCTCATATTTTATTTCCTTTTCTTATTGCTAAAGTTTCTCCTGCCTTTTCTGACTTTTTCACTGGTATCTCCTTTTCTTAATGGTTCTTGGCACGAACTCTTCTGTATATATTGTTTTGGATATCTGCTAGTGAAGTGGAGCCATTATGATCTAGGCTTCCATGTGTAAAAAATTCTTGAGGAGAACAAAAGTAGGTGTGGAGATAAAAAGCCTACCTTTATAAGGAACTACTTTAGCAAATGCAGTTTTAGTCTCAAGGTATAGAAATCTACTCTAATTAGCAAAAATTCAGGGCATTTAATGAGAGAACATCAGGGACTCTCTGAACCCCAGAGCAAAGACTATATATGTGGGCCTCCTGGGCACTGGGAGGCTTTCTGCTCTTTGGGGCACCATAGCTCTGTCTGCCTTCTTTAGCACATTTCTTTCTCTTCCTATTTTTATTTTATTTTTTATTTTTGAGTCATAGTTTCACTCTGTTGTCTGGACTGCAGTGCAGTGGCATGCTCATGACCACCACAGCCTTGACTTGCTGGGATCCTTCTGCCTCAGCTTCTCCTGAGTAGCTGAGACTATGGGCGCATACTACCACACCCAGCTAATTTTTTTGATTTATTGTAGAGATAAGGTCTTGCCAAGTTGCCCAGGTTAGTCTCAAATCTGTGGGCTCAGGTGATCCTATTGCCTCGGTTTCCCAAAGTTCTGGGATTACAGATGTGAGCCACCATGCCTGGTTTGATCAATTTCAGTTTATTTTCCTTGACTACAATGTAGGCTGGCAAAAAGAAAAATAGAAACCTAAATAGAGAGCTGGGAGGAAAATCATGAGACGGTAGCGATATAGAGTCAAAGAATAAAGAATTATTTTTTTTTTTGAGCTGGAGTCTCACTCTGTCACTCAGACTGGAGTGCAGTGGCAGCTCCTGGCCACTGCAGCCTCGACCTGCTGGGCTCCAGCAATCCTTCTGCCTCAGCCTTCCAAGTAGCTGGAACTACAGGCGTGCACTACCATGCCCAGCTAATTTTTTATTTTATTGTAGAGATGAGGTCTCACCAAGTTGCCCAGGCGGGTCTCGAACCCGCGGGTTCAGGCAATCCACTCACCTCAGTCCTCCCAAAGTCCTAGGATTACAGGCTGAGCCACCGAGCCTGGCTGGAATAAAGAATTTTTAGTGAATGACCTTACCAAATGATCATGGGCTTGAGCTAGTGTATTTTCTTTTCTTTTTTTGTGAGAGTGGGGGTGGAAGTTTCTTTGAATTGATGATTTGGCAGGGAATTGAGAAGATAAAAAAATGGATGTACATTGTAGTGCTACATTTTAGAATGTAAGTTAGGTACTTAAAATAGATTATAGGAATACTGAACTAAAGAGAGTACTTTCCTCTCTCTTAACTGAAAGAAGGGCTGAATGTGTGGAGATGTTTTAATAGCTTACAGAGACTAATGTGTGAGGTAGATAAGGTTAAGTGTCTGCTAAGTATTGGATTTATTTTTTTTTATTTTTTATTTTTGAGTTGGGAGTCTTACTCTGTTGCCCAGAATGGCGTGCAGAGGCATTCTTACGGACACCACAGACTCGACTTACTGGGCTCAGGTGATCCTTCTGCCTCAGCCTTCCGAGTAGCTACAACTACAGGTGTGCCACCACACCCGGCTTAATTTAAAAAAAATTTTTTTTGGACTTATTGTAGAGACAAGGTCTTGCTGTGTTGCTCAGGCTGGTCTCAAACCTGTGGACTCAGGCAATCCTCTCCTTCACCTCCCAAAGTGCTGGGATTACAGGTGTGAACCACTGTACCTGGCTGAACTTTCTTGTTTTAACAGACAGGGTCTCACTTGTTGCTAAGGCTGGAGTGTAGAGATACAATCATAGCTCACTGCAGCCTCAAACTCCTGGGCTCATGGTATCCTCTTACCTCAACCTCTCAAATGGCTGAGCTACCACACCTGGCTAATTAATAAAAAACATTTTTTTGGTAGAGTTTTGCAGTAGCACGCTCATAGCTACCCCAGCATCAACCTGCTGGGCTCAGACGATCCTTCTGCCTCAGCCTTCCAAGTAGCCAGCAGGTACATGTTACCACGCCCGGCTAATTTTTTGAATTATTGTAGAGATGAAGTCTCTCCAAGTTGCCCAGGCTGGTCTCGAAACCCTGGGTTCAGGCAATCCACTAACCTCAGCCTCCCAAGTGGCTATGCTACCTCACCTGGCTAATTAATAAAAAATTTTTTTGTAGAGTTGCGATCTAGCTATATTACCCAGGGTGGTCTCAAACTTCTGGCCTCAAGTGATCCTCCCACTTCAGGCTTCCCTAAGTGCTAGGATTACAGGTGTGAGCCACTGCCTCTGCCTCCCAAAGGGCTGGGATTTCCAGCTTGAGCCACTGCGCCTAACCAGCCTGGTGTGTTTCCATTCAAGTAGAAAACATGGTCTCGTTTTCTTCTTCCCATGTTAATAATATGTAATTTATTATCCAGTCTATTGTTCGAAGAAAATGTGGAAGGATGTACTTGAGATTCCTGAAAACCACTTCTCAACTGATCGATCATATCTTAATATATGTTCTATCTTTTTTTATTTGCTATTTTATTTTTGAGTAGGATTCTCATGTAGCCCATGCTGGAGTGCGGTAGCATGCTCAGGGCCACCTACAACCTCAATGTGCTGAACTCAGGTGATCCTTTTGTCTCAGTCTTCCAAGTAGCTGTAACTACAGAAATGCAGCACCACCACACCTGGCTGGTTTTTCTTGATTTATTGCAGAGACGAGGTCTTGCCAAGTTTCCCGGGCTGGTCTCGAACCCATGGGCTTAGGCAATCCTCTCGCCTCTGTGTCCTAAAATGCTGGGATTATAGGGGTGAGCCACTGCACCCAGTTCTTCATTTTTTTTTGGTGCAATTTGAATGGAAAACTTCAAGGAAACATACAATTTTGAAAAATTTGCGCTTGTATAAGTTTGTCCTGCAGTATACATGGACCTACAGCATGTATCAGTAATCACCAGCAGTCTGTTTATGACCCCTGAAAGGGACATAAATTTATATCATTCCTTCAGAGGGGGACATGCAAGTGCAAAGGGTTAAAAAGCTTTTTGTAGAGACAGGATTTTGCTATGTTGCTCAGGCTGGTGTTGAACTCCTGGCCTCAAGCAGTCCTGTTTTGGCCTCCTAAAGCACTTGTATTACAGGAGTGAACCGGTGTGCCCAGCTAGGACAGGCACTTTAGAATATGATTCTTAAAATACAGATTTGGAAAGTGTTGCCTTTAATTTTTCTGTTTCCTAAATGTGATATATAGTTCCAGGTTTATCGTTTTGATTTAAAATTTTATATATGCATTTATTGAGTTGGGGGGGTCTCTGTTGCCCAGGTTGTAGTGCTGTGTCACAGTCATGCCTTACTGCAGCCTTGACCTCCTGGGCTCGGATGATTCTTCTGCTTCTGCCTCTGGAGTGGTGTGTGCCACTATGTCAGGCTAATCCTTTTTTTTTTTTGGTTTATAAAGAGAGGAGATCTTGCTTGTGTTGCCCAGTCTAGAGTGTAGTGGCTCTATCATAGCCGTACTGTAACACTGTCTCTAACTCCTGGGCTCAAATGATCCTCCCGCCTGTCTCCTGAACAGCTGGAAACTATAGGTGTGCACCACTGCCACCTGGGTGTCTGTTTTGATTATGTTATGTCCTAAGGGATGAAACATCAACTCCGTGCCAAGTGGCTGTTGGAAGGACAAGATCCCTGTTAGGACAAGATCCCTGTTAGAAGATTGCAGGAGTTGAAGTTCACAAATGAAAGTTCTGGGATCTGGAAATGAAGAGAAACTCAAAAGCACAGATCATGTATATGAATGATGTTCTTGGGTGGGATGAAGAGAGGGATATAGAGTTAAGCCTAGCACGAAAGTTATCAACTCGCTTTGCTTCTTTGGTAAAAGTAGTGGGAAATGTCTTTTTTTGGGGGGTTGGAGTATCCGTCGCTCCAACTGGAGTGCAGTGGCACGCTCCTGGCCACTGCAGCCTCAACCTGCTGGGCTCTGGCGATTCTTCCGCCTCAGCCTTCCAAGTAGCTGGAACTACAGGCACGCGCTACCACGCCCGGCTAATTTTTTATTTATTGTAGAGATGAGGTCTTGCCAAGTTGCCCGGGCTGGTCTCGAACCTGCGGGCTCAGGCAATCCACTCACCTCAGCCTCCTACAATGCTGGGATTACAGGCTGAGCCACTAAGCCCGGCCGGGAAATGTCTTTATTGGAAGGGGCAGCAGCAGAGAAATCTTTGGATTGGATGAGGAAGTTACACTTTATTGTCAAGTGGCCCAAAGAGAAAAATAGGAAATAGTTTTGTGAAGCCAAAGGAGATAGATATGGTCAGTTAGTTGAAGGACGGGAAGGAGTTTTAGAATCTTCTAGCAAAGGCGAAGAAGGAATTAGTAAGTAGTACTAGAAATTAACACTAACCTGGCACTCAAATTGATTTCCGGAGAAAGGAGAGGTGCGAAGCACCAGAACTTGAGAGGATTATTCTGTCTTGATGGGATCATTTACTCTAATTATAACTGACAGCAAGCTTTTCTTCTTTATCACGGAAAAGTTTTGTTACTAGCCTAAAATACTTCTTACAATCTGTGTCTTCATTTTTTGATTTGTCTTCATTCCTGAGCATCTTCTTCTCAGTAGTAGTTTTATTTCCTAGGAAGAATTTTGTCTGGAGGATCTACCTGGTGGCAGTGACCATATGAGATACAATTCCCATTATAAGCAAGTTCTAGAATAGTTAAAACACTTGTGAGAATGACTTGGTTTATCAGTTCTAGTCAACTGTGGGTGAGTGGACTAAAATGTAGTTTCTGGGCTAGCAAAGAAAACTCCAGAAAGTGAGTTTCTTTTTTTTTTTGAGTTGGAGTCTCACTCTGTCACCCAGACTGGAGTGCAGTGGCCCTTCCCGGCCACCGCAGCCTCGACCTGCTGGGCTCCGGCGATCCCTCTGCCTCAGCCTTCCAAGTAGTTGGAACTACAGGCGTGCGCTACCACGCCTGGCTAATTTTTTGGTTTATTGTAGAGATGAGGTCTCGCCAAGTTGCCCAGGTGGGTCTCGAACCCGCGGGTTCAGGCAGTCCACTCACCTTGGCCTTCCAAAGTGCGGGATTACAAGCTGAGCCACCGAGCCCAATTAAGGTTCTTTTCTTTTTTTTTTTTTTTTTTTTTTTGAGTTGGAGTCTCACTCAGTCGCCCAGACTGGAGTGCAGTGGCCACTCCCGGCCACCGCAGCCTCGACCTGCTGGGCTCCGGCGATCCTTCCGCCTCAGCCTTCCAAGTAGCTGGAACTACAGGCGTGCGCTACCATGCCCGGCTGAGTTTTTTATTTATTGTAGAGATGAGGTCTCGCTGCCCAGGCGGGTCTCGAACCCACGGGCTCAGGCAATCCACTCACCTCAGCCTCCCAAAGGCACGGGATTACAGGCTGAGCCACCGAGCCCTGCTCAAGGTTCTTTTCTTAATGGTTGACTGTAGGAGGTAGGAGGATGGTACCCAGGGAAGAGTGTGGTTCATGTTTAGATGAGGCAGAGGAAGATACCCTGAGAGATAGAGTTTTGGAGGGCATGAGAGGGAAGGAAAGAGAGGGAGAGAGGATACCTGAGAGAGGGAGACAGCAAGTAAGTGGTGAGATAGAGAAAGAATGAGAGAAAATAAAGGCAGGAAGATAGTGTAGAGAGGAATGGAAAATGCGGCAAAGGCAGTATGGGCAAGTTTTGAAAGTAGCGGAAGAGATAGTGGAAAACAGGCCAGAAGACCAACAGATCATGCTTATCAAAGGCCACAGCAAGCCTGGCGCAGTGGCTCATGCCTGTAATTCCAGTATTTATGGAGGCGGAGGAGAAAGGATTACCTGAGCCCAGCCTGGGCAATATGCCAAGACCTTATCTCTACAATAAATAAAAAATCAGCATGGTGTGGTGGTGCACACCTGTGGTTCCAGCTACTTGGAAGGCTGAGGCGGAAAGACCACCTGAGCCCAGCAGGTTGAGGCTGCATTGGCCGTGAGTGTTCCACTGCACTCCAGCCTGGGTGACAGAGTGAAACTCCTATAAGAGAAAAGCCACAGCAGAAACAGAGGCAGTTTTATCTATATCTTCAGTAGAATACTGGAGGTGGGAAATTTCTGTGGCTGCCATGGAGCAGTTTGGTAATACAGCAAGGGCCTTGGGCTTTTCCTTGGAAGACAGATTTAAGATCCATGTAAGGGTGATTGAGGAAGTCTTTCCATGAAGCTCAGCTTCCTAACTTTTTTTTTTTTTGAGTTGGAGCCTCTCTCTATTGCCCAGGCTGAAGTGCAGTGGCATGCTCACGGCCACTGTAGCCTCAATCTTCTGGGTTTAGGTGATCCTTCCGCCTCAGCCTTCCAAGTAGCTGGAATTATAGGTGGGTGCTACCACGCCCGGCTAACTTTTTGATTTATTTGATTTATTGTAGAGATGAGGTCTTGCCAAGTTGCCAAGGCTGGTCTCAAATACCTGAGCTTAGGCAGTCTTCTTGCCTCTGCCTTTCAAAGTTCTGGAATTTCAGGCTTGAGCCACTGCATCAGGCTTCTTATACCCTTTGATGAGCATGCTCTCTTGGTCCTAATCTCTCCTTTTTTTTTTTTGGGTCTTACTCTGTCACCCTGGTTGGAGTGCATTGGCATGCTCACAGCCACCCCAGAGTCGACCTGCGGGGGCTCAGGCGATCCTTCCACCTCAGCCTTCCAAGTAACCTGAACTGTAGGCACTCGCACTACCATGCCAGGCTAATTTTTTGATTTATTGTTGAGATAAGGTCTCACCAAGTTGCCCAGGCTGTTCTCGAACCCGTGGGCTCTGGCAATCCCCTCACCTCAGCCTCCCAAAGTGCTGGGATTACAGGTTTGAGCCACTGCTCCTGGCCTCCTAATCTCTTAAATGGGATTAATCACTGTGAGATTGTTGTGGTGATTACATAAATATATGCAATGTATGTTCTCCGCCTTCTCTTACTCCTCCCACTTAGTTTTTTTGGGAAATATAAATAAAAATTTCAGTATTCCTGGTTA
Organism: Cephalopachus bancanus; assembly: GCA_027257055.1. Taxonomy (NCBI): domain Eukaryota; kingdom Metazoa; phylum Chordata; class Mammalia; order Primates; family Tarsiidae; genus Cephalopachus; species Cephalopachus bancanus. Next base: position 2,145,264 of record JAPVLO010000284.1, on the reverse strand, counting down.
AAACTGAATTTGTAGATTTTTGGATTTCCAAGAAATGTCTAGGTCTAGTTAAATGTATGATTAGATTCCACAGAAAGAGCTAAATACAGAGCTTTGCACATTTGATTTATATGCTTTGTAAATGTTAGTGTTGGCCTGAATGTTCAGAGTCACCTCATGTAAGATTGGTAGAGTTTCCAGCTAACATCCTGCCCTTACCCTTCCTTCTCTCCCTTATGGTTACTACATACAGTTTAGGAACCTGTTCTGTGTGCTTACTTAAATATAGTAGATACCTTGTAAGATGATCACAGGTCTTCTTTCAAGGCATTTTGAAACTGTTATGCCACAGTATTACAAACCTTGTGTCTGCCTCTTTGTGCTCATGTAACTGAATTTTAGTTTTCTTTTTTCTTTTTTTTGAGTTGGAGTCTCACTCTGTCGCCCAGACTGGAGTGCAGTGGCTCACTCACGGCCACCGCAGCCTCGACCTGCTGGGTTCTGGCGATCCTTCCGCCTCAGCGGAAGGCACGTGCTAATTTTTTGATTTATTGTAGAGATGAGGTCTCACCAAGTTGCCCAGGCGGGTCTCGAACCCGCGGACTCAGGCAATCCACTCACCTCAGCCTCCCAAAGGTGCGGGTTTACAGGCTGAGCCACCGAGCCCGACTTCTTTTCTTTTCTTTCTTTTTTTTTAAAAATGAATCAGAGTCTTGTTATGTCACCCAGACTGAAGTGCAGTGGCATCACATGGCTTACCATATCTCTATCCCTTGGGCTCAGACGATCTTTCTGCCTTAGCCTCCTGAGAAGCTGGACTACAGATGCACGCTATTACGCCTGGCTAAGTTTTTTATTTTTTAATTTTTTTGTAGTATAGATGAGGTTTTGCTATGTTGCCCAGGCTGTTTTTGAACTCCTTCCTGGGCTCAAGCAGTCCTCTTGACCTGGCCTTCCAAAGTGCTGGGATTACAGATGTGAGCCACTGTGCCGGGCCATTTTATTTTAAATTTTATAAATTGTCGTTTTTAATGAATGTTCCAAAGCTGTTATATCTTAGTGACATAATTCCTCATTTGTAGCATAGTATCAACTCTGTCTTTTAAAAATTTGTGATTTGAAACAATAATGCAACTGGATTCATATGTAGTGTCAGTTCTGACAAATTAAAATATAGCCAGCATGTTAATAAAATTCTGAAACTGATTTTCCTTAACTTTATTCTGGTTCATGCTTTCCATACTCTTCCCTCTTCTTGCTTGATCCTAATTTGACCTTCATTGCATTTACCTACTGCTATAAATTGTAGACCAACATTGGAAGACAGTGGTGATAAGAGGAGGGCATTTGAGAATCTCTGGCTTCCAGGAGTCAGCATTCTTTTTCAAATAGACAGGAGAACCTTCCTCTTTAATAAGCCAGGGACTCTAGCCTCAGGCAGCAGAACTGGCTTGCGCTTCTAACTAAGAAGACCAGTGGACTAGTGGACACCAAAGGGTTTTGAATTTTAATTGTTTTCTTCTTCTTTTTTTTTTGGAGTTGGAGTCTCATTCTGTTGCCCAGGCTGGAGTGCAGTGGCAAGCTCACGGCCACCACAGCTTCGACTTGCTGGGCTCCAGCGATCCTTCTGCCTCAGCTTTCCAAGTAGCTGAAACTACATGCATACGCTATGACACCCGGCTAATTTTTTTATTTATTGTTGAGACAAGGTCTTGCCAAGTTGCCCAGGGTGGTCTTGAACTCCTGGGCTCAGGCAGTCCTCTCATCTTGGCCTCCCGAAGTGCTGGGATTACAGATTTGAGCCACCGCACCCAGCTGTAATTGTTTTCAATAATCTGTTTCACATTCAACCCTGATATTGATATTACCTTGGTAGTAACGACTTTGGAATTGAGTAAATAAATGTCGAGAATATTAATGTGAGTAGGAGTACATTTCATAAGTAGATTTGAGGGGATTCTTGTGATACGTGCTACTTTTTCTTCCCTTGGTTTTGAGGTTTGGAGATTCCCCAGGGATCTTCCAGTATGGAGAAATTTTGGGACACTTTGTTATACAGTTTGCTTTCCTGAGGTCCACCAAAGAAATAGTGAATTGGATCAAATGTGTTCCCTAATTTATACATAACTATTCACAGTTGGGGAGGAGCACCGTGATCTTTTGACTTATTAGCCCAGTTTTTCTTTTTTTCCTGTGAGACAGGGTCTCACTCAGTTGTCCAGGCTGGAGTGCAGTGTTCACATCCCAGCTTACTGTCTCAGCCTCCTGGACTTAAAGTGATCCTCTCGTGTCAGCGTCCTGAGTAGCTGGGACTACAGGTGTGTGCTACCATGCCCAGCTAATGTTTTGATTTTTTTGTAGAAGTGGAATCTCACTATGTTGCCTAGACTGGTCTTGAACTCCTGGGCTCAAATGATTTTCCTGCCTCGGCCTGGAGTACTGGCATTACAGGTGGAGCCACCTTGCCTGGCCTCTGTAGCCAAGTTTAGGTCACACAGTTGTCTCAAAAATGTCATTGCTTGCCGGGCTTGGTGGCTCAGCCTGTAATCCCGCGCCTTTGGGAAGCTGAGGTGAGTAGATTGCCTGAGCCTGTGGGTTCGAGACCCGCCTGGGCAGCGAGACCTCATCTCTGCAATAAATCAAAAAATGAGCCGGGCGTGGTAGCGCATGCCTGTAGTTCCAGCTACTTGGAAGGCTGAGGCGGAAGGATCGGAGGAGCCTAGCAGGTCGAGGCGGCGGTGGGCAGGAGTGGCCACTGCACTCCAGTCTGGGTGACAGAGTGAGACTCCAACTCAAAAAAAAAAAAAAAAAAAAAAAAGAAAATAAAAGGCGGGGGTGAAGGGGAGGGGAGAAAGCAGGGGTCTTTGCTGAACTGTGTTGGTTAAAGGTAAGTGAATGTTTAATCTTTCATTCACTTGATTATTGCTAATGTCTTTGTCAATACCTGAAAGTAAACATAGAAACAAATTTCAGTTGTGTGTAATGTGCATGTAAACTTCAAGCTCCTGACTTGAAGATTTCCCTTCTGTATTCTGAACAATAGGTACGTTCTATGGATGAACTGAATCATGATTTTCAAGCACTTGCTCTGGAGGGAAGAGCGATGGGAGAGGTAAGTGAACTGATATGTCAGAAAAGTGGGTCTATTTTTAAGAGAAGATTGGAGTTGTCTTTCATCAAATGTGTCCGAATCTAGTCTCCAGAAATATGTGCTTGCTTTTTCTTGTTGCCATTCTCATGATAGGAATGGGATGCTGGAGAATTTTGCCAAAATGATATTATTATAAAAAGAGTGTTGACCTAATGTCTTAAAAACAATACAAAGCAACCAAATCATGAGCACAGATTATTTAAGTATTATTATAATGTTACCTATAAGTTGAGGCATTAAAATTTTAAAGATATTTTAACCTTTTATGCATCAAATGTCTTACTGGTGCCTCATTTTCCAGTGGCTAGCTAGGTTCTTTTGCAGTGGAAAAGGGAATTTTAGATTGGTTGCTAATCAGAGTATGTTGATAACTTATGTTTAGAGTAGCTCCTTTTTTGAGAAAGTTGCTTAAAGCTCTATGGTGAAGGGGAGGTTGTTAGGTTTCTGGTGAAGTAATTACAGAAGGTAGTGGGCCTAAGGTAGTTATCTCTTTTTTTTTGAGTTGGAGTCTTACTCTGTTGCCCAGACTGGAGTGCAGTGGCCTCTCCCGGCCACCGCAGCCTCGACCTGCTGGGCTCTGGCGATGCTTACGTCTCAGCCTTCCAAGTAGCTGGAATTACAGGCACGCGCTACCACGCCCAGCTGATTTTTTGATTTATTGTAGAGATGAGTTCTTGCTGCCCAGGCGGGTCTCAAATCCATGGGCTCAGGCAATCCATTCACCTCAGCCTCCCAAAGGCGCGGGATTACAGGCTGAGCCACCGAGCCTGGCTTGTAGTCATCTCTTAAAGATAATTCAGAAATAAGAATTTTGCTTAATTTGTAATGTTTAAAATTTACTTAGTTTGTAGTGTTTAAAATTTACTTTCATCTATTATATAGGCAGAAAGGGTTGCCATAAGTTTAACATAAAGGGGAATATAGATAGTTAAAGCATAGCTAATTTCTGGTGATTCTAGTTGTGACATTAGATGTGTTGATGACAGAGATAGAATATGCACTTAGAATTAACTGCTTAAGCTGTCACAAGCTGATAAATATGGCATTTTGCTTTTGTGGCTGTTTTATTTTGGAGAGTAGTCTTAGGTTTTCTCTTTTTTTGTGGGGGTATACAGTATCTAATGTTTAATAGTTTCCACATCTATTTTAATGTTTTTAAAAACGTTTTTAAAAAGGGAGAATTGCTAGATTTCTCATTTAGATCATTCATTAGATAGTATTTGTTATTTGATTTAGCAAATATTTGATCCAGGCACTGTGCTAGGTTCTGAGGATTCAAAATTAAGATAATTTCTCTTACAAGTTTATAACAGTTACTTATTGGTCCTGAGATTCTTGCTTCCTTTGTTACAAGATTTTGTTAACAATTTTTTTTGAGTTGGAGTCTCATTCTGTCACCCAGGCTGGAGTGCAGTTTGATCCTTCCATCTCAGTCTTCCAAGTAGCTGGAACTAGTCATGTGCCCCCATGCCTGGCTAATCTTTTGATTTATTGTAGAGATGAGGTCTCGCCAGTTGCCCATGCTGGTGTTAATCCCATGGGCTTAGGCAGTCCTCTTACCTTGGCCTCCCAAAGTGCTGGGATTATAGGTGTGAGTCACCACACCTGACCTAGTTTCCAGTTTTTCTGAATCATCTTGTGGTCACCTAGTCCAGTGTCCTATTATCTTGGATTCATGCATTTTTTTTTCCCCCTAGACCTTTAGGAGATGATTTGGAAATATCCTTGTGTTTCCTGTGCCTGCCTAGTGTCATTGAAACAGTGCAAGTTAGCAAAATCTGATATTAAATGTAGAAGGGTAAACTAAGTTTATCTTCTTCCCCACTCCTGTAATTCTAACCTTGTCTATTCCACCAAAAATCCAATTCCAGATGGCTTGTCTTTTTAAAAAACTGATACCAAAAAAAAATCCCTGATTGCTGCTTTGTAAGCAGCATTTTATAATCGCTAAATGCTTACTCTTAATTGAACAGTGAACAGAATTTAAATAGAGGGTAAGTTTTATTTAAATGACAAATGGACAATATTAAATTCTTTTTTAAATCATTTTTTTCTCCCAGAGGTGCCATTTATGTTGTGTGTATATTTCTATGTATTCCTCAGACATGGATACAACCACATGTTAATAATGAAACAAAGTATATTCCAACAGTAATGCTGGGTCATGCATTACTTCTTTCGCATTACTCACAGAGTAACAATAACAACTACCATTTGTTGACTACTTTTTAGACACATGCTCAGGGGTTTGTATGTATTATCTCATCGTTAACTCAGTGAGGACAGTTCTATTATCCAGATAATTAACAAGGCTGAGAGAGATGAATTAATTTGCCCAAGGTAATATATCTAGTAAGTGATAGAATTCTGACTTGGTTTTCTCTCACTCCAAAATGTGTGCCCTTAATTAGAGTAAATGAAACCATACTTGTAAAATAATTGAGAGGTAAAACATCTACTGAGTATGGAGTGAGGTTTCTGTATTTAGGGAATTCATTCTTTAGCTAGTTGAGGAAACAATGAATACATATAAAAACAAGTAAATAGTTTTCTCTTTGTATGATTGGAATTTTGAGAAGGGAGGACCATTATGGGTAGGACTAGTTAGTGGAGGAGGTGTATGCATTGAGAAGTGTCTTCTAGTATAGTTAGGATTCAGATAGGTGCAGATTGGGAGAATTTTCTTTTTTGCAACAGCAGCAGCAACAGGGAAGAACAGCACAAAAGAAGAATGACAATAAGCTTTTGTGATTTTTTTTTTTTAAAAAGCACAGTTTCTAATTGCTTTAACTTGCATTTAATGTCCCTCCTTTTTTAGCAATAAAACATCTCTGAGATCTATGTATAAATATAGTACTTAACCATATAAACACTAAAGTTAAAGTAAGTAGCATGACTTGTAAGCCAGGCATAGAATATTTTTGTTGCAGTTATTTTATGTTTATTTGTGTGTGTGTGCCTATGCACATTTGCATGTGTGTGAGTCGTCATTAGGGTATACAGTGCTTACTCCAAAATGTATGACTCTTTAGAATTCAAATAGAATGGGTTCCATTCAAAGTTAACTGATTTCTGGTAGTTAAAGCTAGTGCTGCTTGGCTCTTGTTACATCTTTTTCTTCAAAGCCATTACTGAACTCTTGGTGTCACTTTGAAAGATTTAGAGCATTTCTTAGTAGAAATCCTGGTAAGAAGTGCCTACTTAAAATATCATTCTTCCTCTCGAGTTGTCTGAAGTGCAGCTGTTAGGCTGAAGGACTCAGTATATGTGCTTTCTGTGTCCCCTGTTCTAGAAGGTCAGCATATAAAGAAGATAGGAAAAGGTCTTTGGTTTGGGTCACAGAATGTTGTTTTTTGAATGGAGTCCCTGTTGCCCATGTTGGAGTGCAGTGGCACGTTCACAGCCACCGCAGCCTTGACCTACTGGGCTCAGGCGATCCTTCCGCCTCAGCCTTCCAAGTAGCTGGAATTACAGATGTGTCCCACCATGCCTGGCCGGTTTTTGTTTTATTGTAGAGACGAGGTCTCGCCAAGTTGCCCAGGTTGGCCTTGAACCCTTGGACTCAGGCAGTCCTCTCACCTCTGCCTCCCAAAGTACTGGGATTACAGGTATGAGCCACCATGCCCGGCTTTTAAAAAAATATTTTATCTTTTTTTTTTTTTTTTTGGGTAGCCCCTTTCATTCAGCTTAAAGTCCCGAAAAGTTTAAAAGCACATACTTGCACAGCTTTTATTTACATACGAAAGTGTTTGTTGAGTGTTCAAGAAAGTATCTTTATAATATGTAGGAAGTCTCACTGACCTTGGACTCTGTTTTTCTGGGCTCTGTTTTTACATTAATTTTGTTTATGATCTCGCATGACCTATTTGCTCTACCTGTGGAGCATTGTTAACTCTGCATGTCCTAAAAAGAATTTATTCTTAAAGGGGAAAGAAGTTCCAGTTGAAAAGTACTTTGAGAGCCTTTGACAGAAAAGTCACCTTATTCTGCGTTATTGGTTTTATAACTTTTAAAAATCAAAGACCTTTTTCTTCTTAAGATTTCTTAATGTTTTATGTGATGAGTTAGTAAACTTGACAATTTCCAGGGAAGCTAAAAAAAAAGTAGTACAATCTTATTTCTGAAATAAATGGAATGTATTTAAATATGTGGCCCTTCATCTTTGTCTTAGAGAACTGAAGCATAGAAAAACTTACCCTTGATAACAGACTAGTTTGTAAAGCTGATGAAGGAAATCTGGAGAGTGATAAATGAATCCTACCCTGTTCATAGGAGGTAGAATAACATAAGGTATATTTAAACTGTAGCTAAAGATTCTCATTAGACATTATATAGGGATTTGACCCATAATTGTGAGATAGCAGAAATACTTGTTGAGGGAGGAATTTGGTAGTGATTTGGGGGAGCTGTCACCCCAAAGAAAGGTAGAGGTAGTGCTGATCAGAACCCTGAAGCCACAGCTTCTAGCTTTGGTTCAAACATTCATCTTCTCTGGACTTTGCTTTTTCTACCTATAAGACTAAGATGTTGAACTGTTTCGTTTCCCAGCACCTTTTCAGGTTCAAGATTCTGAGAATTTGCCCTTGTTTCTGTCTTTATAAAGATAGAAAAGAGGAATAAGTCTGACTTTTTAAGGATATGCCTGAAAGTATCTAAAAGAAGCCCTTCTAGAGTGATTTCCCGTTGTGACTTAGAGATTTTGTCTTTTTTCATTGAGTTGTTTAAAGTGACTAATTCTGACTAATTATGCCTGTAATCCCAGCACTTTGGGAGGTGGAGGGGAGAGGATTGCCTGAGTCCAGGGGTTTGAGACCAACCTGGGCAACTTGGCAAGATCTTGTCTCTTCAATAAATAAAAATATTAGCTGGACATGGTGGCACGTGCCTGTAGTTCCAGCTACGTGGAAGGCTTAGGAGGAAGGATCATCTGAGCAAGTTGAGGCTGTGGTGGCCATGAGCATGCCACTGCACTCCAACCTGGGAGACAGAGTGAGATACCTATTCAAAAATACAATAAAATAAAGCGACTGATTCACCTATCTACAGCTGCCTGAGACATTGACTTTTCCATCAGAGTTCCTGGAATGGTAATTCTGAAATCAGGGGAAATATGAGCCTAATATGGAGGCCAAATCTGTTGAATTCTTTTTTACATGTTTCCACTATGACATACATTGTCTCATAGAATTGGTGGCTTTTGGGTAGCTAAAAGTATTTCTAGAATCCACAGCTATGGAAGGACTACCTTACACTGGCAATGTCTTGCAACTAGGGTCCCATAAAAGTAGCTCAGTTGACTCCCAAACGGATTGAGTTTTGAAGGAGATGTATTGTCTGCCAGCAAAATCACATAGACTTTGCAGAGAGAAAGAAAAATTAATAATGTCTTGAGGTGTATTCATATGAAATATAAAATATAAAAATGCCTGACCGAGCAGTTCCCCCCCCAAGTAGTGTTTGCATATATATAGTAATGGTAAAAGACACCTTGTTTCAGTTCCCTTAATCTTTTGGTTTTTGGGCATTTTCTGATATCTTGCTCTTAAAATGTTTACTTTAGAGAAAACAGGAGGAGCAAGATGTTAGTGCGTAGCTTATTTGTTTTAGGTTAATTACTGTGTTAAAGGGGAAGTGACCTGTTTTACTAATATTGTTTGGGAAAGTTCCTGGGACCTCGTAATAATATTAGGATTGGGATTGGGCACTTTGGGGAATATGATAGGAGAAGGTGCTTTCTAACCCTGGAAATGTGGTTACATCTGACATTTGGAACACGATTCCCAGTTCTGACTTGTCACTTTGAGACCTGTATGCAACCTCACTCATACCAGTGTCTGTCCTTCATCCTGCACTGGGACAACTAGGCAGGTGTACTATGGTATCATATTATGCTATCTTGAAATCTTAATCTATCTTCTTTAAATTTCTTCCTTTTCATCAGTCTCCTTTGGCTAAGATGTTAGTCCTTCATCCACATAAATGTGCTTTATTTGAGGGTTAAACCAACTGAATAGCTGCAATAAACATCAGCACTTTTCAATATCATTATCTGTGTAATATTATTGATATCATTAATTACATGAATCTCCCTGTAAGTTTTTGAGTGATATTCCTATTTTTTTTAGATGAGGACAATACTTCAAATTCTCTTTTGTTAGGCTCAAAAATAATAACAGCTACAAAATACTGAACATGTATAATATCCCTCGCACTATGCTAATCACCTATATACATTACAATTTTCACAGTGGTTCTGCAATATTATGATACACATTTTTTAAAGATGTGAGGTACAATTCAGGGTTAGGTACATACGGGGTCATCATACAGGTGAAGTTTGGGCCTCCCATTGATCCTTTGTCTGGTTTCGGATCAGATTCCTTATTAGTGTTATGTGCTCTCCCCCCTTTCCCGGCAGTGACCTGCTACTGCCAATCTCTTTCTTGTAGTATTACAATAAATGTTTATGATGCACTTTTGAATTGAAATGAATTTTTTTTTTTCCATCGGGGTCTCACTGTGTCACCCAGGCTGGAGTACAGTGATACACTCATGGCCACCCCAGCCTTGACCAGCTGGGCTCAGGTGATCCTTCTGCCTTTTGTCTTCCAAGTAGCCGGAACCACAGGCATGCACCACCATGCCCCGCTGTTTTTTTAATTTATTGTGGAGACAAGGTCTCGCCATATTGCTTAGGCTGGTCTCAAACCCCTGAGCTCAAGCAATCCTCTCACCTCAGCTACCCAAAGTGCTGGGATTACAGGTGTGGGCCACTGCACCCTGCTCTGTGATGCACTTTTATAGATGAGGTGAAAAAGGATTAGAGAGGTTAATATATCATAAGCCAGCTATTTGAACTCAGGTCTCTTTCACTCAAAATGCTGAGTTTTTCTACTGTTATGTTTCTTCATATTCATGATCTACTCATTATTCAAAATCTAGCTTCAAATATTAGCTCCTCTATTAATTTTTTTCCTCTCTAACTGGAAATTATAGAGGGAAATTCAAGTAGCAAGTGATTTGATGTACTTTATAAACAGTGGCTACTTAATATATTGTGTTGAAAGAATTATATACCAGTAAATATACTTTTCTAAGCATGAAAAGTATATTCTTTTATATCAGAAGTTGGTATACCTATCCTATAAAGGACCTCAGTTCAATTCAGTAAATATTGGTTATATTTTCTGTTCAGGTCACTTTTCTACCCTCAAGGAAGTAGGGGTGTGGAGGGAGAGGATAAGGAACAGAAAATACTGAGAGCATTTATTTGTAATAAATATGTACATTTTTGAGATATTCATTAGTTAATTGCTTTTGAAAACATAAAGTATATAAGACAAGTAATCAGCAATGCTGTTATCATCCAAATTCAATCACATATAAAGGCATTAGTTGTAACCAGATCAGTATGACTTTCTCTGGGTCATCTGTTGGAACATAAAAACATCCTGATTATATATACACAACCAGATATAGTGGTGTTTAGAAAACTAGAATTACTTTTGTTATATTGCTTGTTCAAGCTTGTATTAAACTATGTTGTGTGTAATTTCTTATTGTTTACTGTCACTTTGCAGATAAGAAATCAGAATGTCAAAGTTAATTCATTGTATTTTAATTAATTAATGTATGCTGCAGTTCTTATATTAAAGCATATAGAAAAAGTATATTCTGTATTGGTATTCCCTGTATGCATAGGGGCCATATCTATGAAATATTTATTTCTTGACATGAGGGAGAAAGGGGACTTGTCCATACTCAGATCTTTTGTCTTGTCAATACAATAATTAAAAATACCCTGAGACTGACTGGGTATGTGGGTGCATTAGAGTATTTGGTTTCATCTTGAGGCAAAGTATTATTTCTTCTCTTAGTTGAGTTGTTTCCTTCCTGTTTTGAGGAGGTAAGGGGGTTGGTCATGAAGCAGTCTGTATGTTTTCACAGTTTTATTCATGAATTTTATAGGTTTCCTAAGTGGTGTGGGGGCTCATCTTTTGTACACTGGGCTCTCAAGTACTGTTAGAAGAATCATTTATGTAATTATTCTTTTTTTTTTTTGAGTTGGAGTCTCACTCTGACGCCCAGACTGGAGTGCAGTGGCCGCTCCCGGCCACCGCAGCCTCGACCTGCTGGGCTCCGGCGATCCTTCCACCTCAGCCTTCCATGTAACTGGAACTACAGGCGCGCGCTACCGTGCCCGGCTAATTTTTTGATTTATTGTAGAGATGAGGTCTCACTGCCCAGGCGAGTCTCGAACCCACGGGCTCAGGCAATCCACTCACCTCAGCCTCCCAAAGGCGCGGGATTACAGGCTGAGCCACCGAGCCCGGCTCATTTATGTAATTATTAAAGTGTAGACCTATTATAAAATAAATGTGGTTATGCTGTGGATCAGACCACATAATATAAAAACACATGGCCTTATTTTATGAGAATTTTATCATTTTATGAACACACTTACTGTTAGACTGTCAGATTTTATGAACATAGTAGAGAAAAGAAGTTTCTTTTAGGTCTGTTCCAGTAATTAAATGGGAAGGTATAAAGAAAACTTGACTTCAGATTCAGGAGAGAGGAAGGATTAGTGTGGAGGTTCCCCACTTTAATTTATGACAAAATAACATGAGAGTTTGAGGATCAAATAGTATTTCTGAATGTCTTTTGAAGGACTTGTCTTATGAAAGTGTGAATGATGTCTTTTATGGGCTTAGTTTTGAGAACGACGTTATTGACAGTGAGTGTGTGTGTGTGTGTGTGTGTGTGTGTGTGTGTGTGGTGTGTGTGTGTGTGTTTGGGGCGTAGACAACTCCAGAAACCCCTGTGCATTTTGAAGTTAAACAGTCATCATCAACTGATGAGCCCACTGTCTGCAGTTGTGGTTGTCCTAAAATTTAAGAGCTACCAAATTCTTATTAGGTCTACTTGTTTGCTCTTTTTGCTCTTACTATTCCCCAGCAATTTACAGTGGATCTTCAGGGCAACCATAATACCCTCTGGCTGTATAAAATTTCAACTGGAGCCGGGCTTGGTGGCTCAGCCTGTAATCCCGTGCCTTTGGGAGGCTGAGGTGAATGGATTGCCTGAGCCCGTGGGTTCAAGACCCGCCTGGGCAGCGAGACCTCATCTCTACAATAAATAATAAAAAAAATCAGCCAGGTATGGTAGTGCATGCCTGTAATTCCGGCTACTTGGAAGGCTGAGGCGGAAGGATCGCCGGAGGCCAGCAGGTCGAGGCTGTACTCCAGTCTGGGCTACAGAGTGAGACTCCAACTCAAAAAAAAAAAAAAAAAATTTCAACTGGCAGTACTATACTCTTGCATACCTGGATCTTGTTTCCATTTAGCTTTTGCACGCAGCTGATTCTGCAGAATAGATTCCTAATTAAAAGAACTCCAATTATAGACTGGTTTATGTATGCTTAGTGACTTCATTCTTGATCATCATAATGGGCTATGACTCTTAACTTTTGGAATTATATAGTTTAAATAAAATTGCTGTGAAAGCCAAAAGATGCATCTAAGTTCAAATTGCTGGTTCCTTCCCCTCCCTTCTTCAGGTTCCTTCTCTTATCATTTTATGCCTGGATTATTGCATTGGCCTCTTTGCTTAGACTCCCAGAACCCATTTGCTTACCCTCATCCCATTTTATGGAGGATTGTCAGATTCATCTTTTAAAAATAAATTTTATGATGTTATTTCCTGTTGGATTAGAGCCCAACTCCTCAGTGCTCCATATAGCCTCACAGGCAACTGGAACTAATAAGTGTTTTTTAACCTTCTCCTTACTGCTGCCTTGTGTTGATAGCCAGTCTCAAGGTGGGCGTCCGTCCCACTTGCTTTCATTTCTGTGTTTGTTTCTTTCAGAAGATCATTTGCATTGTCTTGCTCACTCTAAATTCCACCCCCATCTCTAAGGTATTCCATGACTAGTTTTGTTCCAGTTATATTTCTTCTGCCGTGCCTTTCTTCATCTGTATTAGGCTGTGAATTTTAAGTCTGTACCACAGTATTAGGCAATGTGCTTATCTTAAAATACCTTGTAATTCTGTCACTTTGAGTCCTGGTTTTTCTTTTTAATTTTTTAAGTTCTTTCAGGGCAAAGAATATACCTTTTACTATTTTTCGTGGTTTTTTTTTTTTCAGTAGTGGTAAATGCAGGCTATGCAAGTAGTACTTTTGAACATCAGTAAGTACTTTAGATGCTGAAACTTGTTTTTTCAGTAGCCAGAAAAACTGGTTTTTCAGTTGTAGGAGAGAAGATCAAATTACCTCATCTTGGCCAGTCCTAAGTGACTTGTGTGATTTCATCCTTAGTGGTAGAAGTGTTATTTAAAGGCATTAGATATACTGGTATTAACAATGTTTATGAAGAGTACTTAATAACTTATGAATATATTTTCTGAAAAGTCTGTTAATTTATATACTGCATAATTGGAATTATGCAGCAAATTAAACTTTTCTTTTTTTTTTTTTTTTTTTGAGTTGGAGTCTCACTCTGTCACCCAGACTGGAGTGCAATGGCCGCTCCTGGCCACTGCAGCCTTGACCTACTGGGCTCCGGTGATCCTTCCACCTCAGCCTTCCAAGTAGCTGGAACTACAGGCGCGTACTACCACGCCCAGCTAGTTTTTGACTTATTGTAGAGATGAGGTCTCGCCAAGTTGCCCAGGCGGGTCTTGAACCCGCAGGCTCAGGCAATCCACTCACCTCAGCCTCCCAAAGCGCTGGGATTACAGGCTGGGCCACTGAGCCCGCCTAAACTTTTCTTTTTAAAAAATAAGTACCTTTGGGAGGCTGAGGTGAGTGGATTGCCTGAGCCCGCGGGTTCGAGACCCGCCTGGGCAGCGAGACCTCATCTCTACAATAAATCAAAAAATCAGCTGGGCTATGGTAGCACCTGCCTGTAATTCCGGCTACTTGGAAGGCTGAGGCGGAAGGATCGCCGGAGCCTAGCAGGTCGAGGCTGCGGTGGCCGGGAGCGGCCACTGCACTCCAGTCTGGGCGACAGAGTGAGACTCCAACTCAAAAAAAAAAAAAAAAAAAAAAGTAGCGTTCATACAAAAGAAATATTTTGTTAAGAGCCATTACTATTGAAATCTGTTTTCAAAAAGAAAAAAAAAAATGTGACAGTAGTAACTATTTGCCACAATAAAATAAAAATGTTAAGCAGTAATTACTACATGCCAGATTGTGATGAAGCCTAGTAGAGAAATATTACAGCAGATACTGATGCTTAGTTTTTAATGATTTGCACTAAACAAATCTTTACATATAAGCATTGAGTAACTAATTAAAAAGGATTCAGGACACTTCCTTAATGAGTAGATACGTAAATAGGAAATAAGAATTTGGAAGATCATATTTCTTAACTGAAAGATAAGGTGAAAACTGAAAACAGAACCAAAATAACAACAACAACAAAAAAGCCCACACCACTCTTGTGCTGTATATTTATTTTTAATTTGAACAATAACTGGCTTGTGATGGAATCCCTGAACATTTTTTTTTTTTTGAGTTGGAGTCTCACTCTGTCACCCAGACTGGAGTGCAGTGGCTGCTCCCGGCCACCGCAGCCTCGACCTGCTGGGCTCCGGCGATCCTTCCGCCTCAGCCTTCCAAGTAGCCGGAATTACAGGCATGCGCTACCACGCCCAGCTGATTTTTTGATTTATTGTAGAGATGAGGTCTCGCTGCCCAGGCGGGTCTCGAACCCGCGGGCTCAGGTAATCCACTCACCTCAGCCTCCCAAAGGCACAGGATTACAGGCTGAGCCACCGAGCCTGGCTCATTTTTTAATATTCTTTATTTAAGCTATTGTTTAGCCAAATGTAGTGGCTCGCTCACAGCTGTAATCCCAGCACTTTGGGAGCCTGAAGTGAGAGGATTGCCTGAGTCCAGGAGTTCGAGACCAGCCTAGGCAACTTGGCAAGACCTTGTCTCTACAATAAATCAAAAAATTAGCCGGGTGTGGAGGTGCGTGCCTGTAGTTCCCAGCTACCTGGAAGGCTGAAGCAGGAGGATTGCCTGAGCCTGGGAGGTGGAGGCTGCGGTGGCCATGAGCATACCACTACACTCCAACCTGGGAGACAGAGTGAAACTCCAACTCAAAAAACAACAAAAAAACCTATAGTTTTCAAAGTGAGTTGGAAGTTTAATTATTACAGATTGAGTATTCCTTATCCAAAATGCTTGGGACCAGAAGCATTTTAGATTTCTGATTATTTTTGGATTTGGGGATATTTGCCTGTACTTACTGGTTGAACATTCCTGTCTAGAAGTCCAAAATCTGAAATGCCGCAATAATCATTTCCTTTGACTGTAACGGTAGCACGCAGAAAGATTTGATTTTGGAGCATTTCAGACTTCAAGTTTTTGGATTAGAGATACTCAATATGTATCTGCTTGCTTAAAAATATTGGCAGCTTACAGTATGAGCTCACCTCTCAAAATTGCCACTTTTGTCATTTTGAAATTATGTTGAATTGAAATGTGTTTGCTTAAAAATACCTTATTTATTTGTAGTGAATTCCAGACTATCATAATCTCAATTCCAGGCTATCATAATCTCAGTTTACTAGAAAATCAGTTGTAAATTATAACAAAAGTTTATTTTGTAACAAGTAATCCATAATCTCACCATACTAACAAGCACCTTTCTGCTGTTATTTTTTCCATTCTTGATCCAAAACGGAATAGTGCATGAGAGGAATCAGTTTTTACATGTACAATTTTGTATTTTACTTTTAAAATGTATTATTTTATAAATATTACATATGATTATAGTCATTATGGCTGCTTTTGATGAGCTTACATTGTTACTGACTTAGTTTTGAATATTTAGTTTGCTTTCAACTTTCTTGTTTTAACAAACAATTTGCATGTAGGGTTTTCTTTGGACTTTTTTTTTGAGATAAATTCTCAGTAATGAGTATGACTCTTGATGCATATGTATTTCCTTAGGTCTTTTCCAAAAGAATTGTGGTAACAGTGATTGGATAAACCTATTTTTTAAAAAAATACTTGCAAAGGATATTGGTTTATATTTTTTGTTTTATTTTAATAAGTGAAACTTTTATGTAAAGCTTTAATAATAACTTATCCATATAATTCTTAGTATTTATGAAAACATTTGTGTACTGTCTCACGTGATTTCACAGCAGTCTGTGGTATGGCTAGCTAGATAAGTCCCCTAGGGCATTAAGATTTTGAGAAAGGATTTTTGAAAAATACATAATTTTCTTTCCTTTTTTTTTTTGAGTTGGAGTCTCACTCTGTCGCCTAGACTGGAGTGCAGTGGCCGCTCCCGGCCACCGCAACCTTAACCTGCTGGGCTCCGGCGATCCTTCTGCCTCAGCCTTCCAAGTAACCAGAATTACAGGCATGCGCTACCAAGCCCGGTTGATTTTTTGATTTATTGTAGAGATGAGGTCTTGCTGCCCAGGCGGGTCTTGCTGCCCAGGTGGGTCTCGAACCCGCGGGCTCAGGCAATCCACTCACCTCAGCCTCCCAAAGGCGTGGGATTACAGGCTGAGCCACCGAACCTGGCTTGAAAAATACATAATTTTCACAGGTCAGATTAGAACTTGGGATTGTTAGTGGTTACCAATCATGCTTCTTCATTTCAACTAGTTCTGAAATGTCCTTTTTCTGAATTTCGATGTCAACTTCTCTTAATGTACTGAGAGTATGATGAGAGATACTAAGAGATTAGTACCTTTTTTGGGGGGTTGCTATATTTTACCAATTAGTTAAATATCAAGCACTTGACTTCTCTGGCTGTGGTCCAGTGAAACTAAGCTTTTGTTGGAAGTTTGAGTTGCCAGATAATAAATAACATGATCATGCAAATATTGATGGTATGATCAAACAAGTCCTGACCTTAATAATTATCTTGCCTCTTTGCAGTTTCTGAAAAGCCCCAATCATGGTTCTTGTAGTGTTTTGTTGGGTTGTTAATTTAATGAGATTTGTGTAAAAGTGACCTGGGTGACGCTGTGCCTACCATGTCTGTTGAGTACATAGGGACAATTCATTTGGCAAACCTTTCATATTGTGAAGTCTATTGGCTACTCCATTGCTCTTAAAGGAAAGAGTAGCAGCCAACTCTGAGTGGTTACTATGACTTCAGTATTGTGCTATGTCATTACACACATTATCTCATTTATTGAACACAGCAGTCCATTTTGCAGGTGACAACTGAGGTGGAAAAGGATTAAATTCACACAGCTGGGATTTAAAACCAGTTAAAAAAAACAATTTCAGAGTATTCTTTTGTTTTATCATTGTATTCCTAAAATAAGCCTAGAGGTTCTTGATGTTCAGCTTTTTATTGTCTCTGTTATGTTTAAAGTACTCTTACTAGGGATTTATGAGATGATTGTGTAAGGGTGACTTTGTGTATTGCCTTTTTTTGTTAGATGAAAAGGAAAAAAGGTGTTTCGAGACTAAGTTTAGAAGTGTTCCAGGTGGCTAAAATTGCTTGTAAACCAATGCTTGATTTTTGTTCATTCTCCAAAAGCCTCATGAATAAGCTTACAAATATCTTTACTTGTCTTTTCTTTTACAAACCTATTGTTCAGTATAGGATAATTGTGTGTGTGTGTGTGTGTGTGTGTGTGTGTGTGTGTGTGTGTGTGTGTGTGTGTGTGTGTTTCTCCCAGAGATTTGAGAACAGACACTTTGGTGGAGTGATTAGGAATTCCATTTAATGAGACATTACAAGAACAAAGAGTACAAGATCTGTTGTATTGTGGGATGATAGGAAGCTCCAAGTCCTGGTTCTCAGTTTTTAGGTCTTGAAATGACCCTATCAGTAATTTAGGTGATTGGATTATGATATTGACACCCCCCCCCACACTAACAAGAGCCACAAGAGACTAATGTATGAAAAGCAAAATATAGTCTACTAGTTTTTAAGGAGGAATGATAACTTTCAAGTTGACAGTGTGTTCAGTGATTGCCATGCTTGGCTACAGGAGGAAACCGTTTGCTCTAAGAAGGTGGCTTGGTAAGCAGAGTTGGAGCCAGTGAACTCACTTGGATGTTTTCAGTGTCTACTGTAATGAAACTACTAGCTAGCCTAATGCTTTAATTGCTTTTTTAGGGATAGACTTGTTTGTGCATCATGTATCCTCTCCCTAAACATGCCAACTGGATAATACTGACTGGGTCTTCTTTGCCTGGGTCTTCTTTGCTTTTGTTGGACCAATTCCTAATTCCTGTTATCTTCCTTTGGAATTGTCAAATCTTTTAATCCTCTTATTGCCTAATCTTTCTTTAAAGTGAACTTGTTATATCTCTGCTGTGATCTGTTGCTTTTTGCCCTGTCAAAAACCAGTCTTGGCCAGGCACAGTGGCTCACGCCTGTAATCCCAGGACTTTGAGAAGTGATGAGAGGAGTGCCTAAGTCCAGGTGTTCGAGACCTGCCTGGGCAACTTGGCAAGACTTCATCTCTACAATAAATCAAAAAATTAACCAGGTGTGATGGTGTGCACCTGTATTTCCAGCTACTTGGAAGGCTGAGGCAGAAGGATCACCTGAGCCCGGCAGGTCAAGGCTGTGGTGGCAGTGAGCATGCCACTGCATGCCTGGGTGATACAGTGAGACTGTGACTCAAAAAAAAAAGTCTTTGTTTCTAAGTTCTTGATGGTAAATAGGAACTATATTTTCATATGCTAAATGCATTTACATTTTTGATGACTGAACTTAAATGTGGCTTATGTAAAGGTTTGGCAACTCCTGGTGTTTATATTAGTGGTTTGGTGAATCAGGATGTTTTAGCTAATATTGTGAACCATGTTATCTCCAGATGGGCTACTGTTGAATTTGAAAAAGCACTTGATAATACACCCTCACTTTATTTTATAAATCAGTTGTTGCCGGCTCCTTTTAATATGATCACATTTGAACAGTTAGATACTTTATTTTAGTTTACTCTTGAATATACATGATTAATATGAACTGTCAGCAAGCTCAACATATTTAAATTGATTTAATTTTGTGGAGTTTATGAAGCCACTCATATATTAAAGTTAAAAATCAACATTGTCCTATAAGCCCAAGAAACTCTGGGATCTAATTTCTTCAACCAGTTTGTTTTAGGGTTGTTTTTTAGAGAATATGATCTGCCCAGTTCTCAGATTGACATTTTCTCTAAAATAAACTTCTCTAAAATGAATGAATTCAAGTCATATTCATTTCTAAGCTATCAGTCAAGAATGGTACAGATCAGTGGAATATGCCAGTACTGTTAACTTTAGGCATCATGTTCTCAAGATAAAAGCCTTAAATAAAACTGTCTTGAGATATCATGAAATACTAAATATAGCTGAGATCACCCTCCATGTCCTATGCTTTTTTTTTCCCCTCAATTTTTTTTGAGTTGGAGTCTCACTCTGTCGCCCATGCTGGAGTGCAGTGGCATGCTCACGGCCACTGCACCCTCAACCTGCTGGGCTTAGGTGATCCTCCTGCTTCAGCCTTCCAACTAACTGGAATGACAGGCATGCACCACCATACCTAACTGATTTTTTGATTTATTGCAGAGATGATTTTTCGCCATGTTGCTCAGGTTGGTCTCGAATCCCTGAGCTCAGGCAATCCTCTTGCCTCAGCCTCCCAAAGTGCTGGGATTACAGGCATGAGCCACTGCATCTGGTTTGTAGTCATTTTTAAATGCAGAAAGAATAGGGGAGAACATGAAATGGAACAGAGGTAATGATGTTTTTTCAAATGCAAAAGTATTTTACTTTCAGCACTTGGATTTAAGTATGAGAAGTGGAACAAGAAGTGTTTCTTGAAAACACTCTTTAAAGTGTTTGAAATATACAAAAATACCTCCACATATTCACAACTGTGTTAGTTACCTATCACTTCATAACAAATTATCCCCAAATGTAGTGGCTTATGACAACACAATTGTTTGTATTCATCCATCCATCCATCTATCCATCCATCCAACCATGATGTGGGGTGGCCAGGCTGATCTCGAACCCCTGGCCTCAGGAGATCCTCTCACCTCTGCCTCTCAAAGTGTTGAGATTATAGACTTGAGCCACTGCACCAGCCAAGTTGTTATTTTTTGAGTAGAAATCTCACTCTGTCGCCCAGGCTGGAGTGCAGTGGCATGCTTACGGCCACCTCAGCCTCGACCTGCTGTGCTCAGGTGCTTCTTCTGCCTCAGCTCTCCAAATAACTGGAACCACAGGCATGTGCCATCAGGGCCTGACTAGTTTCTTTTCCTTGAGTCGTAGTCTCACTCTGTTGTCCAGGCTGGAGTGCACTGGCAGCACCCTCATGGCCACCACCGCCTCAGGGAATCCTCTCACCTCAGCCTCCCAAAGTGCTGGGATTATAGGTGTGAGCCACTGTGCCTGGCCAGTTTTTTAAAAAAATAATTATTTAAGCTGGCTCGGTGGCTTAGCCTGTAATCCCCCGCTTTGGGAGGCCAAGGTGAGTGGATTGCCTGAGCCCGCGGGTTCAAGACCCGCCTGGGCAACTTGGCGAGATCTCAAATCTACAATAAATAAAAAAATTAGCCGGACGTGGTAGTGCGTGCCTGTAGATCCAGCTACTTGGAAGGCTGAGGTGGAAGGATCACTGGAGCCCAGCAGGTTAAGGCTGCGGTTGCCGAGAGCGGCCACTGCACTCCAGTCTGAGCGACAGAGTGAGACTCCAACTCAAAACAAAACAAAACAAAATAATAATAATTATTTATTTATTGTTATTTATTGTAGAGATTAAGTCTCACCAAGTTGCCCAGGCTTGTCTCAAAAGCATGGACTCAGGCAGTCCTCTCACCTCCCAAGGTGGTGGGATTATAGGTGTGAACCCTGCACCCAGCTTATTTTATTTTATTTTTTTTAAAGAGACAAGGTTCTCGCCTAGGTTGGAGTGCAGTGGTGCTATCATACTTCACTGCAGCCTTGAATCCCTGGGCTCAAGCTGTTCTCTCCTTCAGCTTCCTGAGTAGCTAGGACTACAGGTATGCACCACCATCTGCCTTTTCTTTTCTTTCTTTCTTTCTTTCTTTCTTTTTTTTTTTTTGGAGTCAGGATCTTACTTTGTTGCCCAGGCTTGAGTGAAGTGGCATGGTCATGGGTCAGCGCAGCCTCAGCCTCCTAGGCTTAGGCGATTCTCCCTCATCAGCCTTCCAAGTAGCTGGGACTGTGGGGCTACAGGAGTATTCCACCATACCTGGCTAATTCTAAAAAATTCTTTTGGAGAGATGAGGTCTTGCTAATGTTGCCTAGGCTGGTCTCAAACTCTTGGGCTCAAGCAGTTCTCTGATCTTGGCCTCCCAGAGTACTGAGATTACAGACTTGAGCCACTATGCCTGGCTCTGGCTAATTTTTAAACGTTTTTTTGTAGCGATGCAGTTGCCTAGGTTGGTCTCCAACTCCTCATCTTAAGTGATCCTCCCAGTGGTGGGATTACAGGCGTGAGCCACCATGCCCTGTCTAAAACAACACCACTCTTTAACGCCTCATTCTTTTCTGTAGGTGAGGAACTCAGGGCATGGCTTTGCTAGGTCATCTAGTTCATCAATTTCAGTATCCCTCACAAACCTCAGTCAAGATTTCACCCACGACTGCATTCATTTCAAAGCTTGATTAGGGAAGGATCTATTTCCAAACTCACTCATGTGGTTGACTTCAGGATATATTTTTCACAGGTTGTTGGACTGAGGGAGGGCCTCAGCTCTTACTAAACTGTTGTCCAGTGATCTCTCTTGGTTCCTTGTCACATGGGCTGCTCTATAGGGCAGCTCACAACATAGCAGCAATCTTCATTAAAGTAAGCAAACAGGAGGGCAAGAGTATGAGATGAGTATACGCAAGATGGGAATCACAGTGTTTTATAACATCTTGAAAGTAATATCTCACCACCTGCCTTATGTTATTTCTTAAAGGCATGTCACTAGGTCCATCCCGTAGTCAAGGGAAGGGGATTATATAAGGGGTTGGAGTACTTGGAGGTGAAGATTATTAAGAGTCATTTAAGATGCTGCTTACCACGCCAGTTGATTATAGATGGATGTGTTTTAAAGGACAGAGAGAAAGGCTAGATAAGATCCAGAAACTTTTAAGAGCTTTGCTAAGTTTGCTTTTGTCTTTGCCCAAGCACCTTGGTTCAGTATTTTGCTTTCTCAGTTTGCAGAGCATCCTGCAGCTCATAATTTCCACTCTCTCTTCTCCCCATCAGCATGCTGCCACCCTCTTCTCTCACCTCTTTTTTATCTCTTTCAAACTTGCCTTTTCATTCCCTGCTGCTTTCATTGATAGTAGTTACTTGAACTTCTCACTGCTACTTTGTGAAAGTGTATGGAGTTCTAGTACTTTCTGGACTCCGCCTAGCATCTATTTGGGATTTATAATTATATTGATAATATAATAGTGGGAGAAAAGGTTGCCTCTTGGTGTCCAGGCTTGGGAATTGAGTTTTTGGGTGTGTATTCCTTTGAGACTTGTTACATTTATTACTACCATTAAGTAGAATCTAAACTTTTTATCACTTTGTTTCATGTTGCTGTATTGTTACTTCTTTTTGAGAGAATTTAATCTGTAAACAACCTTGATTATGTGTTAATCTGCTTTTGCTGGCTTTGCACTGTGTGACAACCTGGCATACAGTGGTGGAAGATGACAGGATCCCAGAACTGATTTTTGAAGTCTTGAGCTGAAAGGTTGCTGCTTTCGTAAGCAATTTGACAAAGTATGGACAAGATTATATTTGCATATGGAGGCTAGTAGTTTCAGAAGCTGTTCCCTGAGTTTTGAATAAAGACTTACAAGTTTCTGTGGAGAGGAATGAAAGTAAAAAAAAGGATAAGAATGGTTTTGATCACCTTTGCTCTCCCAGCTAGTATAAGAGCATAAAGTTAACCAAGTCCCTTTGCTGACATTCTTTCTTTAGGCACACAAAGGAGTAGTTGATGTGGACTCTTGTTAACTCTCACTCTATAAAATACAAGAGAAAAAGGAGAATTTTAGTTGGAAAAAGGGTTCAAATAATGGGGGAAGAAATACTATTTGTAATCTTCAAATAGGGCATTTTCGAGACCAAAATGATACAATGTTTAAAAAAACAAGAATTCTAGAATTGTCCCTTGTATAGCAGTTGAACACACTTATTGAAAACCTGGTATGCTAGACATCACCAACAATATCTCTAATCATCACAGCCACATGAAAAATACTTCCTTAATCGATAAAGTGAGAATAAGGCCCAGGGCATTTCAGTAATATTTCCCAGGGCACTTCAGAGTTGCCTAGTTCAGTGCTTCCTGATGCTTAGCTTTTATCTGAACTCTCCTCCCATTTTACCTCGCTCCTCATCCTCCCCCACACCCCCTGAAAATAACAGATCTGAGAAGTACACCAGGAAGAGTGCTACTTATAACTGCTCATCTTCAAGGAAACTTGAGCATCTATGCAATTAAATACTAGACCAAAATTTGTCTTTTGTTGTGATTTTGTTTGATTACAAAACAAATTAGAAGTCAGGCACGGTGGCTCACACCTTTAATCCCAGCACTTTGAGAGGCTGAGATGAGAGGATTGCCTAGCCCAGGGGTTCGAGACCAGCCTGGACAACTTGGTGAGACGTTGTCTCTACAGTAAATCAAAAAATTAGCCAGGCATGGTGGTGCATGTCTGTAGTTCCAACTGCTTGGAAGGCTGAGGCAGAAGGATTGCTTTGAGCCCAGAAGGTCGAGGCTGCAGTGGCCATGAGCATGCCACTGTACTCCAGCCTGGGCGACAGAGTGAGACTTCGACTTAAGTAATAATAATAATAATAATAATAGTAAAAATAAAATCAGGGCCAGGTACAGTGGTGTGTGCCTGTAATCCCAACACTCTGGGAGGCCAAGGCAGGAGGATCCTTGAGGTCAGGAGTTTGCAATCAGCCTGGGCGACATAGTGAGACCTCATGTCTATAAAATATTAACCAGACATGGTGGCTCACGTCTGTAGTCCCCGCTACTAAAGAGGCTAAGGTGGAAGGATTGTCTGAGCCTAGGAGTTTGAGGTTTTGGTAGACTGTAATTGTGTCAGTGCACTCTAGCTCGAGCAACAGTGAGAACCTGTCTCTTAAACAAAAAAACAAATTAGTGTCCGAAGAGAAAAATATACGGGAAATTGCTTTGGTCCAGGTAGTAACTCATGTCCATGAGATAGATTTAGATTTATAGGCTACTTAAGGGTAGATTACAATTATCCTGAGAAAGCTAGAAATTAGATTTGGAAAGCTGAGATATCTTTTAATGACTGAGAAGTTTAGTTATTCTTTCATTATCATTGGATTATGGATTAAATTGGAAAGTAAATCTTATCCTCAAGGAGGAAAGCAAATATTTTGTGCTTTCTGGTTTTTATTGTGTTCCTCTGAGGAGTTAAAATCTCCAGGTATGCCCTTTTATGCTTAAAAGCAGTGGTTAAATACTATCTCAACTTTAATTTCCTATCTGAGTTATACCAGTTGAAAAGAAAGCACAATTAGAAGAGATAAGAGGGGACATTTTAGTGAATAAAGCTGTTGGCCAGAAGTGAGCATGATGGGGTTCTAGTGGAATTTCACATTGTAGTCCTGGTCACTGGTACTTTGATCTTGTGCAAAAGTGTACTACGTTTTGCTTGAAAGGGATAGGAGATTTTATTTCTCTTCAAATAATAAGGGAGTAGCTTTTCCTGTTTTTCCAAAATCTTGAATATGTTAATGGTTGGGAAGCGTTTTGGTTAATAGAATCTCTGTATATAAAGGAAGTGCATTTTGCTTCTATGATTTCATAGCTGGGTTCATGCTTCAGCTCTAGTAACTGTAGTATGGTGGTTAGTATACATATAGGCAGAAATGTTTTTTGTTTTTTGTTTTTTTTTTGAGTTGGAGTCTCACTCTGTCACCCAGACTGGAGTGCAGTGGCCGCTTCCGGCTACCGCAGCCTCGACCTGCTGGGCTCCGGCGATCCTTCCACCTCAGCCTTCCGAGTAGCCGGAATTACAGGCATGTGCTACCACGCACGGCTGATTTTTATGATTTATTGTAGAGATGAGGTCTCGCTGCCCAGACAGGTCTCGAACCCGCGGGTTCAGGCAATCCACTCACCTCAGCCTCCCAAAGGCGCGGGATTACAGGCTGAGCCACCGAGCCCGGCCAGAAGTGTTTTTTTAACAGTTGTAGATATTTTCTTTTTCAGTAAGAGTCTGTTTAGCAGTGAGCTAACAGAGCCAATGTTGGTTCCCTTCCTCCTGCATAACAATTTTGGCATGGGTTAGGTGAATGATTCTAGATATTTAAGTTGAGCCTCTATTGGAAGGTTTGATCACTGACCCTCCCCCTTGCCTTAGGCCTCTTTGTGACTTTTATCAAGTATATAGTAGTGCTCTGACCACAGTTTTGTAGTCAGAATACTTTGATTAAAGACCTTCAGGGCACACGAGCATCTTCAGTACCCTTGTCTAAAAGAAAGTGTTGACTGCTGTACTTTCATCCTTTATGAATTCTTTAAAAGCATCTATTATTTTTAATTTGCAGCAGCTCTTGCCAGGTAAAAAGTTTTGGGAAACAGATGAATCCAGCAAAGATGGACCAAAAGGAATATTCCTGGGTGATCAATGGCGAGACAGTGCCTGGGGAACATCAGGTAATCTAGATCTAGCATCTGTACTGTGATTTATGCTTGTCTTAGAGCTCCTTTCTTCAACAATTGGCAAGTCATGAATTTTACATCAGTGACATAAGCATGTCAAGCAGTGTCCTGTCCTGTAGTATAATTGCCATTAAGGAGCTTATATAATGTAATTTATTAAAACAATTAACAGAAAATCAAATCTTCATTATTTTTGGAAGTGTTAGACAACAGGAGAATAGTCTAATTTGAAATTACCATAATTTTAGTTATAAATTTTTGTTCTGTACTGCTGTCAACATACTTGGAACTGGAAAATCCACACCTGCCATTTAAAATTTATGTTTCTTTTTCTCCCCTTTCCCCTGTGTACCGTGTATGGGATGAGATATCTTTAAATGTGATTGGGACCAAATCATGTCACTGGGCATGAACATTCTTCTGACAGACTATCCCTGAAGAGGGATAGGAAAAAACTTGTAAAGGCAGACACACCAAGAGCAGAAAGAAGTGACAGATGATAGGGAGGAATAGACAGAAAACCCAAAAGCTGATTTGCTACATTATAGCACAATGTAAGACTGGAACCTCATGGTGACAGTGAGTCATCAGAAAAGAACAAGTTATGTTGTTGTATTTAAAAAGGGCTGTAAAATCATATTTTTGTTTTAGCAATATTATCAATCAAGTGTATTAAAAAGAAATCATGATGCTTGAAAAGGGTAAACGTTATATCCACTTAGCTGGATAAACCAGTTATGTAAACTGTTGTATTCCTCTGCTATCCTGGATAAATGAGGGTGTGTTCCGTTTCCTTAGCATATGTTGAATATCATATTCACTGAAAGACATAATAGGAGGTTTTGGGTCAACTGACCACGGCAGGTTTCCCAATTCCCAGTCATTGGTTTATCCATGAGACATCACTCATAATTTGTTTGAGCCTCTGGCTGCACTGTATCATGCTTGTGTATCTTTTTTGTAGATCATTCAGTTTCCCAGCCAATCATGGTGCAGAGAAGACCTGGTCAGAGTTTCCATGTGAACAGTGAGGTCAATTCTGTACTGTCCCCACGATCGGAGAGTGGGGGACTAGGCGTTAGCATGGTGGAGTATGTGTTGAGCTCATCCCCGGGCGATTCCTGTCTAAGAAAAGGAGGATTTGTAAGTTGGCTTGAGGAACTTGTTCCTATCTCTCTATCTCTCTCTCTTTCTCTCTCTCTCCCTCTCTCTCTCTTTTTTCCCCCCTAAAGCAAAACATGGCTGTTTAGTTTCCTTAGATACTCACAGCACTAATTACACATGGTATTTTAAAACACTTTGATTGTAAATAGAGCTCAGCAACCATAGAGGGAGATGTAAACTACATTTGTAAAAAATAAAGCATTTTTGGGGGGAACACATTGACAGTAATTTGAGGCAAGAACTGAAATCTAGATCCCAAGTTCATTGGCTTACCAGCAAACAACATTTTTAGTTTAAAACAAAAACAGGAAAGAAAAAAGGGAAGGAATTTGAAAAAAGAAAAAGAAAAGAAAGAAAGCTGAAGCTGGGGTGTTAGGGAATTCCAGATATGAGAGCAGTGATTTACCACTACTGAAGAAAACCTCAAAGTGGATCAAATATATAGGATTATTCTTGTTTTGCTAGCTACACGTTAATTATAGAATCCTCTTTGGTCCTCTTGGAATAGCTTTGATTCTGACACTTGGTCTGTCAGGAGATTAGAAATTCTGTTTATTTATCTGTGGATTTTTTGGATCCATTGACTTCTCTGATGCTAAATTGTAGCCAAAGCAGCCTCTCTGCCTATAGTTTCTTCCCTTTTAAGTCTTAAGCAGTCTTCCTCAAGCATCTTTGATAGACTTTCTCAAAACTATTTCTTTACCCATCATTGACTTTCTAGATTTAGATATATTTCCATTTGAGTCTTCCTTGTATTCTGTGTCTGTTTTCATATTCCATGTCATAGCTAAGAAGTTCATGAGCAGCACCCTGAGTCTGTCTTCCCTCCCTTTTTCCTGATTCAGCTTGTTTTGAAACTTTTAGAAGTCTTCTTGAAGTCATTTTGGGCTAATACCACCTGTTAGCAATCAGTTAAGAGACCTTCTTTCCCCCATATTATATAAATAATTTTGCCACCATAACTGTCTTCCTTTGTCAAATGGCATTTTTTGCTTAGTATTTTTGTTATACATCTGTTGCTAGGTATCATAGCTTGGTCCTATTTTCCCTATTCCACTTAAAACTTCTTTAGAGTAACAGTAGTCAGTTTTGGTGCCGCTTCCTCAAGTTTGTCAAGTACAGTTCTTGGGTACTAGGCATTATAAAGTTGACATGATTGTTTCTGGGTCTTTTGGCCCTGCAGAGACTTAGGTCAGGTTTAGTAGCTTATGGATCAGATAGGAAATGGCTTCTTTTATTTGAACCTTCCCAGGGGGCAACTTGGGAAGAACAAGATCTACTCTTTGGATGTGAGGAATTGGGATCAGGCCAAATTATCATTTGCCTGTTGTCTCATGGGAAGAATGGAGTTACTTCTCTTTTTTTAATCCTGTCCCTACCTCACCCCTTTTTCTATCATCACATTTTCTTCATCTTAATGAGCACAGATTCCTCAGCAGCAGTGTTACCTTGTGAATACTGCTTGAAACTTTCAGTTGTTCACTGAAGGGGATAAATTAGTATTGTGTGTTAGTAAGTTGCTAGTGTGGTGAACTGGAAACGGTGACTCTAGCTGTGAATTTTCTGTCATGTGGGTGACCAGTTTCTATTTCTTGGGCATTAGCCAGGAAGCATGTGCCTGGGTTACTGTTAAGTTTGTAGGAAGCAGAAAAATAATTGGAATTAGGTGATAAAAGATGAAATGGTGGGACTGAGTTATTTTTGCCTATTTTCCATTTTTTAAACAATCATTTCATTAGTTATTTTTATGACAGAAATTTTAGTATTTGCTTTGGTAAAAGTGGGTTCTATCTTTAGTTGTCTTGGGAGACTGGTGATTTATTACTTCTTTTATAAAAGTATTGTTTCTAGAGGAGGTTAAACCCTTAAGCTAGATGGATGAAGTCATACGACTGGACTCTTGAACAGTCAGATAATTTACTGAGCTTTTGAGGTGTGCACAGAGATGAATGAAAAGTCTCCAGATCTGTGTTCTAGCTTCTTTTCAGAAAGAAGGTTGTGGGTAATGAAATATTATCCCATATTTTGACTTTAGTTGCATCTGTAGAGTGATACAGGACTGATCCAGTGACATCAAGTCACATGGTTGGCATATACAGTCTGGCGGACAGAACCTTGAGGGTCAGCAAACTACTTATTAACTTTGTGGTTTTACCCTGTTGATTTTCTACCTAAGCTGGCTTTGCTTTACCTGTTGGTTAGGATGAAACCTGGACCAAAACTTTGTTGATGAACTGAATCACTTTATAGTTTTCATGGTATGCATGCCTCTTCTTGAAAAGTGTTAGTCTTTCCTTCTAGTCTGTCATTCAAAGTGTTGAGTTCAGAGAACAAGGAAGATGGGATATCTGCTTCTTGTAGATGATTATTCTGAAAGACTGGTACTTGGTAGTTTATGGGTCAGGGTACCTAGATGTTTTTACTTTTTGGGTTGCTGTATTAACAGTACTTCTCGTAAACTCTTTTTAATCCCATATAATCTGAGAGCTGAAAACATCATCTCTGATGACATAGTGATTGTAGACCTCAAAGTAAGTACTAAGAGGTCATTCTTAGATACTGACAGCAGAGAATCCAGACTTCAACTTTTCAGGTAAAGGTGATTCAGAACTAAAGTAATCTCATTCTGCAGTGGGGCTTTCTATTTTTGTTTTATGGTTGCAGCTTGGATGAAGCTATTTAGTTCTTTGTTTAGCTTTCCTGAATCTTCTTGAATTCATTTGCTTCTATAAGAAGACATTCAGGCTGACAAGAAGAAACTGACAACCTTATTTTGTTCTTGGCACCCACTATAAATTTTTGGTAGTATTCCACATGTTAATCCCAAACTTTAGGGGAGGAATTTCCAGAATAACAGGGAAATTTAGAATATTAATGAAGTCTTATATTTATTTGTTCTTTTTGTATTCTTTTTTTTTTTTTTTTTTTGAGTCAGGGTCTTTCTCTTCCCCAGGCTGGAGTACAGAGGCGATAATCAGGGCTTACTGTAGCTTCAAACTCCTGGACTCGGGCAGTCCTCCTATCTCAGCTTTCTGAGTAACTGGGACTACAGGTGTGAGCTGCCATGCCTGGCTAAGTTTTGTTTATTTTCTTCTTTTTTGTTTTGAGTTGGAGTCTCACTCTGTTGCCTAGGCTGGAGTGCAGTGGCGCACTCACAACCACCACAGCCTTGACCTGCTGGACTCAGGTGATCCTTCCACTTCAGCCTTCCAAGTAGCTGGAACTACAGGTGTGTGCCACCATACATGGCTAATTTTTATAATTTTTTGTAGAGGTGAAGTCTTACCAAGTTGCCCAGGCTGGTCTTGAACCCCTGGGCCCAGGCAAACCTCTCCTCTTGCTTTTGCTTCTCAGAGTGCTGGATTACAGGCATGAGCCACTTTATCCTGCTCTTCCCCACCCTGCCCTCCTCTCCCCCTCCCCCTTTCTTTCTAGATGAGGATCTTGCTTTATTGCCCAGGCTGACTCATGGCTTCAAATGGTCCTCTCTCTTCCGTTTTCCAAATTACTGGGATATAGGCATAAGCCACCATGCCTGGCCTTCTTTTTGTTTCCTTTGTTTTATTTATTCCTGGAATAACATTCCTCCCTTCCCCCTATTCAGAGTGATTGCAAAATCAGATGTAATTACTGTTTTTGAGGCCCATGGTTGAGATTGCCTATCTGAGGATCCTGTTGTTGGTTGTCTGGGATACTAGCTGATCTTCAAAATAGGTTGAAGCCTAGCCAGTCAGAAAAGTGGATCATAATTTCAATCTTGCTGGTTTATGATGCCTAGAGAAATGAGAAGATCAGTCAAACTTTGAGTAGGGTGAATACCACACAAACCTCACAGAAGAACGATTTTTAGAAGAAATATCTTGGGACGGTCTTTCTACTCTTTATGTAGACAGTGTTTGCTTTATGAACTGGAGGAGGCATACACATTCATAGCAATTCATTTGGGCCACAAAACGATGTCTTGTTTTTCTAGGCACTTAGTTTAGGTAACCAGTGCTACTTTAATTAAATTTTGTTTAAAATCTTTGTACAGTGTAATGCAGATAGAAGTCAGGGGTTGGAGTTTCCAGTGGACCTTAATTTCCTTATCTGCAAAATGGGGATAATCAAAACACAAAGTCTAATTTGCGTGACTGTTTGATATATATGAAAATATTTTATAAACTTGAGATCTTGCCCCTCAAAGTCATTGGACCAGTAGCATTAGTGTTACCTGGGAGCTTATTACACATACAGATTCTAAGACCCTACCTCAGAGTTACCGAGTCGAAACTGCGTTTTTGACGACTCCCCCAGATAATTTGTGTGCATATTTAAATTTGATAAGTACCGCTGTAAGACAATAATTTCCTTGGAAGAGTACATCATTAGGAGGTAATTAGAAAATTATCTACAGGGTAGAACTCTTTCAAGAATTGGGCTAACCTTAAGCAAGGAGTCTATGTGCTCCACTTTGCAAGCTTTTAGACACTGACTAGATAATATAAACAAGCATCATTTACTATGTTTAAAATATGCTTTCTTAGCCAGGCCCGGTGGCTTAGCCTGTAATCCAGCGCCTTTGGAGGCTGAAGTGAGTGAATTGCCTGAGCCCGCGGGTTCGAGTCCCACCTGGGCAACTTGGTGAGACCTCATCTCAACAATAAATAAAAAAATTAGCCGGGTGTGGTAGCGCGTGCCTGTAATTCCAGCTACTTGGAAGGCTGAGGCAGAAGGATCGCCGGAGCCCAGCAGGTCGAGGCTGCGGTGGCCGGGAGCGGCCACTGCACTCCAGTCTGGGTGACAGAGTGAGACTCCAACTCAAAAAAAAATAAGTATGTTTTCTTTTTTCTCCTGGATCTGGTGGTTACCACTCTTCTTACCTTTCTGCACATCAGGAATTGGGTGATACCAGTGTCTGTTATAGACTGTGTTCTACAATACACACTTCTCCACTTGTGTTCATTTTGAAATTGAGATGCATCTTTCACACTTTAGTTGCCAGTCTATTTTTTTATCCAGTGGCACATAAAATGATGGTATATCTTATAATTGATGGTGTGATTTGATGAAATGTAGTATTTGTGGTGTCTTAATTCTATACGTATAACTCAGAAAAATCAGTTGGACAAAGAGTCTAATGATTAGAGCCATAACACTTTCCCAGCAGAAAAAACACACATGTCTAGTACTCTTCTTTTTTTTGTGTGTTGGTGTCTCACTCCATTGCCCAGGCTGGGGTGTAGTGACATGCTTACAGCCGCCCCAGCATTGACCTGCTGGGTTCTGGCAATCCTTCCACCTCAACCTTCCAAGTAGCCAGAAATATAGGTGCACACTACCACGTCTGGCCAATTTTTTGATTTTTATTGTAGAGACAAGGTCTTGCCAGATTGCCCTGACTGGTCTCCAACCCGCGGGTTTAGGCAATCCACTTGCCTCGGTCTCCCAAAGTGCCGGTATTATAGGCTGAGCCACTGAGCTTGGCCGTCTGGTAGTTTTTAAGCCTTCAGGTAGAGTTAATGAAGAGGATTGTGACTGTGAAAATTGAATAAAGTTATTTATTTTTGAGTTAAGGGTCTCACTGTCACTCAGTGGTACAATCACAGCTTACCACAGCCTTGACCTTCTGGTCTCAAGTGATCCTCCCTTCTCAGCCTCTCGAGTAGCACATACCTCCATGCCCAGCTAACTTTTTTATTTTTATTTTTGGTAGAGATGAGATCTCACTATGTTGCCCAGGCTGGTCTCAAACTTCCGGGTTCAAATAATCTTCCTGTGTTGGCCTTCCACAGGTGCTGGTATTGCATGTTTGAGCCACCATGCTCGGCCTAATAAGAATCTTTTTTGTTTTTGTTTTTTGTTTTGAGTTGGAGTCTCACTCCGTTGCCCAGACTGGAGTGCCGTGGCATGCTCCTGGTCACCCCAGCCTTGACCTGCTGGGCTCCAGCGATCCTTCTGTCTCAGCCTTCCATAATAAGAATCTTTTAATAATTTTTTTAAAAGAATAGTGCTTTCATGAATTGCCTTATTTAGTCCTTGGAACAAGCCTTTGAGGTAGATATTGTTGTCTCTATTTATTTATAAATGAGAACAATCAAACTTAGAGGGGAAATGGGGGCATGTACTCAAAATTTGTTCTAATTTCTTTTTTCTTTTTTTTAAAGCAGTATTTATTGAGAGGCTAGAAAATCTCCCAAGTGGGAGGGGACCCGAAGGTGTTGCCCCTGTTCTAATTTCAGTTCTTTCATATCTTTCTGCTATGCCATACTGGCTTGTTTATCGTGAGTTGGGTTCCTCATAAAAGTATCAGATTTAATATGTTAAATTTAAAAGTGTTTTATATGGCTAGCATTTTCAAACCTCTTATCTTTTAATATTTGAAAAAAATTTTTTTTAAAGAGACAGGGTTTTGCTTTCTTGCCCATGCTGGAGTGCAGTGGGCAACCATAGCTCACTACAGTCTCAAACTTCTGGGCTCAAACAGTTTCCTGCCTCAGCCTCCTGAGTAGCTGAGACTACAGGCACATACAACCTTGAAGGGCTAATTATTTTTATTTTTGAAGATGGGCTCTTACTGTGTTGCCCAGGCTAGTGTTGAAGTCTTGGCCTCAAGGGATGCTTCCACCTCTGCTTCTCAAAGTATTGGGATTACAGATGTGAACCATTCCACCTGGTCTTGAAATTATTTGACTAGTAGAGCTGTAAGTTGCTGCACTGTAAAAGAATTTGACATTTCATTTTTTGGGCATTTTGTGGAAAGCAGATAAATGTGCACAGGAAAAAACTAGTTAATGTTGTTATGGTTTTTGGACTCAGTGTCAAGCAGATACACAAAATATCTTTTTTTTAGAAAGAAGGGAGAACATTCCTAATCTCATTGAATGTGATTTCTGCTATGTGGAGCTTTGTTCCAAGATCACTATAGTAAGAGGAGTAATTAAATTATAATTTTTCTGACTTCATTTAGAATTAGGTAGATTTAGAAGCATTCCTCTTTTGATGTGGGTCTTTTGAGGAAGCTGAACCATAAGTGCTTGGATTCTGATCTCTGCAGTGTGTAGTTCTTCTACCTATGTCTACTTCTTTCCTAGATCTTTGATATCTAAAAGTTCCTCCACCTCTGTGTAGACATGAGCTCTTTAATGCTCCTCTTGGTTTCACGCTTGAGATTTTGATTGCGCTAGGCCACTTAAATTTTGAACAGTTACCTAAAGCTTTGAGTTGAATTCATCTAAGTGAAACTCATAATAAAGATGCTGTTCATTCTTCTTCATTTTTCATTTATTTAGTTCATAGGCCTTTTCAGTTGTGTTACATACCAGGTAATATGCAAAACAACACAAACGCAGACTTTCTGATGCTTATGTTGGACTTAATTACATTGATTCTCACTTGTGGGTGCTTATCAGAGCTATTGGGGGAGAACTGTTCCATAACATTTGCAGGAGCCAGTGCAGACCAATTAAATCAATCTCTGGGACAGTGGGCAGGCCTAGATATCTGTGAATGTGAAGAAGATTGTGATACTTAACCCTAACTATACAACCACCACATTGTGAAAATGACAGGGTCCCTAGAAGGGCTGTATTGGCCATAAACTTGTGGAGTTAAACTAGTTGATAGGATTATTTAAGATTTTTTAGTCTTGATGCTATACGTGAGAAATACCACCCCAGTGCATCTCTTTGTTACTAATATTACATTTGTATAAAATGGCTTATGCTTTACAAAACTTTTACACATGTATTGATGTTCATAATTCTGTTTTACATAAAATTGTCCCTATTTTATAGATAGGTAAACAAAGTCTCAAAGATTAAATGACCTGTCCAAAGTCCTGTGACCAGTAAGTGTTAGCAATCGAGATCCAATGTAGGTTCTTTGCACCCTGTGCCAGTACTTTTTTTTTTTTTTGAGTCTCACTGTCACCCAGACTGGAGTGCAGTGGTCGCTCCCAGCCACCTCAGCCTCAACCTGCTGGGCTCCAGAGATCCTTCCGCCTCAGCTGTCCAAGTAGCTGGAACTACAGGCGTACGCTCCACGCCTGGCTCATTTTGATTTATTGTAGAGATGAGGTCTCGCCAGGTTGCCCAGGCAGGTCTCGAACCCGCGGGCTCAGGCAATCTACTCACCTCAGCCTCCCGAAGGTGCGAGATTACAGGCTGAGCCACCGAGCCCGGTGCCAGTACTTTCTTAAAGACCACATAGCTATGGGTAGCTTGTCTCAAAACTTTTTTTGTTTTTTGTTTTTGGTTTTTTTGACTTGAAGTCTCACTCTGTGGCCCAGGCTGGAATGCAGTGGCATGATCACAGTGACCGCAGCCTCGACCTGCTGGGCTCAGGCGATCCTACCACCTCAGCCTTCTAAGTAGTTGGTGGAACTAGAGGCACGTGCCACCATGCCCGGCTAATATTTTGTTTATTGTAGAGATGAGATCTCTCCAAGTTGCTCAGGCACTTCTCTCACCTCAGCTTCCCAAAGTGCTGGGTTTATAGGTGTTAGCCACTGCACCCGGCCTTAACTGTTTTTAAAAATATAAAAATTCCATAAAACTTAGCAGCCCATTTATACCCCTATTCTATTCTCTTTAGGGTCTTCACATTTCTCATTTTTATAATATTGAACTCATTACTATCTTTTAATAATAGATTTTTGACAAGGTGGTTTCCCACTTGGCACTTTGGTTTCTGATTTTATTCAGAAGTCAGACTTCTGCCAGCCATTTTTTTTTTTTTTTTTTTTTTTTTGAGTTGGAGTCTCACTCTGTCGCCCAGACTGGAGTGCAGTGGCCGCTCCCGGCCACCGCAGCCTCGACCTGCTGGGCTCCGGCGATCCTTCCACCTCAGCCTTCCGAGTAGCTGGAATTACAGGCATGCACTACCACTCCCGGCTGATTTTTTGATTTATTGTAGAGATGAGGTCTCGCTGCCCAGGCGGGTCTCGAACCCGCGGGCTCAGGCAATCCACTCACCTCAGCCTCCCAAAGGCGCGGGATTACAGGCTGAGCCACCGAGCCTGGCTCTGCCAGCCATTTTAATTTAAGATCATTGATGATTTGTTGAGGTTTTTCCTTTTAAGTAAACTTTTTATTGAAATATGACCTGTGTACAGAAAAGTGTACTACTCATAAACGTTTATCTTCATGAATTTCTACAGAATGAAAACACCCATACAACAGGCATCCAGATCAAGAAGTGGAAGCATCCCTTGGGTATCTTCCATCCCAGTAAAAGGAACCTGCTGTTTTCCTGAGGCGTCAATAGCTTATTCAGAGTAGAAAACCACGTGGCAGTATTTTGTAGGAATGGACTGCACAGTATTGGTGAAAAGCAGCCCATTGCAGAGAAATACTTGAAAATCTAGTCCTTGGCAGTGTAGTTGAGACTGTAACTTAGAGTGGCCATGTTTTCAGGCCAGAGTCCTCAGCACGTAGATGAGCTGAGCAGATTCTCAGCAAGACCTTGTCAAGGGTCACTGAGGTAAGAGAATGCACAGCATTGATTTAACTAGTATTTATTTTCCTCAACAAGTTTTCAATTCAAGTTGTTGAAGTTTGACTGCCTCTTCATCCCATTTTCTTTTTATTTTTGCCTGCAGACCTTTTGAACTTCTTGTGAGAAACTGGAGCTGAACTGTTTCTTCTGAGCCAGTGATTTGATTGTAGGCTTGTGGAAGATTACTTAGGTGTAGTGGGATGATCTTTGTAATATTCTTTTACTGTTGACATTAATGGTTTCTGTTTCAGGGAGTTATCATCTATACCATAGACTTCCTGGATGCTTATTTGATGATAATGAAGAGAACAGGAAGATTGTTCTTAATTAGCAGTTCAGTTTTACAGGAGTTTTTACCCCTTTTAATTTTTTCATTATATTTAGTGAACTTCCGTCAGGCACTGTAGTCAGTGCTAGGGATATAAAATGAATGCACAGCTTCAATCAGTTTTACCTTTGCAGTATGGAGGAAGCTGTTTACTTTGGATATTTTAAAAGATCTTTTTGCCTTTGTAACCCTGTTATGTTCCCATCTCTGATTTGCAGTATCTCAGCATGGTACACTACATAATTGACTATCATTCTGTCCTTTTGAATCAATAATAGCCTTATACTTTAAAGATACTCTGAAAGACACATCTCAATGGCTGCCAGAGCTGTGATTTACCATCTTAATGCCACATGAAGCTAAGTTGCATATCCTTTTTCAGTTCCTTGTCATATATATTCTTTTTTCCATATTATCCACGAAATCTTTCTGTATCATGTTTGAACAGAGAATAATAGTAAAATAGGTTCTGAACTTAGTAGTTGAAATGTTAAGAATATCAGAGTTCATGGGTCACACTTTCTGGGCCAGTGATTTCTCAGAACTCCTCTGAGAGCGTCTGTTGCTTTTTGCATCTACAGGCTTGTCCACAGTCAGTCTACTCACAGCTGAGTGTCTGCTGCTGTGTCCTCCATTGTTAAGCTTCTTCCCCCACCCCTCATCCTGCCCCTAAGTTTGGTTTTGGTGACTGGAAATGCTGTGTAGCAGCTCTCATCTTCTCTTGAGTGGATCTTGCCTTGTAGTAGGAACTTTAACTTGGTCTCTGTGCATTTCTCTTCACTGACCCAGGTGTCAGTGCTAGAGAAAAGGAAGGTTGCCTTCCTCTAGTTTTATGAAAGCGAAAGTTAAACCCCTAACCCTTTGGTGTAAGGTTCTGCAAAGCTCTTTGTACAATGTCAAGTCCCCATACCAAATCTTTTCCTTTTGGAAATGTAGGTACATTTGCTTTATATGTCCAGATCTTGGTTTAAAATTTTGATAAGAGGAGATACATTTAATTTTTTTTGAAGACAGGACGTTAAACATGTCTGGCACTATCTCAATTGTTTTAGGCCCAGCATTTCAAGCTTTGTAGTTTGAAACACTTTAGAGACAAATTCTATAATATCAAATGCTTCAATCTTAGATGCTCCCACTCATACCTCATGATAATATGCCTTGGAGCAGTCAGGTGGTAGAAGATAGCATATACATAGTTAAATGTTTTTGGTGAAAGAATCTCATAGTTAGATTTAACTTGTTCTGAGGCATTAAAAAATTAACGTTAAGGGTCAGTTGTGAATTGTTGATGTATATATCCTGTGAGGCTTATAGAGTGAAATTGGAGGGTGGTGCAGATTGGTATGGTATATATCCCAAGATCAAGTATAGAATAATTGAGTTGGAATGATGTCAGACCATGCCTAGCTCAATATTTGGAAGTAAAGAAGGAATTTCAATAGGACAGTGGGCAAGTATGATGTTATTTTTATGGCCTTAATACTTTAGACTGTTAGCATACCTAGGACTCATACTGTTATCAAGAGTCAGGTTTTAGAGTAGAGAAGTGGAACTAAGAGATACAAAATTGTGACTGGGCTTTGGGTAGAAAGGAAAAAAAAATGGGATGGTGGGACACTGGGTGTTGTAAGACTGTCTTAAACTCTGTAACATAAATGTGTGTCTGTCTCCCCCATTTGGCAAGAACTTCTGCAGTGTTCCTGCCTCTGTGTTATTTGTTAATTAGATTGTAATGTCTGAAAGGGCTTAGACACTATTCTGTTCTAAGTAGCATCTAGTGTAGTCTGGTGTC
Organism: Cephalopachus bancanus; assembly: GCA_027257055.1. Taxonomy (NCBI): domain Eukaryota; kingdom Metazoa; phylum Chordata; class Mammalia; order Primates; family Tarsiidae; genus Cephalopachus; species Cephalopachus bancanus. Next base: position 2,106,721 of record JAPVLO010000284.1, on the reverse strand, counting down.
CAAAGTGGTTGCCCACTATTATTAGTTGATGATGATTAGTGAAGCTGAAGCTATTTTTTAAACAGGGCCCAAGGGATGCAGACAGTGATGAAAACGACAAAGGTGAAAAGAAGAACAAGGGTACGTTTGATGGAGATAAGCTAGGAGATTTGAAGGAGGAGGGTGATGTGATGGACAAGACCAATGGTTTACCAGTGCAGAATGGGATTGATGCAGACGTCAAAGATTTTAGGTTTGTATGTTTTACACTTCTGATTTTTGAATATGGGCTATGGGTTTTTGTTTGTTTTGATTTAGTTATTTTGATTTTAGTTTTTTCTCTCCCCCTCACCCCATGCTTCCTTTTAAAGAATTCAGCCTAGTATAGGTCATGCCACAAAGATTGTAAAGTAACTAGTAAGGTGGAATTTTCTAAAAGTTGTCAATCTCTGATGGGTTGCCAAAATGGTAGATTTTGCAAATGTATAGAGCTCTAGAATTTGCAGAATGATTCCAGAAAAGATTATTTCAGTGATTCTCAGATGTCAAAATCACCTGGAGTAGATGCCTTGGGACCTTTCTTGAGTTTCTCCCAACACTGTGCTAGAGAGCTGTGGTTACTAATGGAAGTGTGTCATATCTCTCTGGTGTGTTAGTCTTAAGAGCTCCTCTTGAGGTAGGTGGGTCAGGTATCATTTTCCTCATTTTGAAGAACCAGAGATGCAGCTTAAATGACTTTTTCTTTATCCCTTTCTCGGATGCCTCTCTTCCTGTCTCTGGTCATGACTGAGTTGCAGGTTTTACCCTATAATTTAATTTACACAGTATTAAAATAATGTATATTTGTCTTACACAGTTAACAAGTATTCTTCATTTATGTCGGCAACTTTAGTTATGGTATATAGTTTCAAAAATCTATAAAAATCTTTGGTGATACAGAGGCAGGTTATTTAACTTTTATAATTTTAATGTTAGTCTAAAGCTAATGTGTGTGTATATATCTCTACTCCCACCGCCACCCACCCCACTCCACTTCTAATATCTGCCAAAGCCAAAATTAAAATGTGTTTTGCATCATCATATGTAGAACAAACTTCAGTTATGTATTCATAATTTCATTTTTGTATCTTGCATGCGTGAAGAATTACAGTCTTTTGAAGAAATTTAAGGCAGTTACCTAAGGTCTTTCACTTGAGTTCACGTATCCTCTGTGCCTTGACTCTCCAGCAGCCTCTAGCAGTATTTTATGGTATTGAACTGGAGGCATGTAGTGGTCGTGGTGGGGGGTGTGTGTGTGTGTGAGAGAGAGAGAGAGAGAGAGAGAGAGAGAGAGAGAGAGAGAGAGCGCGAGCGCGAGCGCACGCGCTCATGGGAGGAGGAACATGATACCTTTACTATATTACCAGTTATAGGACTTTTTGTTTTCTAAAAATAAAAAATGAAGGGCATTGAATGTAGATGCAGGCCACTCTTTTTTGAGTGTAATATAATATGATATAGTAGTCTGATTTAGTGATTTAGGATCATATATCCTGGGTTACCCAGAACCTTGTGTTCCAGGATAATTATCATTAGTGGGTGTGCTCCTCCCCCATTTTTATTTTTTGCTCTTAGGAAAGTCCTGGTTTGGATGATAAATTATTCTCACGTTACTTTTATTTCTTAGAATTGTCTCCTTAAGAGGGGCATATGCTAGATAATGAATTTATTTTGTACACTTTGAAATGGTCTACTTCTTTCGGTTTCTTAGGGGTGATAGTTTTAGCATTGGCCAGTAATACCAATAATAGGTAAAAACATTTTTCATCCCCCCCCAAATATGCCAGAAATGTAAAAACTTTTTAAATTAGAATCATTCTGAGTTTTGGAAATTCCCCCTGGATACTGATTTTTTCCATTGGCTCTATATTTAAATAGATGTTGCTTTTTTGGGGCATGTTTTGCTACCTGCATTTTGGGATCTGTTTTCATGGATGCTCCTGGCAGTGATCCCGCTCTCCCCCCTTCCCCAATTCATTCAATGTTCCTCAAATCTGGACCCCTTGGTAAAGGGATTGTACATAATTCCATTTAATGTGAATTTAAGTGGTGGGTTAGGTAGTGATGCCAGCAATAGAAGAGTTATTTTAGAGGATATAATTCCATAAAGAATCTCTGGTTATATTATAGAAATAGTTTTAAGTACTGTTGATAATGAGTTATGTCAAGGACATTGTCCTTAAACTTGGGTTGCTGTAGTGTCCCTCCCTGCTCAAAATAAGGTTTAATGCCCTTTACTTTCTTTGTTTAGCCGTACCCCTGGTAATTGCCAGAACTCTGCTAATGAAGTGGATCTTCTGGGTTCAAACCAGAATGGTTCTGAGGGCTTAGCCCAGCTGACCAGCACCAATGGTGCCAAGCCTGTGGAGGATTTCTCCAACATGGAGTCCCAGAGTGTCCCCTTGGACCCCATGGAACATGTGGGCATGGAGCCTCTTCAGTTTGATTATTCAGGCACGCAGGTACCTGTGGACTCAGCAGCAGCAACTGTGGGACTTTTTGACTACAATTCTCAACAACAGGTACTGTGTGTGTCTCTGTCACCCTTTACTCTCCCTCCAGCCAGCACATTGTTTAAGTAACTAAGGATGGGGGAACGGGGAGGGTGGCATTATTTCAGGCTCTCAGTAGCTAGCCTTTATTAACCCAGCAGTGATGTGGGTTAACAGTTTCTATGTCTTTTCACTCATGAAGCTGGTTCCCATGCTGAGGTCACTGGCAGGAGATCACCCTGCTCTTCATGTACTTCCTTTAGCTCTCCATCTCCTCAGAGCCTAGGGAGTGGGTGAGCTTTTGTTACCTCTTGTAATAAAACCCTCTTGAATCCCAAATTAATTTTTCTGAAGACTTACGTGGTGTGATGCTATTGCTTTGTTTTTAAAGAGTAAAATGCTATTATCTACCACTATTGGGAGTGTACTGCTAGGTCATCTTAACAGTTACATTTTACAATTAAATGAGTTACTCTAGATAATGTAAGTAAAAATATGGTGCCTTTCAGAAGAGTTAGTATATGACCAGGGGGGAAAGCTCAAATCACTCAATGTAAATTCTTCAGTGAAATTACTTGGCTCTTTCTTCTACTCATAATTGCCTTCAAAACTTTGTATGTGTGTCTTCTGTTTTTGAAGGCATAGGAGGACTATTTCTAGAGTTAACTTATCTTTAAAAAAATTTTTTTGGCTGGACTCGGCTCAGCCTGTAATCCCACGCTTTGGGAGACTGAGGTGAGTGGATTACCTGAGCCTGCGGGTTCGAGACTGGCCTGGGCAACTTGGCGAGACCTCATCTCTACAGTAAATCAAAAACACATTAGCCGGGCGTGGTAGCGTGTGCCTATAGTTCCAGCTACTTGGAAGGCTGAGGTGGAAGGATCACCGGAGCCCAGCAGGTCGAGGCTGCAGTGACTGGGAGAAGCCATTGCACTCCAGTCTGGGTGACAGAGTGAGACTCCAACTCAAAAAAAAAAAAATTTTTTTTTAAAAGGAAAATCAACTGTCTTAATTATAAAAAGGGGCAGGCCATTTTCTGATCTTAAGTACCAGTTTTCCCTTGTGGTAGAAGCAGTTTGGCCATGAATTTCTGTTACTCCTTAGTTTTGGACTGGGTCATAAATATAGACTTTTAGGATTGAAAGACTAGAATCTCATTTGAATTTAGAAATTCTGTATCTATGGGGAAATTAACTTATGATCTTTGGAGATTAGTTACACCATATAATATCTTTAGTTATTACCATAAATAGTTTTATTAAAGTGAGTTTTGGTTGATAGATAGCTAGATATAAAAGTTAACCAGGTGAAGTTTACTAAAAGAAATCCCTTCAAGGAATGATATGAATGTGCGTGTTTATATAAGTCTTAATTAACAAAATCTTTTTTTCAGAGAGTGTAAACTAAAAGTGTCCACCATTCTTTCTGTAGTTCCTAGTAGGTATGCCCACTTCTCAGTAAGGATTAACTTTCTGTGCTTTTTCTTCTTCCTTATGGCCATTTTTGTTTCTTAGCTTTAATTCCCAGGCTAACCCATCTACCTCTTTCTTGTTATTTAAGAAGCGTTTGTCTCAAATCTCTTAGGAACAAAAATCTGGCTCTCTTTCATATAACTGTTCTTTACTTTATAATCAGAGTTGAGATTCTTTCTGGTTTGTTAATCTGTGGTTTTGAAATAATTTTACCAATGTCTTTGGAGGCTGGACAGTTATTAGAACTTGAACAGAAATGTACTTCTGTACACCCACAAGTAGTTCTGCATACCCATAAGTAGTTTAGCATGATTACATTGAAAGATAGAACTCAGAGATAGAAAACCAAGAATACCCTCACTCTGTATTCCATGTCAGCAATTTTTGAAAGTATATATTATTATTTTGAATATTAATTTATTGTGGGTTTGCATTTCTTATACATGTCTTGTTGCTGTAACATAAGGGCATTTTTACACAGGTAATACTGCTGTCATGTGGTATGATCATTGTTGTTTTAGCCAATGGGCCATAGTTCTTGCTTTTCTGAGGAGATTGTTTTACATATTCTTGTACTTGGTATTCTACTAGCATACCTGAGAACCACTGGCCTTAAGACGCCTATGTATCTTCAAGATTTTGACCTTCCAAGGCTCCTGTATAGAAGCTAGTAGTTGTCCAGAAGCAAGGATCCTTTTTCTACAGGAAATTAGTGTTTGCTTCTTACATCTTATCACTCCAGTCTATCTTACTTTTTGCTTTTCTTCACATTTTATTTCACTTTCCATTTCTAATTTAAAATCACCTCATTCTTCAAAATTCAGTGCTGTCACCTTCCTTTCTTGATCTCTATACCCCAAAGTTGTCATGTCTGCCTATGTAGTACTGTGGTCTTTAAGAAAATAAGTTACTGTGTTCTGTCTTGTGTTTACTTTTCTAATAGTCCTGGCTCCATTGTAAGCTCCTTGAGGGTAGAGACTGGTTGTTATTATCCCCTCTATGTCCTCTGCATTGCTTTAGCAGACCAAGTTTTCAGGGGACTTTTTCCTTATCTGTGTTGCGATCACATCTCCTATATGTAATATACTTCCCCAAATTAAAATTTTCAATAAGTCTGGAGGCTACTCTTTGAGGCCTGCTGTGTTTTCTGATATGCATGTCCTTTAGATTTAATCTACTAGCTTGTCTCATATACAAGTAACTATATTGTATAATACCAAAAATGATACTGGAAAGTTATATTATTGTAATTTATAATATCCAGGAAAGTTTCTGGATATTATTAGGAAGTTACAGTTATATTATTGTTTAATACCCAGTGATACAGTACTATTGTATAATAATCATCTAAGAAAGATTCTTCTTGGATCAGAACTTAATTTTTGGGGGGTTACTGTATTCCATTTGATCGGGAGCCACGGTCCCTTTCATCGGAAAAATGTGCATAATTCTTTTGATACTTAATTTTCCAGATAACTTTGGTGGAGGATCACAGATCCATGTTCTATAGATTATAGCCTTTTCCCCCCATCTTTTGTTTTTATCTGTGGCCAAGCATCTTTCACAGAGTAAGATTCCCTTCCCCTCTTGAGCTGCATTCAGTTTAGTCATTGTGACTCATTTTGTACCCAAGGACAACTGATTTATGCTCATGTCCTTGGAACCTTAGAATTGGGGATCGTGTACTCTGGTCTTTGGGGAAGGAAAGGTTTTTGGAAGAGGTGGTTCTTTAGCTGTTTCCTGAAAGACTTGTTTATATATAGGAAGAGAATGGACGCTCTAGTGGAGAAAATAGTAGAACTCAAGGTTTGAAGTTGGAATTTTTTTAGAGACATGGTCTCACTATGTTGCCCAGGCTGGTCTCAAACTCCTGGGCTTAAGCATTCCTCTTGGCTTGGCCTCCCAAAGTGCTAGCACCTGGCCTGAAATTGGAACTTAACAGATGTGTGTTGAGTAGGTAATATAGAAGCAGTCAGTTTGATGGTTTAGGTTGAAGAAAAGTGACTAGTGAGTTTGAATAGTGTCTTATTAACTTTGCTGTACTGACTATAAACAATAAGACATTTTTAAGGAGGAATGGCTTGATTATCGTGGTTTGGTTTTTTTGCATGCTTAATTTAGTAGCAGTTATAGACATTTAAAATTAATCAGTTAACTGTTTCCTTCTAGAAACTTTAGGTTCTGCATTAAACAGTCCTTGGAACATTTGAAGAACGAAGTGCTAATTGATGGGTTGGTTCTCTGTCAAAGAGAGGGCTTGTTGAGGATGAAGGTTGCACGCAACTGACTTGAGGTCAGGCAGAATATATATTTTGGTACAGCTCAGAGAATAGAGGTATGGAATTGGAAATGATTGTGGCGTGGTTCAAGGTTGTTTGGAGTAGAAGGTGAGTGTTGAAGAGGACCAGGAAGCAGGTGCATGTGATAATTGTGTCCAGAGTCCTTGAGAACCAGGTGTGTGTCTCAGTACTAATAATTGTGAGGGTTGAACCAGAGATCTAGTGTGGTATTTTTTGGGGGGTACATTCTTCTCTTTTATCTTGGCTTTCTTAATTGAGCCACAGAGGCAGTTCTTTTTCTTTTGAGTTATTTGGTACAAAGTTTGGTAGCTTATTTGGTTTGGAGTTGACTAAATACATCTCTCTTGCCTATTTCCTTTCATCCAGGGCTTTGACTTGGTGTCATGGCTAGTTTTATAAACTAATACCAGCTTCTAGTGAGATATGTAACATGGAGCAGCCTGCAAATAAGGAAAACGTAATTTTCATTTTGTACATTGCAAACTTAGTTCACGGGTAGTGGTGACACTTTGATTTTTGATAGTTAAGTTGCTTTTGTCGATCACTGTTAATCTTTCTGAATTTAACCGTTCAAAGGTTTATTTATAAGAGCAGGAGTTCCTAACCTTACTTTGTGCCATAACTTCCTTCAGGAGTTAGGTGAACCCTGTGGACAACTTCTCAGAATAATATTTAATATGAATAGTATAAAGTAGGATTATAAAGGAAACCAGTTATATGAAAATAACTGCCAAAATATTTATAAACAAACTGAATGGTATATTTGCTTATCGTATGATGAATGAAATGGAAGTAGACGTAGTAGCTCTCATAATGGAGCATAAAACCACATTTTGAGACATCTGTAACTGTTGTAAAGTAACATGAAAATAGTGTCATTTGTAGTTCTGGTAAAGTCACAGGTGTATGACTGATGTTAATGTGGCTTGTTACCTTCAGTCATAGTTGAAGAAAATGCGAAATTTAAGGTGGGTGTGCATGAAAATAAAGATGCAGTATTACCAACCCGAGTACCCAGATCTTGGGTTAAGAATCCGTAGTTTGGGGTACTTTGTTGGTTTGAAATGCTCATTGTTGTCTCTGGAGGGTTCTTCCTTTTTTCTCACATTCTTCTCATTGTTTTCTTAATCCTGGGTAGCAGCTGTGAACAGTTCATGCATATGTTCATACTATTTTATACTACAGTGCTGGAGCAGGATTCTTTATTTTTTTAAATAAACTATTATGCAACTGCCTATTTTTTTATTTTCCTGAATACATTTTAGAAAATTATTACTAGGTTTTATTATATTACAAACATATAGCAGAAACAACATCCAGGATTATGTTAGTGTAGAATTAATCATATTGTTGATGTTCTTTATTTAGGATTCTATTAATCTAAAAATAGCCGAATGTAGCATGTTTTATAAAATTGTATACTGTTGTACTAAAACTCACGTGTTAAGCATGAATTTTAACAAAGATAGAATATTCTGAAAATGATAGTTGAAGTACTATATTCATTCCTGCACCGCCACAGTCAGATAAGAGCACAGATTAGCATACATTGCTTTAAAAGTACAGTAGTTATTAAATGTCATTCGCATGAGGCCAAGTGTATGCAACGTTTTAATGTAGGTATTTAGTATTCTCAGCTTTGTTTTAAATTTACAAATGATTATTCTATCAGCGTTATGTGTATAATCATTGACAAAGAGCTTTGACTAGTAATTTGGTCAGTTAAAACTTACTTTTTTTTTTTTTTTTTTGAGTTGGAGTCTCACTCTGTCACCCAGACTGGAGTGCAGTGGCATGCTCTTGACCACCCTAGCCTCGACCTGCTGGGCTCTGGTGATCCGCCGCAGTCTTCCAAGTAGCTGGAACTACAGGCGTGCGCTACCACACCCAGCTAATTTTTGATTTATTGTAGAGATAAGGTCTCACCAAGGTGCCTGGGCGGGTCTCGAACCTGCAGGCTCAGGCAATCTACTCACCTTGGCCTTCCAAAGCGCGAGATTACAGGCTGAGTCACCGAGCCCGGCCAAAACTTACTTTCATTGTTTGCCTTTGTTCAAATTTTATTTTTGATAAAATTTTTCTCAAAGGGTATTAATACACTTGGTGAAGGGATGCATTTTATTTTTCCCTTAACCTTTGTTAGAAATCATTTATTTTGGAATTACATTCTTTAATTGCCAAAGACATGTGAAAGTTGAAAAGCAAATTAGCAGCATGGTTAGTCTGTGCCTGTTAAATGAAAGATCGTTGTAAACGTTAGTTGAACATTGCAGTAGTTCAAATAACCTGGTCAAAATTGAACTTTAATCTGGAAACTTCAAAGAGGAACAAGCTTTCACAAATTTCGTGTAGTGAGAAATGACTCCAGAATGAACCCTTCTCTTAAATTTTATAAGCCCACTATTTTCAAGGGTCTTTTTCTCCATGAATCCTGGCAACAGCCCCATAGGTAGGGCAGCTATATTTTTTTTTTTTTTTTTTGAGTTGGAGTCTCACTCTGTCGCCCAGACTGGAGTGCAGTGGCCGCTTCCGGCCACCGCAGCCTCGACCTGCTGGGCTCCTGCGATCCTTCCACCTCAGCCTTCCAAGTAGCCAGAATTATAGGCATGCGCTACCACCCCCGGCTGATTTTTTGATTTATTGTAGAGATGAAGTCTCGCTGCCCAGGCGGGTCTCGAACCCGTGGGCTCAGGCAATCCACTCACCTCAGCCTCCCAAAGGCGCGGGATTACAGGCTGAGCCACCGAGCCTGGCTGCTATTTTTGTTTTAAGCATAAGAAAATTTAGACACAGTGAAGTTTAGGGACTTGTTGAAGGTTATCTAGTACAAGCTATACAAATATTTATTATTTTGGTTTCTAGCTTCAGGCTGTTTTCTTTGGGTCTTGTACTAGAAACACAAAGCTTTTTGCTATGTGAACTTGTCTCACCTTCAAATTCAACTGTATTCATAGCTTTTTCTGAAAGCAGTATAATGTAAAAAGTACTCATCAGCAACAAAACTGAAAATGATTTTCTTCCTTCTTTGTTATCTTTGTGACCCATTGATGGCAATTGGTGCTCCTGGTACAATGAGATTTTGACTCTACACAGATCAAGAAGAGTCCTGCCCTCTGCTTTTGGTGCGGTTGGTCGTTTGCCTGGCTCTGGGGAGGAGCAGTAAGGGGTGGCTGTCAGAGAAGGGGCTGTGTCTGTTTGGGGTACTCTCTTTATTCATCAGCAAGAGCATCTCATATAAAGGATTGTTCTAAGTGCTTTACATGTGTTAGTTTTAGGCTAGGCACGCTGACAGCCTTTTGGGAAATGGAGGCGAGAGGATTGCCTGACCTCAGGTGTTTAAGAACAGCCTGAGCAACATGGCGAGACCTCATCTCTACAGTAAATAAAAAAAATTGACTGGGCATGGTGGTGCATGCCTGTGGTTCCAGCTTCTTGGCACACTGAGGCAGAAAGATCACCTGAGCCCAGCAGGTGAGGCTGCGGTGGCTCTGAGCGTGTCACTGCACTCCAGCCTGGGTGACAGAGTGAGACTCTGATTCAAAAAAACATAAACAAACAAATGTGTTAATTTTAGTCCGCACAGCAACCTTATGTGTTGAGTGTTATCTTTATTATCATATTAGAGAGAAGAGGAGAATGAGGCACAGAGAGATAAAGCCTCTTGCCTGAGGTCAAATAGCAAGTCAGTGTGTTGCTGAGATATGAACCAAGCCTGCCTGGCCCCAGAGTCTGCTCTTAGTGCCAATCTACTATGTATATTGTCTTAAACTGGTAAAAAGTCAAGGCTGGAGAGCAGGGACACATAGTCTGTTACATTTGCTAACTACATATTTAGACATTACTTCTCCAGATTCAGAAAACTCACCAATGTTTTTATGCCAACAATTATTGGTAATAACAACAACAGTAATAGTGTGGTGGTAGCTACTTTTTAATTATTTATTTGTTTTTAAAATTTTTATTTTAAAGACGTGGGGTACAATTAAGGGTTAGGTATACAAATTGTATATCATTGTACGGGCAAAGTTTGGACCCCACTTTGGTCCCTACTTCACCTGGTTTGAGATCAGGTACCCTTACTGATGAAGTTCCCCCTTCCCTTCCCCCACCCCGGCAGTTTCCCACTACTGCTGATTACTTTCTTATAGTATTATGATAATTGTTCTAGATCTGCATATGAGTGAGAACATGTGGTACTCAGTTAATTGATTCTGTGATAGATCACTGAGTATTATAGACTCTAAGTCTCTGTGAGGTTGTTTATTTGTTTCAGAGACAGATTCTTGTTCAGTTGCCCAGGCTGAAGTGCAGTGGTGTGATCATAGCTCACTGCAGCTTTGAACTCCTGGGTTCAAGCAGTCTTCCCACCTCAGCTTCCTGAGTAGCTGGGACTACAGGGACAAGGCCCTGTGCCCAGGCTTTTTTCTTTTTGGGGGGGTAGACACATGGGTCACAACTATGTTGTCCAGGCTGGTCTTGAACTCCCAGCCTGAAGCCATCCTTATATCTCAATCCCACAACATACTGGGATTACAAGTGTGAGCCACTGCACCTGGCCCTTGTAGTTATCTTTTATAAGATGCCATTGCATGTCAGTCACTATGTTGGGTGTTTTTGGCTGCCCAGATTCCTTTCTGGAATAAGAACTCTGTAGGGTGTCTTTTTTATGAGGTCATATAGTAAGTGACAGAGAAGGGAGTCAAGCCAGTTTGTCTACTTTTCAAGTTATACCTTCAGTATTAGGAACCTTGATATGCTTGAAGTCAGTGATACATTTTCCCCTGCATTTACTCTTGAATAGCTTATGAATTCTGCCCAAGTGAATTGTAATGAACAGTGGTACATTTATTATTAATATTTACCTTTAAAAGATTTTTCTTTAAAAAAATTTTTTTTTGAGTTGGAGTCTCACTGTGTCGCTCAGACTGGAGTGCAGTGGCTGTTCCCGGCCACCGCAGCCTCGACTTGCTGGGCTCCGGTGATCCTTCTGCCTCAGCCTTCCAAGTAGCTGGAACTACAGGCATGCGCTACCACGCCTGGCTAATTTTTGATCTATTGTAGAGATGAGGTCTCGCTGCCCAGGCGGGTCTCGAACCCGTGGGCTCAGGCAATCCACTCACCTCAGCCTCCCAAAGGCGCGGGATTACAGGCTGAGCCACCAAGCCCAGCAAGTTTTCTTAGAATTTTAAGGCATGATCTTACTCTGTTGCCCAGGCTGTAATGCAGTGGCATAATCATGTTTCACTGTAACCTCTTGGGCTGAGGCCATTCTTCTACCTCATCTTCCCATGCAGCTGAGACTGCAGGCATGCACCATCACACCTGGCTAATCTTCTGATTTTTTTTGTGTAGAGACAAGGTCTCACCAAATTGCCCAGGCTGATCTGAAACTCCTGGGCTCAAACAGTCTTCTCACCTTGGCCTCCTACAGTGCTGGGATTACAGGCATGAGCCACTGTTCCCGACCATATACTGATTTTAAATAAGCATTTCCCTTAGCCCTATTTTGCTTCTCAGTTACAGAGTATTGGCTTGCTTCATGAAAACCATGAAAATGTTAACAGAGCTCAGTGCTTTGCCCAGCAGATGGCATTTGTGTGAGCTTTTCAGGATCCTTTGGAATCCATCACTTGCAATTACCCAATTTGCTTTGAATGCTCTGTATTTCCAGTTAATATTGCACCATTTACATAAAGAGAATGTGCCAAATTTGCTGTAATCAAATCTGTCTGCTGTAGATGCATGATTTCCTTTTGTTAACTTGTTTACTGCAAAATGGTCTCCAAAAAATCCTTTTCTATTCATTATAATCACTAAGATATTAATCAGTTCTCAAAGATAGGCAATGTGGGAGCTCTTGTAAGGCTTGTGTGTTTTTATTTGAAAGGAATAGCTCTAACTTTTGAAGTATGGTAACATGATGGTGAGAACCACAGGCTAATGTTGCATGAATGATACTTTATGCTGTTTACACATCCTGTGTATTTCTATGTATATTTGCAGATATATTATACATACATATAATAAGCTACATGTAATATTAAAAACCATACATGAAGTTAGGTTAACTCAGATCGAATGGCAGTGGCCTACTGTTTTTGATTAATAAGTCAAGATATTCTCAAGAGTTGTATTCTGAACATACCATCTTTATTTTCCCAGTTCCATGTCACATTTATTATATTCTCAAGAGTTTTATTCTGAACATACCATCTTTATTTTCCCAGTTTCATGTCACATTTATTATTATTACCTAATAATAGATGCTCAAGAATTTTGTTGAATATAGCTGGCATGGTGGCTCATGCCTATAATCCCAACACTTTGAGAGGCTGAGGTGAGAGGATCACTTGAGTCCAGGAGTTCAAGACCAGCCTGGGCAGCATAGCAGGACCCCATCTCTATTTTATAAAAATTTAAAACTTTTTTTTTTTTTTTGAGTTGGAGTCTCACTCTGTCACCCAGACTGCTTCCGGCCACCGCAACCTCGACCTGCTGGGCTCTGGCGATCCTTCCGCCTCAGCCTTCCAAGTAGCTGGAATTACAGGCATGCGCTACCACACCCGGCTGATTTTTTTATTTATTGTAGAGATGAGGTCTCGCTGCCGAGGCGGGTCTCGAACCCGCGGGCTCAGGCAATCCACTCACCTCAGCCTCCCAAAGGCGCGGGATTACAGGCTGAGCCACTGAGCCCGGCTTAAAATTTAAAACTTTTATAAAAATTTTTGTTGAATGAAATTACTTTGTTTACAGCAGGGCAAAGAAGGATAAGAGAAGAAGCTAGTATAAACAGGGTGTGAGAGTGAAATGCTTCAAAAGGTTTTGGGCCAGGAAAATTTTAAAGACCCATTGAAGAAACAGTAGATAATTAGTGAAACTATGAGGTGTTTTTGCAACCTTGGAAATAACTTAAAAACAACTTTTTACTATTTTACTTGTCTTCTGACTCTTGTCTGCCCCTCTTGGCTGGACTGGCTCTTGTTGGTAGGTATACTGTGAGACACAGTTTTCAGGTAAAATAAATGTGTATCCAACTTGCAGAAATCACAGAATTACCATTACCAAATAGTAGTGACTATCTCCTTTCCTGGAGTTTTGATATGTTTGTCAGTGTTTCTCTATTTCTGTTTAAGATTTGATGTTTAATGAAATCCTGTTAAGAAGTACTATCTTAGCCGGGCTCGGTGGCTCAGCCTGTAATCCCGCGCCTTTGGGAGGCTGAGGTGAATGGATTGCCTGAGCCCGCGGGTTTGAGACCCGCCTGGGCAGCAAGACCTCATCTCTACAATAAATCAGAAAATCAGCCGGGCGTGATAGCACATGCTTGTAATTCTGGCTGCTTGGAAAAAAAAAAAAAGAAGTACTATCTTTCCCTTTTTACCAGCATCACACTGAAGTTTTTCTTTACTTTAACCTTAGAAAATTCTAAAAAAACAACAACAAAAGAACTCAAAGTATTTTTGCAATCTGTACATTGTGACTTTTGACATTTTATTATAAAAGCTAAGGCTGATTTTACTTTGTTTTCTATAAAGAATAATATATATAGAGAGGGAGCTAATAGGTGAGGCCAATATGTTCAAAATATTCACCTTTTTCTATTTTCTATTTAAAATCCGTCTCTTCATATGTTTGAGGCATAGAGGTAGCCAAATCCCAGTCTCTCCACCACCTAGGATAACAGTGAGTCCAGTCATGACAATAATTAAGCTGAGTTGGTGGAATGACATTATCTCCTAATGTCTGAAACAATCAGGTCTCTTTATGAGGACATCTGTAATTCAAGATCCATGGTGTCTGTAATACATCATCCAGTGATGTCAGCTGAGCTGTTGAAAAATCCTGTAGAAAGAGCAGGTAGGTTGAAGGTTCTATCCAGAGAGGTCCCTTCAGTAAGTGCTTTCAGTCTGATTTCAGCAAATACTAAAGTCTTCAGTATGACTGGAAGGAGGCCCATCAAGGGAATCCAAAGATCAGGTTACTAGAATCTCCTTTTTTTGAGTACTAATACTATTCATACTAAAACAGTCTCCATGAGGGTAGGGATTATATGTTGTTTTACTCATTGTTGTATTCCTAGTTCCTTGTACAGTGACTAGCAAGAACCATTTGTTTCATAAATATCTATTTAATTAATGAGTGAATAATTAATTGGCTTTTGTATTTGAGAATCTTGGGACATTCTTAGTGTTAAGGCCCTTGACCTTTTTTTTCCTTTTCTTGGGAACTAAGTGTGCTAGGTGTGAGCTCATAATCCTGTTTTTGTTTAGTAGTAGCTGTATTTTTGCTGTTTTATTTTCTACATACAAGAATAGGTATCCTAGGAGACTCTGGAGTCCCTGAAAGTTGGGCACTTGTCTGATTTACTCATTAGGATAAGCTGCTAGTTGAGGAAGGTATCCAACACCATTTTCCCAGGAAGAGGCAGTCCAGAGGATGAAGTGAACATTTTTCATATTCTCCAAAATGTGAGTAGGTGAGGATTAATTCAGGGTATTTGTAGGATCTTGAAAGAACTGAAAGGAGATTCAGCTCCAGGGGCAATGTGGCAAATCATTTTGTAGAACAGTTGTCTAATTTTTAAGTTTGCCTTGAATCAGGTAGGACCTGTAAACCTGCAGATAACCACTAGGGCTTTTGCATACACCCGTGAGAATACGTTTTTGGTTCAGGGGACATATAACCTGTGAAGTGGTCAGCCATGTCAACTGGGCACACCATATTGAGATAAAGAAAGAGGGAACACAATGATGAAGCACTGTAAATCACATGGGAGTGGAGTAGAGTATGAACGTACTCGTTGTTCAACTGTTAGCCTAAACAGGGGCTTATTGAAATTTTTAGTCAATGAGGTTTTAAAGTTATTTTCTAAGATAGCTTTCCTAACCATACCATGTCTTTCTCTTACCTCAGCTGTTCCAAAGACCTAATGCGCTGGCTGTCCAGCAGTTGACAGCTGCTCAGCAGCAGCAGTATGCCCTAGCAGCTGCCCACCAACCACACATCGGTAAGTCCTTTTATTATAGGTGTGACCACCATTTTAGCGTAACTGGATGCTGTGAAGCCTAGTAATTTAGACTCATTATAAAAATGCAAACAAAACTCAGAGTAAATGGTCTTTTCTTCTTGTCCAGTTGTCCCTGCTCACATTCTTTATTTTTGGCGTATCTTCTAGACTTGAACTTATAAGATTTCTTCAGTGTCCAGCCATTGTTCTACCTCAGTTGTTTCAGGGCTTAAGTGTTTACTATAGTAGTGACTAGCATTAGTGCTTTTGGTGAGATTTGGGCAAAATGGATTAAGTGGAGGTTGTATAAACTAAATGTATCAGCTCATTTTAAAACGAGCAGGTAGCATAAATCCATTTCCTAAGTACTATGTGTTGAACAAAATTAAAAAGTATTCTTATATAATTACTGCTTTTGAAGTAACTTTACCTTTTTGCTGTAGCCATTGTTAAGTTTTTGACAGATATTTTAGTAGGATCTTGTTTAGTAGCCGTTGTTAAATTTTGACAGATAGTTGCTTAGGCATTTTTTCCCCCTGGATCTTTTGAAGGTGTCTTAGAAACAAAGTGCGTTAACTTGTAAATAAGTAGAAGTAGTTTTTTTTTTGTTTTTTTTTAAGTGTGCCAAAATGGCATGATTAAGTAGAAAGGAGATCACCAGTCTTGGTTGTGGTATACTGTGGAAGAAAAAACTTGCTTCTTATATAGGTATAGTAAGGCCAGGCATAAGGGCCTTTGCCTGGATCTGACACTGTATAGTTGAAAATGGCAATCTCTTATAAATACTCATACTTTTTGTTTGATGAAAACTGTTTGGAAAATTGTTTTAAATGGAAATAAATATATTCTTTCATTCTATTTTACAAAAGTCTTTTAAATTGCTCTATTTTAGCCTATTGCAATTTTAATAATCTTTTTAGAAATTAGGCTGAATTTAAAACTCTTATTAAGTTAAAGATTTCTTTGCAAAGGTAAAAAAATGGACTATATATAAATTTTGCCATAGTTTTTAGTATGGGGTTATCTTTTTAAAAATCCTCTTTACTCTCAACCTGTCCTGTCTTCTCTTTTTTCTTTTTTCTTCATCCACAGCCTGGAATGAATAGCCAAACGGTCTAGGTATTTGGTAGGGCTGCAGTTTTAGTCAAGTTTGTTTTTACTGACAGGTATGTTTTCAGCAGGTTTAGCTCCCGCTGCGTTTGTCCCCAATCCATACATCATCAGCGCTGCTCCCCCAGGGACGGACCCCTACACAGCTGGATTGGCTGCAGCAGCGACACTAGGTGAGACATTCTGCTGCATGAGGGATTTTCTCACCTGCTTAAACGTCATTTGAGATGGGCATGTGTTCTTTATACTCTTTCCCAAATCCATGTCTCCAGTGGAGACTTCTCCTGATTTTCAGTGCCATCTACCTGCCAGCTGGATCTCTCTACGTAGCTGTAATACAGTCCCCTCAGGCTTGAACATGTTCAAAGGCAAATTAATCACCTACCCCCTGCATAGGTATATTTGATCCATGGAGCACCAGTTGCTCTTTTATACTTTGGGAATTTCTCCCCTTGCACAGGTATCCTACCACCTCTAGTCTACCATAGTTCAGGCTCTTATGCTCACTGGTCTCTTTCATGTAGTTCTAATTTCCTTGCCTGTTTCATCTCCTCTACCCTTATAAATTGTTCAAGAAAATGGTTTCAAATACACATCTTACCCTTTCACCCTTTTGCTTAAACCCCTTATTGATTTTTCTTTTCTTTTTTTTTTTTAACCCTAATATATAGCATACTATAATTATTATCAGTGGCTGATCATTATAACTTACTTGAGGGTGGTAAGTGGTGATGGTGGTGCTTTGTTCCTTCAAGTTAGTATTTTTAAGGAGCTAATGGGTAATTTCAGGATTAGCTAGGGTTGAGATCCACCGTATATAGGGCTTTCTCTCTGTGACTCACAGAGGATACAGTTTTCTGCATGTGCCACTCTTCTTCCCTTCCTCATTGACTACCACTGGCTCACGCCGTACATTGTAGAAATACAAATGTGATTTTAGTTTGCTACAGATATTGCATTGGTTTAGGCTTCTGTCTTTGGACATTGTGATCTTCTATATTAAATTATTTTTCATTCTTTGTTTGTAAAGCTCCTTAGCTGGCACTGTCACCTCTGGGATGCCTTCGTTACTAACTATTCACTGTTCTTTCTCTGTCACTAAGTACTGCATTCTTTTTATTTGCGTGTGAATGTGCACGTTAGTGTTTTAGTTTCCTTTGAGACTGAATTTTTCAAAGGCAGGTATCTTTGTTATTTAACTCTGTGTAGCACAGTTTCTGTCACCGTAGTGAGGCCGTAAATGTGTGATGAATTGGATTAAACATTCAAACAAACTAAATGTCTTCCAAAGTAAATATTCATTTGGAGGCAATTCCCTTCAAGTCAATTATTACTGTATAATTGTGAAATTTTACTAATTATATAGCATATACTTTTCAATTGTGAACTGAAATGTAGCATAGCTTTTCTTAGGTTTTCTTTAGAATCGTTTACATTTTAGCATTGTGATGGGAACATATTTAATATAGAATTCATCACATTCCCCCTGCCCACCTTTGAGGAAAATAGAAAGCTCTTCCTAGGAGAACGATCTCTGCTAACTACCATTAATATTTATTAAACACTTAACTGTCTGTCAGGCATTGTTCTGAATGCTTTTTTCATATGATTTTCTGTAATGTTTTTACAGATTAGAAATTTTGATTTCAGAGTTATTTTATTTGCAGTCATACAATTTAAATATTGTAGGGTTGGGGTTTGAACCAGGTTTAATTCCAAAGCCCATGCATATACTTCAGTGTATATAGAATGCCTGTGCTCTTGAATTTCTTTTCTGGAATTTCTTTAGAAGTCCTTTTCTTTACGTACTTAGTATTACTTGGAACGAAGAACTGGTCTTGGGGATAACATACTTACCATCACTGAGATGATAGCTTGGTGATGAAAAGAATCTTGTTTTTTGCCCATATCAGCTAAGCTGGGGTAAAATTGACTTACGTACTTTCACTCATAACAGGAAATGTTAACTACCCAAAATAATGGATCTCTGTATTCTTATAAGGTATTAATCACACAGGAATTGAAGCAGGTACCCTGATGAGCCACGCTAATTTGATTCCCTGGGATGTTTTCCTAAATTCAGTCTTAGACCACATGACCACAGTAAAGTAGTATAAATGCCAGTTGAGAAAATTTAAAGGATAATTCAAAATGTTTTTGGTAATAGCAGTCCATGCCCAATAGAGGTTCTTTTTGCTGGCTCTTCAGGGAGCCTTTGTTATGATTATTGCAGGTTGCAAACCATCCTTTCAAGGTAGGTATGGCCACATTCCTAACACCTATCAGGTTGAGCATCCCTAATCCCAAAGTTCAAAATTTGAAACCTTTTGAGCATTAGCATGACACCACAAGTGCAAAGTTCCACACTTGACCTCATGTGATAGGCTGTAACCAAAACACAGGCACATGCCATACAGTTTCAGTTTATTCAGCATCCTCAACAGAAAAGTAAAATTACTTTCAAGCTATGTGAATAAGGTGTATATGAAACAAATGAATTTTCCACTTAGACTTGGGTTCCATCTCCAAGATATGTCATTACATATATGCAAATATTCTAAAATCTGAAATTTAAAACACATCTAGTCTCAAGAGGTACTCAACCTGTATACCCATTTTACAAGTGATGAAGCCAAGGCACAGGTAGAGTCTTTGTTGTGTTATTCTTCTCGTTCTTTTATTTAATTACCAAGAACATCCTGCTTTGTGAACACTGGTTACATGAGTTTAGAGACTCATCACTTTTTAAAAATTGTAGGTATGGCTTTTAGATTACTTACGTTCTGACAGGTTAAAAATACTTTTGGTAAAATAGTTCATATTGTAACAGCGTTTCTAAGCAAGACCTTCATTCTGTATCCAGCTGTAGTGTTTCACACTGAGCACCCTTGCTTGTAAATAGAGCTTGATCTTTGCTAAGCGCACAGGTACAGAAAACACCAACTTAGAAGTGTAAAAATATACTATTGGACAGTGATACATTCTGACTTATTTGTGTTTTAGAAGCTTAAAATAGGGAAACAAAAAGCCTGTTCCAATTTATTTTCACTTAATGAAGTATATGTTTCTCCTGGGTTTGCTACTGTGTCAGAATAGTTATAATATTCAAAACAACTTTTTGGAACTATAATTGAAGACTTGATTATTAGTTAATCAAGTTGTGAATATTTAACTCTGTGCTTTAACTAAGAGAGTTCAAATTGGAGATATGTTTCAGCAGATTTGAGGAACTGGCTTTGAACCCATTTCTTGGTTAGAGAATCTTCATCTTTGTTGGTGTTTCTTGCTACTAGTTTCATCATAGAATTTCTATTGCCTGCTCTGTGTGGCAGAGAGTTCAGCTTTACCTTATTGCCAAAGAAGGTTAACAGATATTTGGATTAAAACAGAACACTTAGTTTTTTTTAGAATACCCCACAGGTCTGTAACAAGTCAAAGTGTCATATTTTTTTGTTTCGGTTTGTGTTCAATTTTGACTGAAACTTAAAATTTCAGATATCAATGTCTGAATGTAATTGTGTTGAATGACTTTTGTGATTTTCAAAATAGAAACAGGAAACCAAGCAGTGGACATCGAGCAGTAAAGGTTCAGTTGAGTGTCTGGGTTTTGTCAGAAGATTGATAGATTTTCATGTTTCCAGAGTTAGTGAAGCACTGGTATCTCAGGATCTATGATTCACTTGAGGTGCTGTTCTTCCCACTGAACACAGGATGCATCTGAACCTTTTGTTCTGTTCCATTACTTTAAGCATGCAAAGCCTCCGTTTTCTTCCCTTCTAGCAACACATTTTGTCTGTATCTATCTTGCATCCTTTCTTTCTCTGGGGGAAAATCATGCCTTCTTTCAAGGCTGGTTCCTCCATCTGTTCTTAAATCCAATCCTATCCAACTTCTGTCAGTTATTCTCCCTTTCGCTAAGTATCTCTAATATTTTAGCCCTCACTGGCTGCTGCTTCTAGGCCTAGAGTATATCACTGACTTTGGTGTCAGGATCTCAGAATATTTTCTGTTTTTAAAAAGGAGAATTAATGATTAACTAGCACAAATCAATATATATTTTTAAGTTAATATTTGACAGTAGGATCTGCTGAGTCAGATGTAGTCTTTGGAAACCCTGAGATGATTCTTAGTAATCTAAATTTTCTTTACCTTTCTCTGGCTGTTTTTAGGCCCAGCTGTGGTCCCTCACCAGTATTATGGAGTTACTCCCTGGGGAGTCTACCCTGCCAGTCTTTTCCAGCAGCAAGCTGCTGCTGCTGCTGCCGCAACAAATTCAGCTAATCAACAGACCACCCCACAGGCACAGCAAGGACAGCAACAGGTAAATGTTAACAAAATGTGTATCCTTTCTAAGTGTGAATTTTAGTTATTGTATGTAATTACTAGGTGATATTGCTCCTAATAGAAAAACACTGGGAATGCTTGGGTTCCCTCTTGTGTGTGTTTAATTAGAGTTCAGGCTCAGGTATAACTGTTCTAAAGGAATGCCTTTTGTGTGTCAGGCACTTGGTCAGTGTAGTTAGGTCAGATGATGATATTCAGTTTACATGTGCTTATAGTGTTTTCCATTTAAGGTTATATAGCTAACAAGTGGCAAAGTAGATCTTTAAAGTTACAGTAAAACTTTTGTTCTACCATACTACAATTGCCTGCTAAGTACCATTTCCAGATCACTTCAGTTGCTACCATCGTGTGGGGGGCGGGGGACACTACTATCTATTTAGACTGCTTATTTACCACATCTGTTGGGTTAGGTATAAATCTTAACCATATTATATCTTTGTTAGCTTTTTTTTTTTTTTTTTTTGAGTTGGAGTCTCACTCTGTCGCCCAGGCTAGAGTGCAGTGGCATGCTCATGGCTACCCCAGTGTCAACCTGCTGGGCTCTGGGGATCCTTCCGCCTCAGCCTTCCAAGTAACCGGAACTACAGCCATGTGTTACCACTTCCGGCTAATTTTTTGATTTATTGCATAGATGAAGTCTCACCAAGTTGCCCAGGCTGGTGTCAAACCCATGGGCTCAGGCAATCCACTTGCCTTGGCCTCCCAAATTGCTGGGATTACAAGCCCAAGCCCAGCCGGGATTGGTGGCTCAGCCTGTAATCCTGTGCTTTGGGAGACTGAGGTGAGTGGATTGCCTGAACCCGTGGGTTCGAGACCTGCCTGGGCAACTTGGTGAGACCTCATTTCTACAATTAGAAAAAAAACTAGCCAGGCGTGGTAGCGCGCGCCTGTAATTCCAGCTACTCCGAAGGCTGAGGCGGAAGGATCGCTGGAGTCCAGCAGGTCGAGGCTGCGGTGGCCGGGAGCGGCCACTGCATTCCAGTCTAGGTGACAGTGAGACTCCAACTTAAAAAAAAAAATAAAGCCCAAGCCCAGCCAACTTTTTAATTATGTTGAGAAGGGACAGTAAATTGCAAAACTACATATGATTGTTTATTTTTGAGTTGGGGTCTCACTCTCTTGCTCAGGCTAGAGTGCAGTGGCCCAAACATGGCTCACCGCAGCCTTGACCTCAGATGATCCTTCTGCCTCAGCCTCCTGAGTAGCTGGGACTACAGGTGTGGGCTACTAGCCATGCTCAGTTAATTTTCTTTTTTTTTTTTTTTGGTAGAGATATTGTCTCACTATGTTGCCCAGGCTAGTCCTGAACTCTTGGGCTCAAGCAGTCCTCCTGTCTCAGCCTCCAGAGTGCTGGGATTATAGGCATGTGTCACAGGGCCTGGCATAAGCCGCTGGACCTGACCCCCTTTGATACCATTTTAAAAAATCATTATTAGAATAACACCTCTTTATTGCTTGAAATTGTGATGCACTGGAAAACTAAAAAATAAAAATCACTCTAAATTTTTATGTCAGAAAACCAAAATTAATATGTTTGGATCTGTTATTTTAGTCTTACTTAATTCTTTGCAAAATTGTGATTATTCTTTCCACATAGTTTTGTATTTACTTTCCCATGTTATTTAGTGGTTTTTTTGTTTTGAGTTGGAGTCTCACTCTGTTGCTCAGGCTGAAAGTGCAGTGGCACTCTCATGGCCACAGGCAACCTCGACCTGCTAGGCTCAGGTGATCCTTCTGCCTCAGCTTTCCAAATAGCTAGAACTATAGGCACGCACCACCATGCCCAGCTAATTTTTTTGATTTATTGTAGAGATGAGGTCTTGCCAAGATGCCCAGGCTGATGTCAGGCAATCCTCTCACCTTGGCCTCCCAAAGTGCTGGGATTATAGGCGTAAGCCACCACATCCGGCCTAGTGTTCTTTTTAATAATATTTTTACTAGGTACATTTAAATCTATCACAAGGTAGCTTGTTTTAACTAGTTCATCATTTTTAATATTTCACTTAGCAATAATTTGGTGTTATAAATGAGACTTAGTAACATCCTTTGGATAATTATGTTTATGATTATTTCTTTTGAAAAAGTTTCTAGTATGGAATTTTTCTGGGGCAAATGAAATGAGGTTTTTGATATGCATTGTCAAATAAAAGCTGTCTTTGGAGGTAGAATACCATGCTTATATATGTACATATGATTCCAAACAAGCATTTTTTGCTTTTCATCGGTCTTATAAGAGAGTATATGTTTAATTTTTTTTAAGATTCCACACAATTATTGGAAAAATACAAGTTTTAAAATTGTTTGCTTTTTTGGGAGGTGTGGACGAAGCTATTAAATGATTTTCTTGGTAACAGATGGCAATTCTCATACCACTTATGTTAGGAAATTCAGTAAATAATTTGTTGACCGAATGAATGATCTCTGTTAAATAAATTTCTTAATAACTTCTCTTTGTGGTTCTTTGTGTGATGATCTTTTTTTAATGGCTGCCAAATCATTGTGGATTTGGAAGACTGAAGATTGTCATGTTTTAAAATTAGCTCTAATACAGTGAACAAGAATAATAGTCGTAACTATTTATTGAAAGCTTTTTGTGTAAAGCTAAGTGCTCCTCAAATAATTTCTATTCCTTTTTATAATTTTGATAAATAGGTATACAGCTTCTTATTTTACAATTGAGGAAATAGAATTTGTACGCACAGGGTCACAGAAATATGAAGCTGTTAAGATTGAACATAAGTCTCTATCTTTATAACTTGTTTCTGACCATATTGTGTCTGGAGTTAAAGTAGATCTGAGAACTGGCCTTCTATCATTAACTGGTTCCAACTAGTGTGAATTGAATGATTTCTTTAAATGTATATTTCTTTGTTATAAAAGGACACGACAGTCATTCACTTGTCAGAATTTTCTGTTATCCATAATTACAAACTCTTTAAAAAATTATTTTAAATGAGCAGTCATTGTTTTAGGTCCAGTGTTTGTTTGTTTTGAAGACTTCTGGTTTCAGGTGTTTAAGGAAAATATGATTTTCTTGGTAAACCACCTTGTCATAGTAATTCAAATGAGAGGCCCTTTTTTTGGGGTAGGGGGGTGAGTTGGAGTCTCACTCTGTCTCCCAGGCTGCAATGCAGTAGCATGCTCACGGCCACCGCAACTTTGACCTGCTAGGCTCAGGCGATCCTTCCATCTCAGCCTTTCAAGTAGCTGGAATTATAGGTGTGCACTGCTATGCCTGGCTAACCTTTTGATTTATTGCAGAGATGAGTTCTCACCAAGTTGCCCAGGCTGGTCTTGAACCCTGGACTTGGGTAATACTCTTACCTTAGCCTCCTAAAGTGTTGGGATTACAGGTGTGAGCCACCGCACCCAGCATGAGGCTCTTTTTAAACTTTGGTTTTGGCCTTTTTGACCCTTACATTTTATCAGAAAGTATATGTTGTATTCTAGGCAAGTTTACTGTTCTAAATCTAATTGCTGGAGTTTTCAAGGCGTCGGTGAGATTCCAGTCACTCCATCTTTTCTGATTCCTTTTTCCTTTTTTATTCTTGTTCAAGTTCCTTTGACATGTGATACAAATTTCTTTTTTTCTTTCATATTTCTAAGTGCTTGTAAAATTGTAAAAAAGTCCTGGGTATTTGGTTGAACCTAAGCACAGTGGTAAAACTTGATGAGGATTTGGTGTTGGTTACTGGATTTTAAGAAGGAGGAGTTTAGGATTGCAGTAGAACTGTCTAGGTTGAGGTATACTGCAGGGAGCAGGATGGAGAACCAACAAGAAGGAATGATTATTCATTAGAGTATTTCTATCAAGTAACTACTTGTTTGTAACATATTGGTTACTTTTAAATGTTGTGATTGAATCATGCCTTTGAAAAGAAATTTGAGTTTAACAGCTTTTGCATTGTCAAGTTATGTAGTAAATTAACTCCTAGGATAGTGTTTTACAAGCTCAGTCATTTTTGTAGATTTTTATTAGACTTTAAAATGTTACTTCTGAAATTTTATGTTTGCTTCCATAAAATCCAGACTTGACAGCTATTGATGAAATGAAAACATATGATTTTTTTTTTTTTTGAGTAGACTGAAACCACAGGCACATGCCACCATGCCTGGCTAATTTTTAAAAATTTATTGTAGAGATGAAGTCTTGCCAAGTTGTCCAGGCTGGTCTCAAACCCCTGGACTCAGGCAATCCTCTCACCTCCGCCTCCCAAAGTGTTGGGATTACAGGCGTTAGCCACTGTGCCTGGCAAAAATATATGGATTTTGACAGATGGCTTAAGAGTATATTTAAGGGTACTGTACAGATTGCTAGAGAATAAACACAAAGCTAACATATGTTGTTTTCCTTCCTCCTTACCAGTAGTCTTGACTACTACTTTCTTTAGGCTCCGTGTCTCACTACTCCTGCCCTTTCATATAACACTTACCAAACATAATTCTGTTTCTTTATGCCCTACGAAAACAATGGTTTAATTTTTCTTAATTAGTAATTTAGAACTGTTAGTATTTGCCATATCTCTGTATATGCTGTTTACTTATCCTAGAGTGAGTTCTCTCTGGATTATCTTCTCACTTACCTTTGTATTCCCCCATTATCCTTTTATCTACGTAGTTTGAAACCCTTTGTCTGCGTAGTTTGAAACCCTTTGGTTAGATTCTTTAGGTCACAAACAAATAAGTTGCATAATATGTTGATACTAATAGTTATTAGCTATTGGTTATTAATTATCTACTGGATATCTGGCATTCTGGCTAGTAGAAGTTATTTCAAATATTTCCAACAAATCTACAAGATCATTTTTAATTTTCACTTATTACAGATAAGGAAATAAAAGACTGGTGAATTAAGTGTTCACACATCTCTTCTTGTTAGTATGGACAGTGTTGATCACTTTATACTCACTTAACGAGTATTTAATTGATTATTAGTGTTGTTTTTCTTTTTACATGTTTTACTATTTGTACCAAGAATAATCTGTACCCAAGTTCCTAACCCCATGTCTAACTTTTGTAATTAGCAGAATGAAATTGAAAGTGGTTTGATAAGAACTTTGCATTTGAAAACATTGTGAAACACATAGTTAGAAACTTTAGTAATTTTAGCCTTGACTTGTGGGTTTTACATTTTTACTTATAGAAGTATGTAAATATGCAAAAAAGTTTCTTTAGATCATTTAGAATAATAATTAGCAGTCTTCCCCCCATCTTTTTTTTTTTAAGACAGAGTCCCACTCTTTCACCCAGGCTGAACTCCTGGGCTCAAGTAATCCTCCTACCTTAGTGTCCCTAGTAGCTGGGACTACAGGCACATGCTACCACACCAGCCTGATTTTTCTATTTTTTGTAGAGTTGAAATCTAGCTTTGTTGTCCAGCTTTGTCCTGAACTCTTGGCCTCAAGTGGTCCCTCTGCCTGAGACTCCCAAAGTGCTGGGATTGCAGGCGTGAGCCACTGTGCCTGACATTTACTAATATCTGTATCTGTATCTGTTATTAGTAAAAACTATGTCCTTTATCACAGTGGCAGAACTAGTATTCTACACTGAACTTGTCTAATACCTCTCTTCAAATGAGTGTGATCATGGAATTTATGATCACGTTCATCTGAAGAGAGGTATCAGACAAGTCACCTGCTAAATCAAATCTGGTGACCTCATTTGGGTTTTGATCGGTAGGAATAGTGTTAAAGAATAGATTAAATAAATACTCTCATATTCCATCATGTGTATGTTTGTAAAACAGGTATTTTAACTTAAATATGTGGATAAAAGCCCTTGTTCATCCTGTCTGTAAACCCCCTACCATTTCCCACAACTCTCTCTCATACTATTATTTTCTTTACTCACTTTTTGTCAGAGCACTGACATTGTATGTTTCCAGTTTATTGTCTGTCTTATTCATTGCTCTGTTGCACCTGCCCACTTGCTACATTGTGACATTATTTGATAACACTACTCCTTACTGTGTACTTAATATATATCAGACATCATGCTTGATCCTTCAGATTCATCTGTTAACTTAATTGTCACAAGAACTTTATGGGGCAGATGGGATAAAATATTTGATTAATGTATAAGTCATCAGCTTTATATGCTTTTTGCTGCTTATGAAGATAATATGTTTGAACCAAGTATGGTAGAATGAAATTTTATGAAATGTTATTAATTGACTCTTTGTCCTGACAGTTTTGCCATACATATCAAACTACTATAGAGTAAATGTTTTACAAATGCTATTTTTTTTTTTTTTTTTTGAGTTGGAGGCTCACTCCGTCGCCCAGACTGTAGTGCAGTGGCCACTCCTGGCCACCGCAGCCTCGACCTGCTGGGCTCCGGCGATCCTTCTGCCTCAGCCTTCCAAGTAGCTTGGAACTACAGGTGTGCGCTACCACACCCGGCTAATTTTTTTGGTTTATTGTAGAGATGAGGTCTTGCCAAGTTGCCCTGGCGGGTCTCGAACCCATGGGCTCAGGCAATCTACTCACTTCAGCCTCCCAAAGCGCGGGATTACAGACTGAGCCACTGAGCCTGGCTACAAATGCTAATTTTTTAAAGTTGACTCAACTTGAGCACATGGTAGCTCTTAGATACTCCAGTGATAATAATGTTGGCTTTCTTCTCACTGGAAGTGTTTAAATAGTTGACTTATTTCCGTCTTCCTTTTGCAGGTTCTCCGTGGAGGAGCCAGCCAGCGTCCTTTGACCCCAAATCAGAACCAGCAGGGACAGCAAACAGATCCACTTGTGGCAGCTGCAGCAGTGAATTCTGCCCTTGCGTTTGGACAAGGTCTGGCCGCAGGCATGCCTGGTGAGGCTGCAGTGTTGTTCCTAATACTTTGGTGGGGAGAGGGGAAGGCATCATGTTTGGGACAATGCAGAGGAGACTGGGTAGTGCTTTCAACTTGCTTAGGCTTGTCATGATTTAGGGACTGGCAGGGATGATATACACTTGCCCTCACATAGACCATAGTTCATTGATGAGAGCTTTGTTCTGAGCCAGTTGTAAGTCTTATATATCGCAGATAATGTAAATGTCCGTGCAACTTGGAATATGTGCTTTCTATTGATGGTGATCTATTTTCTCCCCCAGTATTAGGGATAAATGGAGTGACCTGACTACTTTAGTGTCACTTCAATGCTTAGTCTTATGTTGGTAATTTTGAACAGCATGATTTGGAAGAAATTTCTGGTATTCCTTGATAGGGTCATCCTTTATATTTATAGAATTTCTCCCAAACCAATAGATGTCCTTTTTAGCTGCCTACCTCTTGGATGCGTGTTTATATAGATATCTTGATTATATGTTGTTCTTGATTCACTGTCATCTGGTCCTGTGCTTTGCATGGGAGTGGATGTAGTTGGTTTTTCTTCATTTGAAATAGGTACTTGTGAGAGCTCAGCTTAACTTTATGGATCTTGACTGACTGTAAAGTATAGTCAATGTAAATTATCCACTTATGAATTCAGTGAATAATGTCAACATGCTTCATTTGTTTTGTTAGATACTAAGCATTTTTGCCTTATTAGGAAGTCACCTGCAATTTTTCATATGGCTTTAGTTAGGATTTGGAGATTCTGTCTTAACATAGTATTGAAAGATCCTGCTATTGATGCCTGTCTGGGTTTTTCCTGCTAATTTGCAGGATATTTGTGGTTAGATTATTGTGTGTTATGAAAGTACTATGATTTTTGTAATCGTCAGTAGACTCTTATTTGTTTAGTCAAGAAAGCAAAGTTGTCAGTGTATGGTTGCTGGTGACATCCTTGGCTATCGCTTTGAAGAGCACAGGTATTTCCTGTCCCACCAAATGACCTTTTTAACACTTAACAGATGATAAATGATACTACTCCTATGGTTCACTTAGTATGTGCCAGACATCATGCTAGATCCTTCACATTCATCTTGTAACTTAATCTTCACAAGAACTTCATGAGGTGGGTGGTACTGTTATTATCCTTATTTTACAGATGAGGAATGGATTTCCAGAGATTCAGGGTCTTTCACCTGTTTAAGTGGTGAAGCCCGGATATAAATCTAGGTCAGTCAAATCCCAGACTTGAATTTGTAATTATTTGAAATATGCTGGTGCTCAGGAGATGTTGGTTTGCTGAATTTCTGTATTTATATATTGGCTTGATATTTCCAGGCTATCCGGTCTTGGCTCCTGCTGCTTACTATGACCAAACTGGTGCCCTTGTGGTGAATGCAGGAGCAAGAAATGGTCTTGGAGCTCCTGTTCGACTTGTAGCTCCTGCCCCAGTCATCATTAGTTCCTCAGCTGCACAAGCAGGTGAGCTTACAATGAGTGGACTCCTGTCAGACATCTAAAAGGTGCGACTGATAATGATATTCTTAAAGTATGTTGAAATACACTTTATTTGGCAATTCTTGATATAACACTTCTACCCTGTAATATTTCAAAGAGAGATCAGAAGCAATAAGTGACCTCAGTGGATTCTGTGTTTTGTTGAGGGGCATATACCAGCTGGTTAGAAGCAAAGGTGCAACTCCACTGAGATCATAGGAAGTTGGATTAGTCACACAAAATGGCTTTATTGGCAGAGATCCAAAGCTGATTTCGCAGAAATCCAAGTTATTATTTCAAGATAATTTTGGGAGGGGGAGTTGATTTTTTGGCATGGGACAGGAGTGGAGGAAGTGGGAAAGAATAATGAGAGGTGGCATAGTTATACATTTGGTTGGGAGGAATAATGGTTTTGTTTTTGTTTTTGTTTTACTTTAAGCTTTGTATTTTTAAAAAAATTTTTAAAGATTAGGAATAACAGAGAGAGCATCTAGAAGAGAGCGGAGTCCTAAAATAAGAATTTGAGGGACTTTAGTATATGGATTATATGTTTCTGGAAAAATCCCTCAATATAGACATTTAGGTAATTTGAGATTTTAGGAAGTAGTTGTATTTAATGGCTACCTATGGTATGTGTACTCCTTTAAAACTGCAGACACTTTAAAGCTACCAACTTGGTGACCTTGTTCCCGTGGTACTTTGACTTCAAACTGAAAGTAGAAATAGAAACTAGAAACTTCAGATGAATCAAAGACAGATTTGTATAGTTCTTTACAAGCTTTGTGTCCTTTTTGAAAAGATAGGCAGCATTAGAAGGTTTTTTCCAAAAAGGTAAAAATGTAGTTTTGGAAATGTGGCCAGTCCCCTCCATAGCCAAACGGTTTGCTTTTTCTTCATAGCTGTTGCAGCAGCCGCAGCTTCAGCAAATGGTGCAGCTGGTGGTCTTGCTGGAACAACAAATGGACCATTTCGCCCTTTAGGAACCCAGCAGCCTCAGCCCCAGCCCCAGCAGCAGCCCAATAACAACCTGGCATCCAGTTCTTTCTACGGCAACAACTCTCTAAACACCAATTCACAGAGCAGCTCCCTCTTCTCCCAGGGCTCTGCCCAGCCTGGCAACACATCCTTGGGATTTGGAAGCAGCAGTTCTCTTGGCGCCACCCTGGGATCTGCCCTCGGCGGGTTTGGAACAGCAGGTAGAAATCAGACTGATGTGCTGTTAAAACTGAATTTTAATTATTTTTTTTTTACAATCTTTCTGGAACACTGATAATGCATGGAGCCCTGTGCAGGTATCACAGGCAGGTCTGGACCAAGCCCTGTCCTGTGGGAATCCAGCCATCCCATATAACCTGTGAGATGATGAACTGTTGAAATCAGATTATACAGTTAGGGTCTGCTTCAGGTCCATGCTCATGTTGCTACTTACTTATACTCACATAGTCCATTTGTTTCAGGGATTTGAAAAGCAAGGGAGAGTTTTGCAGACATTGGGAAGTATGTGGAGGGAGCTTTAGAAATAATGATATTAAAAACTGAGAGAGGAGGATTTCCAAAGATCACAGTATTGAATGCTCCACAATTGAGACTGAGCTGAGTGCTTGGCCTGTAGGCCTTAAGGAGTTATGAGTTTTCCTCAGTCTTTTGAGCAGGATTAAGGTAGACATTGGAAAATTGGGAGGAAAGACATTAGACTAAGGTATTTTAAATGTTTTTGATGGGATAGGAAAGCAGGATATAGTCAGGTGAGCGATAGGATAATTGCAGATTGTAAAACAGTGTGATCCTTAAACAGAAGGGCGTGTATGAAAGAAAATATTTTGATTGAAATTGAGGGTAGTAGTAACTCTCGATTGAACCCACTGAGAAAACAGGCTTTTGTATATAAGTCTTTTGTAAGGGGCAGTACCCCATTTATAAATCTTTTTTCTGTATTCCATTTTTCTGCTAGAACCTTTTTGGTTGATGAAAGGCATTCTTTCTAGTCCATTTTCTTTCACCTTTTCCATAGCTTATGTGGCCGTCAGAGCTTCTTAACCCTCCCCTATTCCATAATATATGACACCAGAGGAAGGTAAATTTGGCATTCGCGTGATGGTTTGAACCAAAGTTTCATGTTAACCTGAGCCATGTCCTCTTTATTACTTTATCTGCCCCTAGAACTGCTACATTTATAGTTAGGCTGTCTCTGCTGACAAATTTGCGGTGGTAAGGAGTCTGGATCAAGTGTAGGAACAGGTCACTAGGCTTGTTCTTCGAAGAACAGGCCTGTTCTTATCTGCATTGTTTTAATTCCATTTTAGTTGCAAACTCCAACACTGGCAGTGGCTCCCGCCGTGACTCCCTGACTGGCAGCAGTGACCTTTATAAGAGGACATCGAGCAGCTTGACCCCCATTGGACACAGTTTTTATAACGGCCTTAGCTTTTCCTCCTCTCCTGGACCCGTGGGCATGCCTCTCCCTAGTCAGGGACCAGGACATTCACAGACACCACCTCCTTCCCTCTCTTCACATGGATCCTCTTCAAGCTTAAACCTGGGTAAGAACCATTACTCTACCACCACCTTGAACTCTAGAACTCTCTTGTCACCGATGACATTACAAGTACTTTGCACAAGCAAAGGACGGTCCCTTTATCCTAGCAGTGTCCTGGGTGTTTTTCTGTAAATACCTCATGTTATTCAGGCTGTACCTATAGATAGTATAGCTGTTTTGGATTTATTCGAGTTTGGGTACATCCCCTTTATATTCACTTAGCTTTAGTATGAACATTTTATTCTTTAACTACTTTTGAGAGTCTTTCAATATAAACAGTATAGGTTCATTTCATTGAAGCTGGAAAACACCAAGATAGAGAAAAAATGTAATCACCTAGTATCACCACCTGAGATACATCACAGTTAATATTTTGCCATCTTGCTTTTTCACATAAAGCATTTTATTTAAAATTTTTTGCCATATTCTTCAATAAATATTTGTAAATGTAAACTATTAGACTACACAGCATGTTAATGAGTAGATGTTTATTTCCCTGTTACATATTTAGGTTGTTTTATGCATGGGATTTTAAAAAATTTTATCATCTAGATTCTAGAAAATGAGAGAAGAGGATCCCAAGCAGCAGGCTGTAAGAGTAAAATGAAAATTTTGTTATTATTTTTGGTGGCAAATCTCAAAATCTTTCAGAAAATGGGAAGTGCTCTCTTATCTCAGAAGTATGGTGTATACTCCTCTCCTCCAGTTATTTATCAGGTTTGAAGTACTGATTTCTTTCCTAGATGGGGAAAATAGAATCTTAGATGTAGTGTGACCATATAATGTATCATACAAACCAGGGCACTTTTGTGAGTGCATGGGAGTGCTAATAGTAATTTCTCTGTGATGATAGTGTTAAATCAGGACTGTCTTGGTCAAATCATGTATGGCCACTTTACCTATAAGTCTGTTTTTAAGCAAGATTAAAAGTGGCTTCATGGACTTATAAATGAGTACTGACTAAAAACAAATGGGATGCTTTTATTTGGAAAAGCAAAGATTGGGAAATGGTTTTAAAAAATCAAGAAAAGTCCGAAGTGGATAGTTATTGTTGAAATAAGAGTGATAGCTCTGAGTGTCAAAGAGGTGAGTTTCAAGTTTAAACTGTGCTTATGTACATACATTGGAGTGTGTGTGTCTGTGTATGTGTGTGTATATCTTGAAGTTTAATACAGTGAGAACTATATAGAGGGAAACTCAAAACAGCTGGAATTTATTTAATCACTTTCAAAGTACTCTGTTTGATGTAATACATCTATCAAGACACTTTTTCCACTGCTGTACACAGTTTTTTGAACTTGTCAATTTTGATGCCTTTTTAGTGCTTCTGCCATTTTTTGTTTCACCTCTTTTACATTGGCAAAACATTTCCCTTTGAGGACTTTCTCATGGGGAAACAAAAAAGAAGTTGCTTGGGGCAAGATTTGGTGAATAAGGAGGATGGGGCATGGGAGTCATGCTGTTTTTGGTAAAAAACTGGTGAAAACTCAGTGCAGTGTGGGTAGGTTGTTCTTGTAACTTACCCATCATGTAATGGGCAAACATGTTGAAAGACTTTTCAAAAAACTGCATCGAAGCTGAACACAGCCTCACACAACAACACTAGCTGTATATACTGATGTCGATGAGTTCCTAGAACTCTTATCTAGCAGAAGAAGCCTGTACTACAATAGGTCTGCCCTCCAAAAGGTAATTCCAGGTTTTTTGGGATCCCTCCTCATAGTTATAGAACTCGCTTTCACAGGTTATACATGGGCATACCTTTAGAAAAGTTACAGGGACTTTCCTGATTGGTAGGTCCATAGTAGATGGATAAGGGGATGTAATATATTACTGTACAGTATTTCTAGTGACAGATTCCCTGGCTTTAAAGACTTGGGGTTAATACAAAATCTTGAGGGGGATTTGAAACCCTCAGTTTGATGTGTGGATAGAAGGAAGGAACTAACATTCATTGACCTGACATTTACCTGCCTAGTGTACTGGTTTTGGGTCCTGTACATAAAGCTCTAGAAAGTATAGTTATTATTCCCCATGTCTCAGGACTTAAATATCTTGCCTTGGTCATCTCAGATTTCACCAGATTTAGAATCAATCCTTTTTATTCTAAGTCATGCAGTTTCAGGGTACATGTGCCCAGGATATATTGAGCCAGTGCATTATCAGATCCAGAAATATAGTATCTTTTAATTTCTCGGTTTAAACATGTGAACTATGCCATCTCGTACTGAGCACTAAATAAACTAAACCTGCAACATGTATTTGGTGAAGAGCCAGACAGTAAATGTTTTAGGTTTTTGTAGTCCAGATGGTCTCTGTAGTATGAATGTGCAGCTCTGCTGTGTTGAAATATAAAGGCAACCATAGATAAAATGTAAATGAATGAATGTGTAGCTAAATTCCAGTAAAACTTTATTTACAAAAATAGGTGGAAGGCCAGATTTATTCTGTGGGTTGTGGTTTGTCAAAACCTGAACTAAATGCTGTGATTCTCGGTGTATGAAAATGAAGCTGGTAATATTACCTGCATGCATTATGCCTTTCCTCTTTCTAGTGTATCAACAATTCAGTGTAATACAACTTAATTCATGTTTTCCCTTTGAAGTAAGAAATAGCTATTGATGTGAGTTATTCTTGTTTTCATGACTTTTGTTGCCTGTCTAGCTTTATTTTTAAGATATCTTCCCTTTTAAGAAATTCACTGTGTTTAAAGTAATTGATTGGTGTACATTTGTATTGAATTTCTGTTATTGTGGGTAGTGCACATACCATAAACGTCATTTCTGAGGAACTTGGTGTCTTGATTGGTAGAGCTTTGCCTCAGCTCATCTGTTTCCTTGAGAAAAGAAAGGTTCTTCTGTGCCTTAGTCCTGATCTAGAGAAAATAAAGGTGTGCTACTTGGTTTCTCAGTCTCTACAAAGAACCTAAAGACGTTTTGGTGCAAGAAACGTAACACTTCTTTACCAAATATTTATATGGCCACACCTAATACAGTGTCTCTTATTAATACCCTTTCACTTCTGCCACCAGCCATCTTCAGTGACAAGTAGCCATACTTGGCATTTTATATTCTCTGTGTTGAATACTCAGAAAAAGTTTACTATGCATGGAAACTTTCAACTCAGCGTGGTTTAATGAATTTAGCTAGTAATGCCACATAGCTAGTAAATGTTTGAATACACATCCCAGCCTGTATCAGTGTTGTTGCCAGTGTGAATCTTTTCACTATCTTGTCGTTTTCACACTTTGTCCCATATGTTAGGGTGCACACAAAATCAGTGACCTGCTTAATAATTTTTCTCATTATTTACTAAAAAATCTTTTATTGAGTGCATATTTAAAAATCTTTGATGGTTTTTCATTACCAGTTGTTTACAACCCAGATCCCCAAAAATACTTGATTGCGTTGTATTTCACATCATAAAATTCACCCATTTTAAGTGTGGTCTTGGTGAATTTTAATAACTTTATAAGTTGTGCAGCCATCTCTATAATTTATTTTAGAATAGTGTTCTCTGCTCTGTAAGATCCCTCATGTCCATTTGCAGTAAATCCCCCTTCTTACTCTCAGCCCCAGTTAACCTATTGACCTACTTTCTGTCTGTCAGTTTGTACTTTCTGGACATTTCATATAAATGAAATTATGTGGTCTTTTCTCTCTGGCATTACCTTCTTTACATGTTTTTGAGATTCATCCACGATACAGCATCTATTGATAATTTGTTCCCTTTTTTGTTGAATTACCTTCCATTTTATTGTTATACCACATTTTGTCTTTCCACTCAAAGCTGATGGACATTTGTTGGTTCCACGTTTTGGCTTTTACAAATAATGCTACTGTGAACACTTGTGTGTGTGAAAGTCTTTCTGTGGACATGTTTTCATTTTTCTAGAAGTAGAATTGTTGGGTTATATGTTTTATGCTAAACTTTTTGAGAAACTGCCAAACTGTTTTGCAAATTGGTGTACCATTCTGCATTCCCACCAGCATTGTGTGAGGACTCCTATTTCTCTACTTCCTCTCTAACATTTGTTGCTGTCTGTCTTATTTAATATAACTATTCTAGTGGGCATGAAATGTAAGTAATTGTGGTTTTATTTTCCATTTCACGATGACTAATAATGTAGAGTATCTTTTCATGGGCTTACTAACCATTTGTTTATCTATGAAATGTTTTCTCATATTTTTTGCCCATTCTAAAATTTGAATTTTTTGTTTTATTATTGAGTTGTAACAGTTCTTTTTTGTATTCTAGATACAAGTTCTTTATTAGACATTTTATTTTGCTTGTATTTTCTCCTGGTTTTGACTTTTTTTCATTTTTAAAATGGAATCTTTTAAAGTGTGATATTTATTTTGATGAGGTCAATTTATCATACTTTTGGTATAATAGCTAAGAAATCTTGGCTGAATGCTAAGTCTTGGAAGATTTTCTCCTATTCTTTTCTAAAAGATTTTGTTGTTTTAGTTCTTACATTTAAGTCTGTGATACATTTTGAGTTAATTTTGGGTATTATGTGAGGTAAGGGGTCATCTTTTTTGCATGTGGATGTCCCAGCACCATTTTCCTTAGCAAAGTTTTGTAGTTTTTGATGTACAAATGTCTTGTACTTTTTATATATTCCCTTTTGTAAGATTTATTTCTAATTATATGTGTATTTTTTGAAGCATTGTGAATGGAGTTATGTTCTAGTTTTATTTTTGGATTGATTGTTTCTTTCTTACAGAAATACAGTTGACTTTTATTTATTGATCTTGTATCATGTGACCTTGTTGTAGTTGTGTATTAGCAGTTTCAGTGGTTTGGGATGGATTCCTTAGGATTTTCTATATTCAGAATCGTATTACTTGAGAATAAAAGCAGTTTTTCAATCTGATTGCCTTTTATTTCTTTTTTTGTCTGATTGCACTGGGTACAACCTTCAGTACAAGTTGAGCATCCCAATCTGAAAATACAAAATCTGAAATGCTCCAAAGCCCCCCAATTTTTGAGTGTTGACATGATGCTCAAAGGAAATGCTTACTGGAGCATTTCATATTTTGGATTTTCAAATTAGGTGCTCAACTGGTAAGGATAATTAAAATATTTCAAAATCTGAAAAAATTTGAAAAACCACTTCTGGTCCCAAGCATTTCATATAAAGGATGCTCAACCTTTACTGTTTTAAATAGAATAAATAAGAGCACACATTCTGATCTTGGAGGTAAAGGTTACATCTTTTCATCATTAAATATAATCATAGTTGGTTTTTAACAGATGTCTTTTATTCGGTTGAGAAGTTTTCCTTCTATATCAGTTTTGAGAGGTTTTTTTTTCTTGGAGTTGGAGTTGGAGTCTCACTCTGATACCCAGGCTGGAGGGCAATGACACGCTCCCAATCACTGCAGCCTCTACCTGCTGGGCTCAGGTGATCTTTCCGCCTCAGCCTTCCAAGTAGCTGGAACTATGGGTATGCGCCACCGTGCCTGGCTAATTTTTTGATTTATTGTAGAGATGTCTCGCCAAGTTACCCAGGCTGGTCTTGAACCTGTGGGCTTAGGAAATCCTCTTGCCTTGGCCTCCTAAAGTGTTGGGATTATAGGTGTGAGCCACTGTGCCCGGCTTGTTGAGAGTTTTTGTTGTAAATGGGTTTTGGCTTTTTTCAAATGTTTTTTCTTCTACATTTATTGATGATCATGTGATTTTTATTTTTTATTCCATGACTGCGGTATGATGCAGTAATTGATTTTCAGATATTAATCCAACTTTGCATTCCAAGGAAATTCCCACGTTAGATTCTGTTTGTTAATATTGTTGTTGAGGATTTTTATATCTGTATTCATAAATGATAAATATTCCCTCTCTTTCTTGTGATATACTTGTGTGGCTTGGTGTTAGGGTGGTATTGACCTCATAGCGTGAGTTTGGAAGTATAGTGTCCCCCTCTATTTTCTGGAAGAGTTTATGAATTATTGACATTATTTCTTCTTTAAACATTTGCCAAAATTCACCAGGTAAGCCATCTTGGCGTACACTTCTATTTGTGGTAAGATTTTTACTAACTGATACAATTTATTTATATCTTACAGGTTCAGATTTTGTATTTCTTCAAGTTTAGTAATTTGTGGTTTTCTAGGAATTTGTTCATTTCATCTGTGCTGCCAAAAAATGTTTGCTTAAAATTGCAATATTTTAATAAGTGAAATTTCTCTCAGTTTCTCCTTCTTTGTAGTCTTGGGCAAGGTAGATTTTGCAAGTATTTATTTTGTTTTGCTTAAGTATTTATTATATTTCTCAATTTAAGTGTTATTTTAATAATCACTAATCAGATAGTAATATGAGTTTTATTAACAACAAGATGTATAGCCTTAATTTGTGATTTATACAAGGGGGTTCCCCCTGAAAACACGGAATTATCTTTTGGAGGGTGGACCCCTTGTAATGCAGGCTTCCCTTGCTAGGTAAGTATTCTAGGAACATATCGACATCTGTACTAGCTAGCATTGTTGTGAGAGGCTGCATTTGGCTTCAGTGAAATTTTTTTTTTTTTAATTCTTTCAACATGTTTGCTTATTTCTCTCTTTCCTCTCTTTCTTTCTTTTTTTAGATTGGAAAATCTAGTTTACTTAGAAAGTTAATTAGAGGCTGGGCTCGGTGGCTCAGCCTGTAATTCCAGCACTTTGGGAGGCCGAGGTGAGTGGATTGCCTGAGCCCGTGGGTTTGAGACCCACCTGGGCAACTTGGCGAGACCTCATCTCTACAATAAGTCAAAAATTAGCCAAGCGTGGTAGCGCTTGCCTATAATTCCAGCTACTTGGAAGACTGAGGCAGAAGGATCGCCGGAGCCCAGCAGGTCGAGGCGGCAGTGGCCGGGAGCGGCCACTGCACTCCAGTCTGGGTGACAGAGTGAGACTCCAATTAAAAAAAAAGTAGATTAGAGAGAAGAGATTCACCTCGCCAAGGAAGGGGAGGAGGAAACCATGACCTGATCTGACCAGTGCTTAAAGAGCCACTTGGCCACACCAGAGTTTAACATGGTTGCCTATTTCATGATGGGTGATAGATATACACAAACAACCTGCCTACACTACGCTGAGTGTTCAGTCGTTTGTGACCAAAAAACTTAAACCACTGTGCCTGGCCCTATTTTTATTTTTAAATTTAATTTAATGTTACTGTTTTGGAGTTGGAGGTCTCATTTTGTTGCCCAGGCTAGAGTGCAGTGGCATGATCATGGCTCACTACAATCTTGAACTCCGGGACTCAGGTGGTCCTTTTGCTTCAGCCTCTGAGTAACTGGGACTACAGGTGTGCACTACCACACTTGGCTAATTTTGGTTTCTTGTGAGGTATTGCTGTGTTGCCAGGCTGGTTTTGAACTCCTGGGCTCAAATAGTCCTCTCGCTTCAGCCTCCCAAAGTTCTGAGATTACAGGCATCAGCCACCACACCACACTGTTGTTTCTGTCTGTATTAAACAAAGAACCAGGTGTTGGGAACCTCGGGAATTTTTCTTGAAAGGCAGAGCCCTACCCATTAAGTGTCTATTAGATCTATGAGTGCAGAAAGTAAACAAATGAGAACATTGCACATAAAAGGGGTTGGAATGCTAGATGGCCACTGGCAGAAATCCCTTTTATAGAATTATGTAAAACAACTGAAGCTCATACTAATTTGAATAAAACATTTATACCTGTTCTTTCTGTGAAAAGTTGTCATAGGACACAGTCCTATGAAGGCTACCACTGTCAAAATACTGTAGGAAACAGTGAGATCTTTAAGGGGCTTATTCTGCAACCTTATAAGAAATGCTCCTTCTAAAATGAGGTTTGCAAATTTAAAAACTTCCAGGGGCCAACTGCAGAGTCATAGTCATTTGTGTGCAAGTACACATGGGTGTTCAGCCTGTTGTGAACTGTAAAACATATTTCTGCACATTCCTCATCTAGTCAACAAATATTTACTGGTGGTTTACTATTTGCCACACATCTTTTCAAAAACAGAGGACCATAGTTTTAAGTAGAAATTTAAGCACTGATTTAATGTTTAAAGAAATATAGCTGGCTCAAGCAAAATATATCTGTGAACTATCAGTTTATCATTTATAATTCAGTACCTAGGAAATTTTTTCCCCTTAACAGATTTGTAAGTAGCTTCCTTTTTAATAACAAAACTTGTGTGTTTGTGTGTGTGCAGAAGTGTCTAGGTAGTACGTACTTGTCTGGCATCCAAGGGTAAATGTATAAACGTTATAGTAGACATGTTAACCATTACTTATTCCAGCCCTTTGTGTTACGGATCAGTCAGCATGCTTTTGGGCATAAAACAGAAAATCCAACCAATAGTGACTTAAAGAATAAGTGCACATCCAATGCAATACTATAAGAAAATGACTGCCGGTACTGGGAAACTATGGGGGGGAGGGGGAAGGGATTAACAGTAGCAAGTATCTGTCGGGGGATGGGAAAACACCTCTTATCAACAGGGTGCCTGAATGAAACGTAATTGTACACCTAACCCTTAACTGTACCCCACAAAACCATAATAAAAAATACTGATTAATGAAAAAAAAAAAAAAAGAATAAGTGCATTTGCTGGGCGCTGTGGCTCATACCTGTAATCCCAGCACTCTGGGAGACTGAGGTGAGAGGATTGCCTGAGCCTAGGGATTCGGGAACAGCCTGGGCAACTTGGCGAGACCTCGTCTTTACAATAAATCAAAAATTAGCCGGGTGTGGTGGTGCCTGTAATTCCAGCTACTTGGAAGGCTGAGGCAGAAGGATCACCTGAGCCAAGCAGGTCAAGGCTGCGGTGGCTGTGAGTGTGACACTGAACTCCAGTCTGGCGACTGGGTGAGACTCCTACCCGAAAAAGAAAAGAAAAAGAATAATTGAATTTATTGGCTTATGTAATTGGAAATATAATGGTAGGATAGTGTTCTGGGTTGGTTGGTTCCATCGTTAAACGTTGTCACCAAGGACCTGGCTACCCTTTTTTAAAAAAAAAAAATTCGTTTGTTTGTTTGGGAACTCTGTCGCCCAGACTAGAGTGCAGTGGCACACTCATGGCCACCGCAGCCTCCATCTGCTGGGCTTAGGCGATCCTTCTGCCCCAGCCTTCCAAGTAGCTGGAACTGTGCCACCACACCTAGCTAATTTTCAAATTTTTCTTGTAGAGACAAGGTCTCACTGTTTCCCAGGCCAGTCTTGAACTCCTGCTCTCAAGCAGTCCTTCCATGTTGGCCTCCCAAAGTCCTAGGATTATAGACATGAGCCACTGTGCCCAGAGCCCCAGCTACCTTTTAATATACCTTCTGCCTTGGCCAATGACCAGGCTCTTAAGATCCCTTTAAATTGTTTTCAAACTGCACGTTAGTGTCATTCCTTCTTCTTCGCATGTCTATTGCTCTTGCCATACTCTTCCAGCACCTGCTGACCTACCATATTACCACGTCTT
This sequence comes from Cephalopachus bancanus, assembly GCA_027257055.1. Classification (NCBI taxonomy): domain Eukaryota; kingdom Metazoa; phylum Chordata; class Mammalia; order Primates; family Tarsiidae; genus Cephalopachus; species Cephalopachus bancanus. The sequence goes on along the minus strand of JAPVLO010000284.1, from coordinate 2,065,697 downwards.
TGCCCATTTCTCCCTATTCTCAACCAGGTAAGAAAGAATTCTTTCTTAAGTGGAATAAGCAGCCATTATATGGCTGCTGTTTTCTTTCCATATAAACCTCCTTTTTTCCTTTAAAAAAACAGAAAAAGACTTTTCATATGAATTAAATGATGTGGAACTTGACAAGAGTAGCAGATGTCCTGTAGAACAAGAAAACTTGATATAGCTGAGTCTCTGAAAATGAGTCCTGTATGATTGTAGTGGTTCTGACCCTGGATTAAGAGCCCTGTTCTGACTTTTGGCCATGACAACTTTGGGTTTAGTATCTGTGCATGCATGTTTCATCTCTTTGGGACTTCATTTACCATTACATAAATGGGAATTTAAAACTCCTTTTCCAAAAAGGCCAGCGAGAATTCTGCAGAAAGTATATATGAAAACTTCTAGGCTTCTAACCTAGAAGGCCTTAGGATAGATGCTCTTTAAATATTTTACAAATTTTAACATTGAGCCATTTCTTTTTTTTTTTTTTTTTTGAGTTCGAGTCTCACTCCATCGCCCAGCCTGGAGTGCAGGGGCCGCTCCCGGCCACTACAGCCTCAACCTGCTGGGCTCCGGCGATCCTTCCGCCTCAGCCTTCCAAGTAGCTGGAAGTACAGGTGCGCACTACTACGCCTGGCTAATTTTTGATTTATTGTAGAGATGAGGTCTCACCAAGTTGCCCAGGCGGGTCTCGAACCCACAGGCTCAGGCAATTCACTCACCTCAGCCTCCCAAAGCGCTGGATTACAGGCTGAGCCACCAAGCCCAGCTAACATTGAGCCATTTCATTTTGGCTTCATCATTTTCATTAAGACCTAGTCTTTTAAAGCTGAGCCCTGGTATTCCCTGGAGAAAACCAACTCAGATATCTTTCTGTAGCTATTATTAAACTCCGCACTAGGTGTTTATTAAAAATGATGAGGAAGTTTCACAAGCAGTTCATGTTGGTTAACTTATGGGTCCTGAATTGTCATTCATCTAAGCTCTTATGTGGTTTATTTGGTATTTCTTTTCTTCTTTCCCTTTTTTTGAATTGGAGTCTCACTCTGTTGCCCAGACAGGAAGGAGTGCAGTGTCCTCATCTACGTGCTGGGCTTAGGCAGTCTTCTGCCTCAGCCTTGTAAGTAGCTGGAATACAGGCATGCGCCACCATGCCCAGCTAATTTTTTTTTTTTTTTAATTGTAGAGATGACGTCTTGCCATGTTGCTCAGGATGGTCTCAAAACTCTGGGCTCAGACAGTCCTCTCACCTCAGGTTCCCAAAGTGCTGGGATTACAGGCACAAGCCACCACGCCCAGCTCATATCCTTTTTTTATAGGGCAATGAAAAAAAAATCATTGTGAAAAAAAATTGAAAATAATGCTCATAATTTATTATGCTGCTATACGGTTTGATAAGCCTTTTGGTCATACTTTGTGTTTCTCTGTCTAGGGAGTCACAATTTTCTTTTTTAAGATGTGGGGTATAATTTAGGATTAGGAGATTTACAGCTATTATTCTCTTCTCACCAGTCAAAACAGTGGTATTGTGGCATGAAGATGTTGCTTCATGCCAGTTACATTACAGTCATTTCAGTTTGTGTCCCAATAGAAGTTGTTAAAAGCTGCCCATTCATGAAGAAAAACTTGAAAACCACCTATTTCAAAGTGTATCTCCTTTTTTTTTTACCCATTATGTCTCATTCTTGGTCTGAGATGTTTTAGTTTTTAAACTTCTCTTTAGTGACAAAATAATTCCTTCAAAAAAAGCTTTTTTGTGTAGGTTCCCTATATAAAACAGACCAATCTGGATACCCTGATGGGTGGGTACTTTTAGAGCGGGTTTCAGAATGGGGTTATTGAATAGTGGAACAAATCTCCATGGAGCTCAAAGTGGAAAATGAGTTAAATCCCTGTGTGTTTTATGTTTCTGAGTCCTTCCTTATTGCTGGTGCTCAAGTGCTAGTTTTACATGGTAGGCATTTTTCTTCCTCATTTTACTTATTAAGGGCTTTGCTAACTTTTGCTCCATTCTTGCTAGCAGTTCTCAATCTTTGTGCAAAAGTTTACTTCCAGGTTGGTGAGTTGACCTTATGAAAGTCATGACATGAGTTGAATGGCTCAACACATAAGCAACAAAATTGAAGAAATCAGAGATGATTCAGGCTTTTGTGTGTGTGGTGATTTCCCCTTCTCTTGAATGACATTCCTCTCATGAGTGGTATTAAGTTCTTCTGTTCTGTAACCAACAGGAGGACTCACAAATGGCAGTGGAAGGTACATCTCTGCTGCTCCAGGTGCTGAAGCCAAATACCGCAGTGCAAGCAGCGCCTCCAGCCTCTTCAGCCCCAGCAGCACCCTGTTTTCTTCCTCTCGTTTGCGGTATGGAATGTCTGACGTCATGCCCTCTGGCAGGAGCAGGCTTTTGGAAGATTTTCGAAACAACCGGTACCCAAATTTGCAACTGCGAGAGATTGCTGGACATATAATGGAATTTTCCCAAGACCAACATGGGTCCAGGTGAGCATTTGGCTTTGACATTTAAGGTAATTTAATGCCATAAATTCCTTGCCTCAAATAGGTATATACTAAAACAAATTGTGCCTCTTAGTATGCGTGTCATTATTCATTTCAGAGGGATGTGGGTATGAGGACCACCAGAAAAACAAGTGTTCGAATAGAGCCTTCAGTAGTCTGGATTACATGTTTAATTTTTTAATCATTCTGAAAGAGTGACCTGGTGTTTGTAGTTCATAAGAATTTCCCCAAAAACTTACAATTTAAGAAACACTAACACAAAGACATATATACACCTTTGCTGCTTTAAGCATTATGAAGAATCTTCTGCTAGTATAGAGACATTACTCAAATGTAAGTTTGGATTTCAGGTGCTTAGAAATAAGACAATTCTACCACTTTCTTTTGTTGTTCTTTGTAGAAGTGACAGTCTGTATAGAGATGAGTGAAGAAGCTATTAGAGAAGACTGAATTTGGCTTGGGTTGCCCCTTCTTGTTTGACTTCAAAGAAGGGGAACCTAGTCCTGGAGACAAAGCATAATTAGGGTGACATCATGCACCCTTTATTCTTATTTCTGTTTTCATTTCTGTTTTTTTCTCTGTGTCCAATACAATACATTTTAAAGAACCTACCTTCTCTTTAAGTTTTGCTAGCTTGCTGCTGGTCAAGGCTTTCTCATATTTGGAGCATGTAGGTCAGATTCAGAGGCAACATGGTTTTGCTGATAATAGTCACCTGAAACGTCAGAAGATAATGAATACTGCTTCATGGGAAAATGAGTTAGAGAATATAGTAAGGACCATAAGCTTTGAGTTTATTGATATGGGACTGATTTCTAAAATAAAAATCATGTAGAGTTATGCCAGTGTTATGCTGGCCCCCAACCTCTTCTCTTTTCTCACACACGCACACCTCCCTCTTCATTACCCCACACAGAAATACGATTAAGAATGAAATGTATTCACATTTAAATATACTTTTAAAAACTAACATAACTTAGGGCGTGCTTCCTCTTTTTAGAAGGTCTTCCTTTAAGTGAGCTCGTGTGATCTGTTTAAATAACATTCAGCTGATTGTGTGTATGCACATGCACACTCATACAAACCATTTCAGAACTAATAAGTGTATAAATTGAGTTACCCTTATGTCCAAGTCTTCCTTAAATGCGGTGATTGTCCTTTTTACTTTAGATTCATTCAACTGAAACTAGAACGTGCCACACCAGCTGAACGTCAGCTAGTCTTCAATGAAATCCTCCAGGCTGCTTATCAACTAATGGTGGATGTGTTTGGAAATTACGTCATTCAGAAGTTCTTTGAAGTAAGCCTTTGTTCTTGCTATTCGTTGACTTTGGAGCATCTGCAGAGCATTTTGATGTTCATTAGCCTTTTTAAGGATAGCAGTCCCATTCCAGTCCTCATAATGAAATATGTGTGGTCTTTTTGATGAGTTTCTTAGTGTTTTTACAATTCATTATCAGCAGTCTGTCTATGTGTTTTGAATACCAGAGCAGATGATGCCAGTCTATTTTGGAAATTTGTTTTGAGAACTGTTGTCCCCATTTAGAACCCAGCATGTTACAATAGTTTCACTAAACATGTCACTTTGGAGGAAATAATCCCTGTAAGGTAATTTTAGCAGGATCACAATAAAACATTTTTTTTTGAGTCGGAGTCTCACTCTTTCACCCAGACTGGAGTGCAGTGGCCCCTCCCAGCCACCGCTGCCTTGACCTCCGCCTCAGCCTTCCAAGTAGCTGGAACTACAGGCATGCGCTACTACGCCTGGCTAATTTTTTGATGTATTGTAGAGATGAAGTCTCGCCAAGTTGCCCGGGTGGGTCTCGAACCTGCGGGCTCAGGCAATCCACTTGCCTCAGCCTTCCAAGGTGCAGGATTACAGGCTGAGCCACCGAGCCCGGCTATAAAACATTTTTTTAAAGATGAATTTTAAAAAAATAGTTTCTATATTCGGCATGATGGTGCATGCCTGTAATCTGGGCACTGTGGGAGGTCAAGTAGAGAGGATTGCTTGAGCCCAGGAGTTTCAGATCAGCATAGGCAATATAACGAGACCTCAGCTCTACAAAAAACCAAAGAAAATTAACTGGGCTTGGTGGTACACTCCTGTACTACCAGCTACTCAGAAGACTGAGGTGGAAGGGTTACCTCAGCCCAAGAGGTCAGGGCTGCGATGAGCTGAGACTATGTTACTGCATTCCAGCTTGGGTGACAGTGAGGCCCCAACTCAAAAATAAAAAATAAAGTTCCTAGAGAATTGCCTTTGAACCAGTTATAGTATGTTTCATCATAAACTAGAGTTACAAGAGTAGTTAAATGCTTCTTGGGTGATCTTTGGCCTTGGTTCCTTATTTGACCTCTGTAAATTTGAATAATGTCCATTCTTGTTATCATTGCCTTTGGAAAGAGTCATGAGATTGTTGGATTAATGTGTTTCCTCTAATAATAAAGTAAAATTTCAGAGAGGTGAGGATTTTTTTGTTTGCCATTAGAGTCCTGGTTCTCTGACGTTGAAATCTCAAGTTATAAATCCAGAATAATAGAAAATATTGAGATGAAGAATCTGGTATTGGGAAGAAAATGCTGGAACTCTGTACATTACCTGCCACAAAACAAATTTGTAAATGTCTTAAATCTTATTTTGTTGGATTTTTATGAAGATAAAAAATGACTCTACAGCCTTTACCTTCCCAACTTTTTTCATGGAGACTTAGTTCTTTGACCCTGGATTCTGCAGCTATGGACTACCAATCTAAACATGACTATTGTATTTTTTATTTAAGAGTATCTTTGCACTGCCATTTTGTCAAAATACAAAAATACATAGTTATTCAGCTTTGGTGGCTGATGCAACTTGGGGTGGCAGAGTATACAGTGGATTGTAGCTGTGTCATTTGGCTAACCTAGAGAACTTGCCTGGACCTTAGTGCTCTAGTATGGAAAATGAGAGTGTTGGACAGGCTGATAATTTATTAAATTTCTTCCAGTCTCATGATTATGATGCTTAAGCAAAAATAAAGTGCTAAATAGAATTATAACCTTGTATATAGTTTTATCTTTTGATTCTACTGACATTTCCTTCCCGACTCTGTTGCCTTGCATACATAGACAATATCAATTCTTAGAATGATAGAGAACACTCATTAAGAACAGAGTGTTCATGTGTGCGCTTTGCCTTAAACTTCGTGTAGATGAACTTTTCAGCCTCTTGGCCTTAGACACCTGAAGTGCTGTAGATTTGCTACAAGAAGTCTGTATCTTCCCCAGACATTGTCTAAAGCCCTAGAAAAGTGTCTCCCATATATGTTCTTCATTTAAAAATAAATATAAGTGCTCTTGTAATTAATTGAGTATGCATTCCTTTAATAGTATTAATGAATGGCAGCTTGAGGCATTATGTATTTGCTTAGCAGATACTAGTAATAAAACTACTGTTGTTGGGTATCTGAGAAAGTTTTTAACATTAAAAAGGGGTTCCTCATAATTAAAGACTGAGAACTAGTGGCTCGAAGAAACAAAGGCTCTTTAAATAAAAGGTTTAGTTAATCATAGGTAACAGGGCTAAAAGAGGTTATGCCAATGCTTGATGCAGAATAATGAATGCTTTGCTTTCTCTAGTTTCTTCCTTTCCACCTAAGTAATGGTGTTCACCCACACATTATGTCTAGTTTGGCAGCCTTGAACAGAAGCTGGCTTTGGCAGAACGGATTCGAGGCCATGTCCTATCATTGGCGCTGCAGATGTATGGTTGCCGTGTTATCCAGAAAGCTCTTGAATTCATTCCCTCAGACCAGCAGGTAATTGTAAGTTTCCCCTTTAACTTTCTCTTGGTGTTTGATGTTTCTCCATGGTACATGTAGTGAACCCTGTAAATCTGTCACTCTTCAGTTTCTTTTACAGTTTTACTGTGGTGCTTATGGCTGCCTTTCTGTGCATGGCAAGCATGAACTGTGCAATTAATTTTGTAAAGTTATAGTGGATCAAGTGTCTTGTTAAAACCAGTGGAATTCAACACTCTACCCTTTGTCAAGAACTTAGCCTTTAGTAAGTGCAATTTTACAGGTGGGTTTTTTTGTTTTCCAAGAACTAAAGCAGGTAAAATATTAGTAAGCTATCATTTTCTTCAGTCTGAGCATTCCAGGAAACCAAGCTTTCATTCATTCTACCTTCCATTTTTACTTTTCTCCGTCCCTCTTGTTCTTACATTCCTCCAACACTTACTGGTCAGGAGCCTGCCCAGTGCAGTGCATGGCCTGGCACACTGACCTGGAGTCCACTCTGTGCCCACCACCGGTGGCACAGAGATGACTCAGACCTGCTCCCTGCCACAGAGTGCTGTCTGGTGGGAAGAGCAGTGAAGGCAGCTGTGAGCATGTGCGAGGGGCCCCTCACTCTGCCCCCAGAGTCCCTGAGGAGCGACTCTGCAAGAGAAGACAAGACTACAGAGGGGTTAGGGGAAAAGGAACAGAAATCGCCATATGGGACCTGCGGCTTCAGGGCTAGTCATAGAGCAGGTCCAGACAGTACTGCACAGACCACAAGGCCCAGAAAGCAAAACCAGACCCTCAGGCAGGGTGTGCTGCATCTGTGTTCGTGCTAGGCAGTGCTGCAAACCTCGGGGTGCTTCTGATCTGAACCCTTAGCCTTTGGGCTCTGAGCTCACTCGGCCCTTCTCAACTGAGGGGTTGGTTGACCATTGTCTGGCAGTGATGACCTGCTTGCCCTCACTGAGAACAGAGTTCAGTAATGAGAATCTGTTATGGACTCGAATTCTGAGCCAGACAAGAAACCCACCACCTCAGACTCATGCCAAGCCACACCAAACCAGCGATGGCAGTTGAAGGCCGGGGAAGCCCAAAGTCCTTAGAGTGGTGAGTTAATCAAGATGCTGGTGAAGCCAGAGGGAATGTTGGAGACTCTCAGCAGGTTTGGCATTCACTCATTCAGTGCCTAGTACTAGAGTTGAAGCATTAATAAGAAAGTTTTGTTTGTAAGTATTTACAAGCATGTGTGAAGGTATTTTTAATCATCTAATATTCAAATCATTGTCAATTTTAATTTTTCTCGAGCCATTCTTGGATATTTGAATTTTCCCCTTAATTTTTTTAAATATGGAAGTTTCTTTTTCTTGATCATAATGCCCACTTGCATAAAGAAAGAAGTATGACAGCTTCTCACATAATCTTCCCCATCATTGTCTTTTCCCATAAACATGGTAAATTGTTGATTTTTGTTTCCAGCTTCTTAAGTTATACTATTTTCTAGTTGGATGGCTACATTGTAGTAGGATTTTCTTTTCTTTCTTTTTTCTTTTTATTTTTTATTTAGCCTTCCCTTCTCTTTTCCAAGCTGTTCTTTTTTAATCTTTTCTGTGTAACTTTTTTCTGCTCATGTTTCTCTGTGGTGTCTTTTTCTGAGACTGATCTGTTCTTTCTCCTGTGGATAGTGTGCTGTTTTCTAGATGCAAGTTCATCATTTTGGGTAAAATTAACTCATCTGTGGTGAAATTTCTACTACTTTTGGATCAAGAAATACTCAGGGAAACCACCTCCCCCTTATTTTGTATATTAGTGTTCCTTTTTTATTTTTAAAAGTGTCATTTTCTGTTTATTCTTGTGATTATACTTCCAAAATAAATTATTCTCTTCTGACGTTTGATAAATTGCTTTAGGAAAATTTTGCTGTGTCTCTTGAATTTTTTCTTTTTTTTTTTTTTTTTTTGGTTGGGGTCTCACTGCGATTTCAAACTCCTGGGATTGGACAGTCCTTCTTCCTCGGCTTCCTGAGTAGCTGGGACTACAGGCACAATTCTCCATACCTGGCTAATTTTTAAATTTTTTTTGTAGAGACGGGGTCTTGCTCTGTTCCCCAGGCTGGTCTCAAAACTCTTGGGCTCAAGCAATCCTTCCTCCTTGGCCTCCCAGAGTGCTGGGATAACAAACCTGAACCACCATGCCTGGCTGTTTCTTGCCTTTTGATGCTTCAGTCCATGACCTTGTAAATTTAATTTTTAAAATTAGGCAGTATCTTAGTTACTTTAGTATACTCAACATTTCAGGTTTTTAAGACATTGTATTTATTAATGTCACTATTTTAAAGCAACTTACAGTCTTTTAACACAAATATAGAGTCGGCACACTGGAGTCAATATAGAGATTGGAGACAGCAAGGAAATTGGTCAGGAGGTTCTAGGGCATAGCCACGATGCAGGCATGTAACTTCAAGAGACCTGAGACCTTGGGGAAAGTCTCCCATCACAATCCCAGTGTCTTTCTTTTTGTATACCCTGTCACCCTCACCTGTTCTCTGCTCACACACTTGGTTTCTGGCCGATTCCCTATACTCCCTAAGTTGGATATTTTTCATTAATTAACTGAGAGAACCATTCTTGCAACTTTGTAGTCACTGTGGTCTGGTAGAAAGATCATAGATGTTGGAGTCACAGCCCAGGCTAGAATTCTGATTCTGTTACTTTCTATATCTATACTTTCAAATATGTGACTTAACCCTTCTCAGTGTCGGGTTCTTACATATATACCAATATAGTGGGTGTGCAGGGTAATGAAGTTGACAGTTTGGGGTCCTTACATACTGATTTACCATTCTGTTCAGCCAGATTGCTTGGGTTTGAATCTTGGCATTCGAGGTCTGTGATTTTGAAAGTCTTGTCTTGGTTTTCCCATTTATATTACCTACTACATATAATTGTTAGGAGTATTCTATGAGTTAAAAGCATGTTATGAGCCGGGCTCAGTGGCTCAGCCTGTAATCCCACGCCTTTGGGAGGCTGAGGTGAGTGGATTGCCTGAGCCTGCAGGTTCGAGACCTGCCTGGGCAACTTGGCGAGACCTCATCTCTACAATAAATCAAAAAATCAGCCGGGCGTGGTAGCGCACGCCTGTAATTCCGGCTACTTGGAAGGCTGAGGTGGAAGGATCGCCAGAGCCCAGCAGGTCGAGGCTGTGGTGGCTGGGAGCAGCCACTGCACTCCAGTCTGGGTGACAGAGTGAGACTCCAACTCAAAAAAATAAAAAAATAAAAAAATAAAAAAATGTTATGCATTTAGACATATGCCTGATCTTGGGTAACCTCTAGTTTAACCACTGTCATTATTATCATACTTATTAGGGTTGTCGTAATAAAAATATGATGAATTGCATGTGAAATTTTTAAATACAATGTGCATATAATTCCTGATACAGGGTTTTTTGACTTTACAATGGTACAGAAGCCAAGTAGGCATTTAGTAGAAACTGTATTTTGTGTTTTGAATTTTGATCTTTTATTTTTATTTTTTAATGTTATAATGCTTTTATTATAAAATGGGCTTTGTGTTAGATGATTTTATTCAAGTATAGGCTAATGTAAGTTTTCTGAGCAGGTTTAAGGTAGTCTCAGCTAAGCTATGATGTTCTGTAGATTCAGTGCATTAAGTGCATTTTTCCCTGATATCTTCAATTTATGGTGAGTTTATCGGGATATAACCCTATCAGAAGTTGAAGAGAATCTGTACTTGATATTATTATTTTTACTTGAAGATGACTACATTTTTTTAAAGCTGCAAAAGGTCTTTTACAAGTTAGAGACCTTTTTGAGTACTGGTATTATTATGGGAAGTTTGTTGTAAATTTTATTGTAGAGTAAATTTGCCAACACTTGGAAAAACTCAATTCCTCATTTGTTTCCATGTTGTCATTGTGCCGTGGTTGAGTTGTTCCACTTTCATTATCATGGATTCCTTGTTCAGTGCTTTTATGTTTGATAAGGAGATCATCGACTGTCTGGGTGTTGGCTTGCTGTGATTCTGGTGATGCTTTCTGGCTTTGTCTCCAATAGAATGAAATGGTTCGAGAACTAGATGGCCATGTCCTCAAGTGTGTGAAAGACCAGAATGGCAATCACGTGGTTCAGAAATGCATCGAATGTGTACAACCCCAGTCTTTGCAGTTCATCATCGATGCATTTAAGGGACAGGTAAGTGACATAGGAAGGAAATAATGGAAACAAATTGATGATTCTTTCCTCTGTGAGTAGCAAACAGGATAGGATGTATGACATGTTCTCAATGTGCTTAATGTATTTTAGACTGCAGTCAAAAGCAGTCATGCATGGTGCTGTCAAGTACCTAGCTCTGCCTTGCCCATTCTCTTCCCTTACCTGTCGGGGGCCTTCTCTCCATCATTAATTCAGATATCTGCTCACATTGAAATGAAACACTGTCATCAGAGTTGTTAAGATGAAATCTCATATTTGAAGAATAAATATTTTCCTTTGGTTAAGTACTATTCTGATATTCAAAAGCTCTTATCACTTATTAAAAAATTCAAGTCATTTATAAAACTAATGTTGAACGTCATGTGTGAGTATATCTTTAAAATAACAAGGTGCTTCTTGCTTAAATTATTTTGAAGGGGATGTGAATCAGGTTGGTTTGAGCTGTATTAAGTGGCCACATATCCAGAGATAGTATACTGTTGAAGTATACAGTTGTAAACATAAGGCTACTTGTATGAAATCATACATAAAAGCACTTACTGCAATGACTGACACTTGGTAAGCATCCTGTGTCAGCAGCTGTTGTTGCTCTTATCCTCATTATTGTTCTTGATTAATTAAAGATCTGAGGTGTGTGTCATTCAGCACAGAAGGGCAGAATCAGGGTGGTGTCGATCTAAAGCCTATGTGCTTTTCTGTGGCACCAAACCTAACAAAAGAGGAATCTTTTTTTATTGCTGAGAAGCACAGATTCAGAATACTACATTTGTAATCTTTGTGGCCATGTGAAAGCATGCAGGATTTGATCCTAGTCCTTTTTCTGTTTTTTTTTTTTTTTGAGTTGGAGTCTCACTCGGTCACCCAGACTGGAGTGCAGTGGCCGCTTCCGGCCACCGCAGCCTCACCTGCCGGGCTCCGGCAATCCTTCCGCCTCAGCCCTTTTTCTGTTTAACTCTATCCTTTGGAGAGGCTGGCAGTAGACACTCTTGACACTTAAATTAAGTGTGTTTGTCGTGACGTTGAGTAATTCTCTGTTCCCTTCTAGGCTTCTTGGAAAAAATCCCTTTCAACTTTGACTTTATGCATGTCTGTGAATTCCTAAGATAGTTATGCAATGGATTTATTTATACACACACACACACACACACACACACACACACACACACACACACCCCTTATCATTTATAAAGAGAAGTTAAATTAGTCTGTTTATGAAGATCAATGAGATAAAATCATAATACTGAAGCACTGAAAGTCCTGACTGTTGTTTTTGCTTTTCTTATTTGTGTTTGTCTGCCCTAGGTGTTTGCTTTGTCCACACATCCTTATGGCTGCCGAGTGATTCAGAGAATTCTGGAGCACTGTCTCCCTGACCAGACACTCCCTATTTTAGAGGAGCTTCACCAGCACACAGAGCAACTTGTACAGGTAGTAGAGTTGCCAGTAGAGGAACCACAAACACCTGTGGGCTCATGGAGGCCCATAGTTTGTGTGTTGTGTCAGCATAGGTTCCGGAAGAGGTTAATGTGTTTAAAATGCTCATTGAGTTTTTGGGGCATTATTTTCATTTAGAGCATCCTGGTTTGTGTTTTTTGAATATTGGGAGTAAAGAGAGCACTGGCCTAGGAGTCAGGAGATCTGCCTTCCAGAACTCTGTTGTAGACTAGTGGTGTCATCTCAGGTAGACATTTAATCCCTCTGGTCTCAATTTTGTCATTATCAAATGAACTAAGTGGATTGGCTGAATTCTTTTTTTGGCTGTGATACTTTCTCTGCTTCTACCATTGATTAAGTAGGTGTGCCTGTTTTGTTGGACATGATTGTTGCCAGTATTTTTCATATAGATAGGTGCAGTAAGCCATCTGCACGTGGTTTTAGAAAAATAACTCTTTACTCCCATAATACCTTCTCCCTTTTTAACAATGCACATGGGCCTACTTTTTTGTATACAGTAATTTATGATGAGCTCAACTAGGCCTTTTGGACATAAATAGACATGTACAGATATTATCTTGTCTAGTAATAATGTGCTCCTCTTTTGTAATAATAGGGAAAAAATGTTTTTCTGTCCATTTTGTGTGTTCATTAGTATTCATGTAAGCCATCATGGTGCTAAAAGAAAGATGGGTGTTAATTAGATGTAAGGAATTAGGTAACCCACAGAACTGGTTTTTACATAGAAATGTTATTGTTGCTTCTCAAACAGGATCAATATGGAAATTATGTAATCCAGCATGTATTGGAGCATGGTCGTCCTGAGGATAAAAGCAAAATTGTAGCAGAAATCCGAGGCAACGTACTTGTATTGAGTCAGCACAAATTTGCAAGGTATGTGCTTTGAGTTACACAGACTATTTCCCAGAATAGTGGATTAATAGTATTTCAGCTATAGCAAGAAAGATTGACCTGTCACTCTCTTTTTAAAGTGTTTCTTTTTTCAAAGTGTACGTTGCTTAAAGAAGTTAAATATTTGTGCTAAGTTTAAACCATAGGAAGTCCCTTAGTGCAGCAGTCCCCAACCTTTTTGGCATCAGGGACTGGTTTTGTGAAAGATAATTTTTCTACAGATGGTGTTGTGGCATCAAGAGGCATTAGATTCTCATAAGTAGTACACAGCTTAGATTCCTTGCTTGAGCAGTTCACAGTAGGGACGGTGCTCTTACAGGAATCTGTAAGAACACCTCCACCACGTCCCTATCTCCTTCCTCTTCCCCCCGCTCCTCTCCCATCCCCTCCAAAACATCCATGGAAAAATTGTTTTCCACAGATGATCTGACAGGAGGTGGAGCTCCACTTGCCTGCCATTCACCTCCTGTTGTACAGTCTGCTTCCTGACAGGTCACAAACTGGCACCAGTCCACAGCTTGGGGGTTGGGGACCCCTGCCTTAGTGAGCTTCTTACTTGCCTAGCATCAACCACTTTGAAATCTGGGGAGTATGTTTCTAAAGAATATAGGTGCTCCACTTTGATGAACTGAATATTTTATGAACTAACTTGTTTCGGATTGAAAAACGTTATTTACTCAGGTACCCTTTTGGCATCTGACAGGAGGCAGTTTACCATGTCTATGTGTAGGCCATAGTATTCTTAGAATCTCTTTCCCAGTCTTCATATTTTGCAAGCTCAAGAATGAAATTCATTAGTTATTCCCAGGTTGTATAAAGTGTTGTAGATAACTTACAGGTATTAGAGATTGAAGAAGAAATTGATGGCCCCTCCTAGTCATATGTCCTGCTTTTCACGTAGCATAATACTTGGTTTTTGCAATATTTTCTTCCCTAATTTTTAGAATAAATTGCAAGGCAGGCAGGACTCGTACAATCCTAATGTTTTTTAATTGTTCATTTTAAATGTGTGAAATCTTGCCATTGCTTTGCTAAGCCATGGTCTAAGCCATGGTCTGACCATGTGGTTCCTTGAGCCCTTGTCGCCATGTTTCCTAGTTTTGGCCCCCTCCTCTGCCTTGGGGAGGTGATTCTCCTTTCTCTCTCTCTCTCTAATTTACTTTCTAAATAAACTATGTTTTCTATGTAAAAATAATAATAATAAAAATGTGTGAAACATTTCATATCATGGAAAATAGAGAAAAGAAATAAAGTACCTATAGATGCACTGTCTCAGTAGCCTGGCCATGTTAGAGTCATCTCTTAAGACTTTGTAATATTTTCTTCTTTTGTTTTTTGTTTTTTCCCTTTAAGCCAGTTGACAGGACCAAGGAAGCAAGGACCTGAATCTCTTAGTTTTTGAATTTTTTTTTTTTTTTAGAGATAGGGTTCTAGCAGTGTTGCCCAGGCTGGAATGAGTAACACGACCATAGCACACTGCAGCTTTGAATCTTCTAGGCTCTAGCGATCCCTTTGCCTTCGCCTCCTGAGTAGCTGGGTCTATAGACACACACCATCACTCCTGGCTACAGCAATTACAGTTAATGACAGAGTAGCAACTCTGGGCCCAATCCTCTGAGTGATAGCACCTATAAACTATGGACAAAAATATAAGAACTAACTACCTGAAAGGCACTAGAGAGAGACCAAAAGGCAGGTGGATTCCAGAGAGGCAGGGGTTCATATTTGGAAGAAAAGAATTCCCTGGGGAAATTTCCTATTTTAAATGATGTTTAGCCTGTGGTCACTTGCTTGTCCACTCCATGCTGAGCTGCTAAAACTGGAAAAGACAATCCCTGGTGTTCCCAGAGGGCAGAGTTTAGGACAACCATGGCAAAGAGGAATCCTGGAAAGGAAGAGAGCTAGGGATGGGAGGCCCAGTTTTAAAATCCCAAGTATGTAGCTAACCCCTGACCCACATTGACAGGGGGAGTTCTGGATGCAATCCCCCTAAGGCTAAAGTAATTTACTCATGGGAGAAGTTTGCAGTTTGACTATAGGCAAATTAACTGCATTAAAAGGGGGGGGGAATGTACATCTCTTCTTTCTGGAGGAACATAACAGGACTCTTGAGTTTCTACAGCCTGTTTTTTTTTTTTGATGTCATGTGAACTATCCTCAAAAAGAAAATGAAAATCAATGAACAGTCCCAAGATGACCCAGATATTGGAATTAGTAGAGAAGGGTTATATAGCAGGTTTTTTTTTTTTTTGACACAATCAGGATGCAGAGGAGAATATGCTTGTAGTGAATGAAAAGATAGGAGATATGAGAGAAATACAAATTTTATTTTCAGAAGAAAAACAACATGGAAATTTTACAATAGAAAAAATATAACATCTGAAATAAAATTTACTTAAACAGCCTTAATAGTATGTTAGAGATGACAGAAGAAAGAACCAATAAACTTGAAAGTAGCTCAATAGAAATAGATCAGTGTTTCACAGATGTTTTTGATGGTTACCCAGAGTACAACATAAATTTTTCATCATTCACTTTGTGTACATGGGCACCACATGTATGCATAAGCATGAGTGAAACAGTATTGCCCATGATCAACTCTGATACTACGCTATTTCATTTTTTAAAAAAAAAAGCTGGTCACAAATCACTGTGTTGATTTCACTGCCCACAACTAGGTTGGAAACCATAGTTTCAGAAACTCTAGAATAAACTTGAAAGACTGAAATCGTATCGGTCATGTATTAAGGTGGAACCCTGTGGTAAACAAGCTGATCTGCCTGTCAGTGCTGAGACTTGAGTTTTCCATTCACAAGAGTGAGTGTCCTTTCCCCAACCCAGATTAGCAGACAGGCCTATTTGGAGGCTGGCTTGAAGTAGATGAACGCAAGACTCAGCCAGCAGTCCTGAAAAGTGAGGAGTTTTTTACCTGAACATTTGGAGATTTGATTTAGCTTCATGCTTTGTGATCCAGCTCAGCAATATCTAAACTCTATTTCTGCTAAGGGAGAATCTAGTGGCTCCGAGGACATTGTCCTCCACAGTGCCACATCTTCGCTGCATGCTTGGATGGCATGGTCCTCTGGAGTGAAGGTGGTGTGTCAGAGGGAAGAAGCTGTTATCTTAAGTAGAGTTGATAAATCAGCATACCAGATTTTATATGTATCACATATCTTAAGAAGGAAGCTTGAAGAAACATCTGGCAGGATAATAGTTCTTAAATATTTTAGCCCGGGAATTTTGTGTTGTCTTTTTTAAAAAAGCATTTGTATAAGCTGGGTGCAAAACCAAGTGATGCTGAGAGAGCCCTTTCAGAACTCCAGTGAACAATACCCTCCCTCAGTTGCAAAACCTCTGAAAAGAGGGAATTATTTTGGTAACAGCTATTTGGAATAACTTAAAATATCCAAAGAGCTGGGCTTTGGAACAAGGAGTAAGAGACTATCCCTGCTGTCAGGTACTCCCCAGGCAGATACACATGTCCTTTTTCAACCCTGGCAACCAAAATTATGTTACATGGGTAGGCACTCAGTATATAAGGAAGAATGTTTAACAGAGCCATTTGCCTGTATTGTAGGTTGCCCTGGACAGTAGTTACTTCTATATCAATAGAAATTTCTCAGCAGAGGTTAAACGGCCATCTTTCAGTATTGCCAGTAAAGAGTGTTCTGCATTAGCTAGGCATAGACTCTTAAGTTCCTCTTCTACTTAAGGGTTCTGAGCAGAACCAGAACAGCTCTTCCTAGTTGGGAGATCTTGGCAGAGCCTCCAACCATGTTGTGCCCACCCATCCACCAGATGTTCTCTCTGCCAGGTATTAGGCTTGGCTCCAACAATATGAATGCAAATAATATATATTTTTCTTTGACACCAACTTCATTGCCACAGAAGCACAGATGCAAAGTAGTATTGTTCTATAAAACCAAACACTAATCGCTCTGGATGGAAAATATTCATTAGCATGGCAGTGTGTAATTTAATCAGCTCTGCAGTCTCTGTGGATTGTAGGACAACTTTGATTTAATGAAACCACTTTACTTTGTTCCTTTCCCAAGGTGATAGATTTGTGAAGTGTTTAGAGATGCTGACAGACTTTGGGGTGCTTTCTCTTCTTATACCCTGAGAGGCAGCATGTGGTAGTTGATGAAGTGCCGGGGCCCTAGATCACTAGGTCTAGAGTCTCTGGTAATGCCAAGCTCTCTGCTTGCCAGCAGGGAGTAGACTTAAGTATGGCTTGTTCCTGGCCTCAGTGAGCTCACAGAGGCAAGGAAGGAATTGGCATATTTTGATACAGTGTTACAAATAATAATCATTAACCAGTTGGGCTGTTAACCAGCCCTGTGAACTTGTCTTTAAGTCTCGTTTACCCAGGCTTGTTATCCTCTCCTGTTAGAGGGTTAAGTCCCATATCTTTGAAGTTCTGGTCTCAGACTTGATGTGCTCAAATGGCACAGGTGGAGAGTCTTACAGAGCTGGGCAGTTGGCCAACGAATGTTCCAGAAATGCAGGCTCTTTCTTGCTGCCGCTCCTGAGGTCAGGGCAGAGACTGGATGTTCACAGCGTGACGGGACCCTCTTCTAAGAGTTGTCCTTGATATGTCTCATTCCAGCAATGTTGTGGAGAAGTGTGTCACTCACGCCTCACGCACAGAGCGAGCTGTGCTCATTGACGAGGTGTGCACCATGAACGACGGTCCCCACAGTGCCTTATACACCATGATGAAGGACCAGTATGCCAACTATGTGGTCCAGAAGATGATCGACGTGGCAGAGCCAGGCCAGCGCAAGATTGTCATGCATAAGGTGGGCCAGGCCGGGCGGGTCTCCTTCAGAGAGAGTGTGAGAGACCTTGGGCTCATTTCTAAATACAAAGGAGGGTGGGCACCTTGCTGTTTTTGAGGATTTTGTCACCGGACTCTGCCCCGTGCTGTGTTCTGTTTTCCTTTTATGTGGAGTCATCATTATCCCCACACACTTGCCACCTGTCCCCTGTCAATAACCCACTGGTAAGCGAGTCTTAAGCCTAGCTGTGGTGGGTGTTTCTGTGCCTGATTGCTAGAGAACCCATTTCTCAGTCCAGCAGACCAACCTGCTTGCCCTCTTTCCTTTTCTCCGTCCCTCTTGTTCTTTCATTCCTCCAACACTTACTGGTCAAGGGCCTGCCCAGTGCAGTGCATGGCCTGGCACACTGACCTGGAGTCCACTCTGTGCCCACCACCGGTGGCACAGAGATGACTCAGACCTGCTCCCTGCCACAGAGTGCTGTCTGGTGGGAAGAGCAGTGAAGGCAGCTGTGAGCATGTGCGAGGGGCCCCTCACTCTGCCCCCAGAGTCCCTGAGGAGCGACTCTGCAAGAGAAGACAAGACTACAGAGGGGTTAGGGGAAAAGGAACAGAAATCGCCATATGGGACCTGCGGCTTCAGGGCTAGTCATAGAGCAGGTCCAGACAGTACTGCACAGACCACAAGGCCCAGAAAGCAAAACCAGACCCTCAGGCAGGGTGTGCTGCATCTGTGTTCGTGCTAGGCAGTGCTGCAAACCTCGGGGTGCTTCTGATCTGAACCCTTAGCCTTTGGGCTCTGAGCTCACTCGGCCCTTCTCAACTGAGGGGTTGGTTGACCATTGTCTGGCAGTGATGACCTGCTTGCCCTCACTGAGAACAGAGTTCAGTAATGAGAATCTGTTATGGACTCGAATTCTGAGCCAGACAAGAAACCCACCACCTCAGACTCATGCCAAGCCACACCAAACCAGCGATGGCAGTTGAAGGCCGGGGAAGCCCAAAGTCCTTAGAGTGGTGAGTTAATCAAGATGCTGGTGAAGCCAGAGGGAATGTTGGAGACTTAAAGCCTGTCTGGTCATTCATCCAGCAAGTCCTGATTGTACGCTGAGCCGGTCTCCTCTACAGGGTTGTGTAGACGAGCACAGCAGTGTTGTACACAGATAGCTACAGTGACACTGGGGATATCTAAGTGGAGGATTGTGCAAGGTGTGGCAGGGTTCAGAGAAGGCTCCCCAAGGGAGTGACTTCTGGGTAAAGCCTTGAGCCTTTCCACAGAGGGGACGTGGCATGTGAAGTCTGGGAAGCAGGAGGCATGGCTGTGTATTAGAAGAAGTGAAGTAAGTTCTGCAGGGCAGGGGTAGTGGTGACAGCATTCCACTAGGTTGCAAATCGCTGTTCTGGCTCTCTGCAGTGACAGGCTAGGTGGATGCTGTTATGGTATTGAAGCCAGCAGGTGGCAATAGTTTGGGACTGAAGAGAAGCAGACAAGATGCATGCTAGAGTTGGAGGGGAGTGGTGTGGTATTGCTGGCAGAGGGAGTTGAGGGAAGAGTTCCTGAAATCCCTCTCGGGTTTCTGGTGCCCTCACTGGGTGGTGTCCTCTTCAGCAAAAGGGAGCATTGGGAGAAGAGTGGCTTGATTACCTGTCTCCTTTCCTTCAGTCAAACAAAAAATGGAGTTCAACAATTTCTCTGTGTGTGTGTGTGTGTGTGTGTGTGTGTGTGTGTGTGTGTGTGTGTTTCTGTCTTGTTAGGTTCCTTTTTGGTTGGAGGAGGAGTGAGGGTTAAGGCCTAGACTCGTCAGCCAGTCCTGTGATGGAGACGATGGAGTTGGGTTTCACTTGCTTTCTCAGAAGAGAGCTGCCCAGGCTGGGGGACCCTGGACCTCAAGTTCTCAAGATAGAAACATGAGCGGTGTACACAGTCCTTCCTGTAGCCCACGTGAAAGGCAGAGCACTAGTGCATTTTTTAACAGACAAGCTTAAAGGGATTAGGCAAGTTAACTGGTTCACAGAGCTCAGAATTAGAACCAAGGACTGTGGTTACCATCAGTTTCCATGTAGGCTCTTCAGTGGGAAGGCGGTGCCTGGTGTGTGAGTATATGGGTGGTTTCTAGATCTGCTCGACCCTTCCTTGCTTTGAGAATACAGCTAGACAGACAGCATCCGTCGCCTGCGTGGAGTGCCCAGTCTAGAGTGCAGCCCTCTCCTCAGAACGTTGGCCTGTGGATTGGAGCATGAGATGAAGTGTGAACAGGGCTGCTGGCTCTAGACCGTCTGCTGGGTGAGGATGGCAAACACAGCCGCAGTGGGCAGCATGCTCTGTGAGCTCCCAGATGGAAGGAGCGCCCAGCGGGGAAGCCTCTCTCACATTTTCTGGAACACTCAGGACTTTTTGGAGTGTATTGGCCCAGGGAGGGTAGAACTGAGGAGAGTGCCAGTTGAGGTGAACCAGAGCTTAGGTTGGGGAGGGCGAGGCCTCACAGCAGGCATCCGCGAGAGTACATGGGAGGAAGTGCATTTCTGGGGACCCTGTGCCACCCTTCCCTTTCACCTTGGCTCCAGTGACTTTGCCATTCTGTACCGCCTTTTTTCATCAGCTAAATGGGGATGATCACGTCCGGCTCATAATGTTTGTCTTTTCGGTTGCATTGTTAACTTTCTGTGATGCACTGTGACCTGGGAAGACAGGGTCAGGTGGCAATCTCAGAATTCATGGTGCGCAGTAGTAAACCTGACTTGACTGCTTAGGAGCCTGGGCGCTGTGCGTGTCCTTGCAGGGAAGCGCTGTGCAGTTGGCGCAAGGGGGGCCGTGCCTCGTGTTGCTTGTTGTAGTTTTTTCTTGTTTTGACGTCTAATCTGTATCTCTAATGTACCCTAGTAGTCGAACATACTTTTGATTGTACAATTGTACATTTGTATACCTGTAATGTAAATGTGGAGAAGTTTGAATCAACATAAACACGTTTTTTGGTAAGAAAAGAGAATTAACCAGCCCTGTGCATTCAGTGCTTGGGATGCATTTTCTTCATGTGCTGTCCTGGGAGTGGCCCCTGGTTGCCCAGCCTTGGAGCCCTCGCACCCTTTGTCAGTACCCAGGATGGGACCGCCCTGCTCATCTGATGGGCCCCTAACGTGCTAGAGTTCAGGCTACTTGGCTGGCCCGGCAAAGGGCGTTGCTCCAGGGTGTGCATGCGTATGTGAGAGATGCAGTGCTGGGGCGTGTGTGATGCAGGAGCCCCCTGGGCTTTTCTCAGGCCGGCGTAACAGACTGTCCTTCCTCCCCAGATCCGGCCCCACATCGCGACCCTTCGCAAGTACACCTATGGCAAGCACATTCTGGCCAAGCTGGAGAAGTACTACATGAAGAATGGCGTCGACTTAGGGCCCATCTGTGGCCCCCCCAATGGCATTATCTGAGGCAATGCCACCCCATTCCCTCATTCCCGCTGACCTCACTAGCCCACTGGCAAATCCAACCAGCAACCAGAAGTGTTCTAGTGTAGAGTCTGCAATGGGCAAGCGGTTGCTTCAGGATTTCTCCCTTCTCCAAAAAGGAATCAAACTCACGAGTGGAAAAGCCTTTGTAAATTTAATTTTATTACACATAACATGTACTAATTATTTTTTTTAATTGACTAATTGCCCTGCTGTTTTACTGGTGTATAGGATACTTGTACATAGGTAACCAATGTACATGGGAGGCCACATATTTTGTTCAATGTTGTATCTATATTCCACGTGTGGAAACTTTCAGGGTGGTTGGTTTAACAAAAAAATAGTTTAAAAAAAAAAAAAAAGGTTTTTAACTCATTTGCCTGGCCGGCAAGTTTTGCAAATAGCTCTTCCCCACCTCCTCATTTTAGTAAAAAACAAAAACAAAAAAACCTTGAAAAGTTGAAATTTAGTTAAATGACTCTAAACTGGCATTTAACACTGTTTATAAAAATATATATATATATGTATAATGAAAAGTTTCAGAGTTGCTAAAGCTTCAGTTTATGACATTAAGTTGAAACTTCTACACCTTGCTTTTGGGGAGACTCTTGCTGGAGGAGATGGGGTCTGCTTTGTGAGGAGGAGAGACAGGCACCCGAGTGTGTCTCAAGGCCGGGCGGGGTGAGTGAGTGCTGCCTACTGGATTTTTTTCTGTTAACATTGAAAGGCAAAATATGATTATTTAGCATGGAAAAAAAATCCAACTCTGCTTTTGGTCTTGCTTCTATAAATATATAGTGTATACTTGGTGTAGACTTTGCATATATACAAATTTGTAGTATTTTCTTGTTTTGACGTCTAATCTGTATCTATAATGTACCCTAGTAGTCGAACATACTTTTGATTGTACAATTGTACATTTGTATACCTGTAATGTAAATGTGGAGAAGTTTGAATCAACATAAACACGTTTTTTGGTAAGAAAAGAGAATTAGCCAGCCCTGTGCATTCAGTGTATATTCTCACCTTTTATGGTCGTAGCATAGAGTGTTGTATATTGTAAATTGTAATTTCAACCAGAAGTAAATTTTTTTTTCTTTTGAAGGAATAAATGTTCTTTATACAGCCTAGTTAATGTTTAAAAAGAAAAAAAATAGCTTGGTTTTATTTGTCATCTAGTCTCAAGTATGGCGAGATTCTTTCTAAATGTAATTCAAGATTCGGTTCTCACTAGTGTTTTTTCTTTTTTTTATCCTAAAAAGGTAATGTTTTGCTTACTTTGTGACAGTCAAAAGGACGTGCAAAAGTTTAGCCCTGCCCGAGCTTTCCTTACAATCAGAGCCCTCTCACCTTGTAAAGTGTGAATTGCCCTTCCCTTTTGTACAGAAGATGAACTGTATTTTGCATTTTGTCTACTTGTAAGTGAATGTAACATACTGTCAATTTTCCTTGTTTGAATATAGAATTGTAACACTACACGGTGTACATTTCCAGAGCCTTGTGTATATTTCCAATGAACTTTTTTGCAAGCACACTTGTAACCATATGTGTATAATTAACAAACCTGTGTATGCTTATGCCTGGGCAACTATTTTTTGTAACTCTTGTGTAGATTGTCTCTAAACAATGTGTGATCTTTATTTTGAAAAATACAGAACTTTGGAATCTGAGTTTGTGCTGTGTTTTAAACTCCCATGTTCCCTTTCCTTGCTTGTGCCTCTTTCTGCTCCTTCGTTTTGTGAGGGAGGTGGGGCCGCAGAGAATCAGAATAGGACCGGGGTGTCAGACTACCCTGTGATCCCAGTTCCACCCAAAAAATGTGAGGTTCAGCCTGCCCGATGCCTTCAAAGGCGAGATACTCCACACAAAAACCAGGTTTCCAACTGGAGGAACCAGAACATTTCTCCTGGGACCTGCAGGTGAGGTGTGTAGACCTCTCCTCCTGCCTCCTTTCCTCTGTCCGCACCTGCTGATGCTCCTGAATGGGCCTGGTGTCCTGCTCGCCCATCTCAGCCCGCAGTCTCCTCTGGGCTTGTTGCGGGAGGTTCAGCCTCAGCCATGGGCCTGGGCCCCTGCCTACAATGCCGTCTGCCCCTCTCCTGGGCTCCAAGGGGCAGCTTTGACCAAAACGCCGCTGAAACTGAGCTTGGTGCTGAAACCGCAGGTTGGGCCAAGCTGGGCAAGTGAGGTAGTAGCTCACACCAGCCCATGTGCCTGGAAGTGGAGCCTCGGGGTAGTTGCTGGAGGAGCTTCACAGGGTCCCCTCAAGCGTAGGGGTCAGCCACTCAGGCCCTGCAGGCCCAGGAAGAAAAGGAAGTGGAGGGAATGCAGGCTTCTAGGCTGGGACCTGATTCTGCCTCTGCAGCTGCAATCAGGGCCTTCCCCCAGCACTGTCCTGCAGCAGCCATCGCGGCCCTTGCCAAGGTGGCATGGCGGGTGTTGAGAGCCTTGGCTCCATACTACTCTGCTGTGGCTTCTGTGTCCGAAGGACTCGGTCAGACATGGATCCCACACACAGTGCATTCTTGGGCAAGTTAGTTCTCCTCTCTTTCACCAAATCCCTTGCTGGATTTGAGTGATATATCCCTGTGTAGTGTCTGGCGAAGTTATGGCTGCTGAATTCAGTACCCAGCGTATGGCGTAATTAACACAATCTCTGTCAGTTTCCCCCTTAGCGTCATTCATCTGATGGCTGTGCACAGATTTTGGTGAACAGAACAATCTTTGGTCATTCCATAGGGAAGTTTACACATGGTGTCATTGTGAATCGATTCTGTGCCAGGCACCCGAGGTGGTTCATGTAAGAAGATGGAACATGTAACTTCTCAACTGTTCTTGCAACCAGCGGCCCTGCAGAGAGAGTAATCATCCCTGTCTCACGGACATGGAGACAGCCTGTGTTCTCATGCCTGTGGCTTTTCTCCTTAGCTACCACGCATGGGTGGACCTGGGGAAGACCCTTCCCTCTGCAGGCATCAGTTTCATGGAGCAGCTGAGTTCTGGGCTCTGTGTCCATCTCATCTGGCCACCGTTGCTCACTGCTACCACGTCTGCCTTGAGGATGTGATGTCTGGGCCGCCACCCACTGGGGACTTGCATTCCTGGTCTCTCTTCCAGAGTCCTTCCAATGTGCATTCCTCCCACAGTTTGTATAATAACACTTTACCTGGTCACAGTGCGTTTCAGTTTTCAGAGCCCTTTCATACTTGGGATGGATGCCTTTGGTCCTAGCTTTTAGGGAATAAGATAGGGCTGATGTTTCAGCCCTTTATACAGATGAGTTTGAGCCCCAAGCCATGCAGTGAGTCAGCAACCCAGTGAAGACTGTATTTGAGGTCTCCTGACTCAGTCCAGTGCTCTGACCATGCCAGGGTTGCAGAAATGTGACTGTGAGGGTGGAAACCTGTGGCTGTGTGTAGTTGCCAGCTGTAGCCACACGAGGGTGCTGCTGCCTAAAGCAAGCCTTAACAGAGGAGAAAGCGGTCCAAGCTCAGGGCTGGGGTGGCTATCCCTGGCTTGAGGGGCTCAGGAGTGGCGTTAGGAGCCCCACCCAGAGACCAGAGGTCTCACATCTGCCCAGAAACTAAGCTTTCCCCTTCTCCCCGTTCCCCCAGCATCCTCAGTGCTAGGACTGGGGTGGGGCCCCTGATGTGGCTCCCAGGCCCCAGCTTTGCTCTTGACTCACAGTGTGACCTCTGGCAAGTCACTGACTCCTGGACCTTGGTTTTTCCCACTGTCACCTGGAGTGGTGCCCAGGCCTACCACAGTCTGGCATGAGGTCATGTGGGCAGGGGTGAGGGCAGCAGACCCAGGCCTCTGCGGATGCAAACCAGACCCCATGCCTCTTCTGAGTCCCATCCATGGCCTGTGTGCCAAGCTTTCCAACAAACCAAACCTCTGACAGCTTCAATCCCAGCTCCACCTGACCCTAGGTGACCTTTGTCAGTTATCTGTTCTCTCTCTCTTTTTAAAAGTGGGAACTATTAGGAGGACAGAAAAGCTCCCACAACAGGAGGGGACCTGAAAGAAGTTGCCCGGTTATCTGCTCTCTTATTCCTTCTTCTCTTTCCTCATCTGTAAAATGAGAATAATGGTAGCTCTACCTCACAGGGTACATTGGAAGCCCTTGGCACAGAGCTGGGCACACAGTAAGCCATCAATAGTTATTATCATTATCACCACCTCCAATTTTTCTGCTATGTTGGGGCCCTTGGGAATTTTTACCAGGGGACAACTGGGCATTCGACCCATCAAACTGGGTGTTGGGCAGGAATAGGATTAGGACCAGTCTAGTGTACCAGCTTCAAGGCTAAGTCTGGAATCCGGATTGGAATCCAGAGGCCGAACTGGGTGTTTGATAGGAAATGGACAGAGTCTAGTTGGAGGCCTCGGGTAAGGACAACTGTAGGATGGAATATGATGAATTCATCAGAATCTAAGGAAGCTGGGACTCCTCTGTCTGGAATTCCGGCTCATTTTGTGTTCAGAAACTATGGAGCCAGCACCTTTGACTTTCTAGAGAAATGGGTGTGCCTCAGGCAGGCGAGTTCAAGTGGCCACAGTGGAGCAGTTTTATTCTGGAGGAATGGCTGCATTTTTTTCTTTATTTTGATAGGAGTCTTGCTCTGTCACCCAGGCTGGAGTGCAGTGGCACGTTCCCAGTCACCACAGCCTTGACCTGCTGGGCTCAGATGATCCTTCCACCTCAGCCTTCCAGGTAGTTGCAACTACAGGCACGCACCACAACAACCGGTTAATTTTTTGATGTAGAGACAAGGTCTCATCAAGTTGCCCAGGCTGGTCTCAAACCCCTGGACTCAGGCAATCCCCTTGCCTCCACCTCCCAAAGTGCTAGGATTACAGGCATGAGCCACCGCGCCCGGCCA
This sequence comes from Cephalopachus bancanus, assembly GCA_027257055.1. Lineage (NCBI taxonomy): Eukaryota > Metazoa > Chordata > Mammalia > Primates > Tarsiidae > Cephalopachus > Cephalopachus bancanus. Next base: position 2,039,714 of record JAPVLO010000284.1, on the reverse strand, counting down.
TGGCTGCATTTTAGAAAGGGATCCTGAAAGCCTCAGAAACAGTGAGACACACTTTTTGGTTGGTCCACAGAGGCTTCTGAAAAGTGGTGCAATTCAAACCATGACCAGCTGGGAAGGAGCCTCTGCAGATGGTTTTGAACCTACTCGCCTCTCTGGAGTCTTGCCTTTTCCATGTGAACATGCTCTGCACCAACTTTCTGGAAAACATGAGCTCCTCCAGTGAGCCTGGACCTGGGTTTCCCCCACTGCCACCTGGAGCGGTAGCCTGGGCCTGCTGTAGGCTGGCATGAGGTCATGCGGGCAGAAGTGAGGGCAGCAGCCCCAGGCCTCCGTGAATGCAACCCAAGACCCTGATGCCTCTTCTGAGCCACAGGCATGGCCTGTGCACCAGGCTTCCAGACCAGCTAAATTCGAATCATGGTCTTGCACAGAACTCCAAGCTGTCATAAAAGCAGGCACCTGTGACTCACGGGAAAGCCTGGCTTTGTCCTCAGTCACGCTCCTGAGGCTCAGTCCACAGTCTCAGTGAGACTAGCTCCTGGCGACAGACATGTGCAACCGACACTCTTGGAGAAAACAGAACAGTCTTCGAGGTGTTTAGATCTTTAAAATTCAGGCTTCAGGTAAACAACTCATTAGAAGAAAAAAAAGAGGAGGGGAACTTTTTAGAATTAAGCTGGCAAACTGGGCTCGGTGGCTCAGCCTGTAATCCTGCGCTTTGGGAGGCTGAGGTGAGTGGATTGCCTGAGCCCGCAGGTTCGAGACCTGTCTGGGCAACTTGGTGAGACCTCATCTCTACAATAAATCAAAAATTAGCCGGGCATGGTAGTGCGTGCCTGTAGTTCCAGCTGCTTGGAAGGCTGAGGTGGAAGGATTGCTGGAACCCACCAGGTCGAGGTGCGGTGTCCGGGAGCGGCCACTGCACTCCAGTCTGGGCGATGGAGTAAGACTCCAATTCAAAAAAAAAAAAGAGAAACTGGCAAATGAAAAAATCCTGAAAGTCTTTTCCACAAATATTTTAAAACGACATTTGAACAGGTAGCTGTCAAGAACAATTTATACCCAATGAGGGAGTTTTCATTGTGCCTAACACAACATGGCTAGCACTTCAGAGCAGAAGCCATGAATCTCTGTCAGCATGTTTATACATGTCTACATATGTGTGCTATTTATATGTAATGTTATATGTAGTAGTGTTTTATCTCTAAATGATATTATTAGAAATAATATTAAAGCTGTATTTAGCTAACCTAGAGGAAAACAAGCATTCACATAAATTATAAAGCCACTCACCCAAAGGCTTTTCAAGTCCACATAACTTGAATAATCTATAATAAGTAGGAATATTGGTGATTTAGTAAAAATTATAATTTGCTTAGCATTATTAGTCAAATAAACTCATGTTATCTATGTTACAAAATTTGTCAACAAGAAAAATAACCAAGCCCAATAATCCTAGCACTTTGGGAGGCCGAGGCAGGAGGATTGCTTGAGTCTAGGGTTTGGACCAGCTTGGGCAACATAACGAGACCTTGTCTCTACTAAAAATAAGAATAAATAGCCCAAGTGTGGTAGCGTGTGCCTGTCATTCCAGTTATTTGGGAGGCTGAGGAAGGAGGATCATCTGAGCCCAGGAGGTCAAAGCTGTGATGAGTCATGATCATGCCACTGCACTCCAGCCCGGGCAATGGAATGAGACCCTGACTCAAAACAGAAAGAAAGAAAAAAATAATCTGAGTTGACAAGTAGTTTTGTCTGATGTTGTGTCTGCTTGAAAAGATTTCAAAATCTTTTTGAAAATGTGATCCTTTAAAATTACACTAAGTTAAATTAAATGATATTCATTGAATTTCTAGATCATGTCCAAATAAGATAAACTAGTAAAACATTAATTCCTGAACATAAGTTTAAGCTTATGTATTTTTGTTTTCTTACTAAAGAGGAACTAGAGATAATTACGTCCACTGGTAAGCATGTCCTGTGCTATAAGAAAACATGCTATTTAAAAACTATAAAATCTCTGGGTGCAGTGGCTCATGCCTGTAAACCCAGTACTTTGGGAGACCAGCCTGGATAACTTGGCGAAACCTCATCTCTATAGTAAATCAAAAAATTAGCTGGGTATGGTGGTGGTGCGCATCTGGAGTCCCAGCAACTTGGAAGGCTGAGGTGGAAGGATTGCTTGAACCCAGAAGATTGAGACTGCAGTGGCTGTGAGCAGCGTGCCACTGCACTCCAGCCTGGGTGACAGAGTGAGACTCTGACTCAAAAACAAAACTACAAAATCATGTACTTCCTAATTTTCACTAAAAATTAAGCTTATTAAAGGTTAAGAGTTTTAATTAACATATATAATTTAAACTACTAGAAAGAATAAAGATGAAAGAGAACAATTGTGTATGAAAAATGTAGAAATGCTGTAGGTGTGCTTTTTTTTTTTTTTTGAGTTGGAGTCTCACTCTGTCGCCCAGACTGGAGTGCAGTGACCGCTCCCAGCCACCGCAGCCTCGACCTGTTGGGCTCCAGCGATCTTAACGCCTCAGCCCTCCAAGTAGCTGGTACTACAGGTGCACGCTACGCCCGGCTAATTTTTGATTTATTGTAGAGATGAGGTCTCACCAAGTTGCCCAGGTGGGTCTCGAACCCGCGGGCTCAGGCAATCCACTCACCTCAGCCTCCCAAAGCGCGGGATTACAGGTTGAACCACCGAGCCTGGCTAGGTATGTATTTTCATTAAGGAAAAAGACAATAATTTTGCCTTAAAGCAAGATGACTGTTCCAGAATAAAAAAGAAGAAAAAGACTAAGACAAAAACCAAACAGGTACAGAAAGCTGTAAAATGCCTATGAAAGTCATTTGTGTGGTCAAATTGCTAAGGATAGTTTTGTTTTTGTTTTTGTTTTTGAGTTGGAGTCACTCTGTCGCCTAGGCTGGAGAACAGTGGCATGCTCACAGCCACCCCAGCATCAACCTGCTGGGCTCAGGTGATCCTTCCGCTTCAGTCTTCCAAATAGCCAGAACCACAGGCCTGTGTTACCACACCTGGCTAATTTCTTTTTTAAAAATATATATTTAGAGACTAATAATGAGCCACAATGCCCAGCCTAGGACAGATCATTTTTTAAACATACATAGATTTTTTTTTTTTTTTGAGTTGGAGTCTCACTTTGTTGCCCAGACTGGAGTGCAGTGGCCGCTCCCGGCCACAGCAGCCTCGACCTGCTGGGCTCCGGCGATCCTTGCGCCTCAGCCTTCCAAGTAGTTGGAATTACAGGTGCATGCTACCACGCTCGGCTAATTTTTTTTTGGATTTATTGTAGAGATAAGGTCTTGCCAAGTTGCCCAGGCGGGTCTCGAACCCGCAGACTCAGACAATTCGCTCATCTCGGCCTCCCAAAGGCACGGGATTACAGGCTGAGCCACCGAGTCCAGCCTTACATAGATATTTTTCAAGGCTCAATAATGTACTGATGCAATGTTAGAATTATGTTTTCTCAGCTGGGTGCTGTGGCTCACGCCTGTAAACTCAGCACTTTGGGAAGTGGAGACGAGAGGATTATCTGAGCTCAGGGGTTTGAGACCAGCCTGGGTAACTTGGCGAGACCTCATCTCTAAAATAAATCAAAAAATTAGCTGGGCATGCTGGTGTGTGCTTGTGGTTCCAGCTACCTATTTGGAAAGTTGAGGCAGAAGGATCATCTTAGCCCAGCAGGTCAAGGCTGCTGTGGCCGTGAGTGTGCCCTGCACTCCGGCCTGGGTAACAGAGTGAAACTCCTACTCAAAAAAAAAAAAAAAAAAGAAAATTATGTTTTCTCTCTGTTGAAAGGACAAGGTTTTCTTGGACTGTTAGCCAGCTCTTGATTATGAAAGTTTTTTCTTTATATTTTAAGTAAATTGGCCTAGAAAACAAAGACTTCTTATGCTCCATGTTGTCCTGTGTTAGGTCTTTATTTAAGTAAAGTGCGTATTTTTTTTTTTTTTGAGTTGGAGTCTCACTCTGTCGCCCGGACCGGAGTGCAGTGGCCGCTCCCGGCCACCACAGCCTCGACCTGATGGGCTCCAGCGATCCTTCCGCCTCAGCCTTCCGAGTAGCCGGAATTACAGGCATGCGCTACCACGCCTGGCTGATTTTTGATTTATTGTAGAGATGAGGTCTCACTGCCCAGGCGGGTCTCGAATCCGCGGGCTCAGGCAATCCACTCACCTCAGCCTCCCAAAGGCGAGGGATTACAGGCTGAGCCACCGAGCCCGGCTTGTGAGTATTCTTAATATTTAAAAAGCTAAATTGGCCGGGCTCAGTGGCTCAGCCTGTAATCCCAGCACTTTGGGAGGCCGAGGTGAGTGGATTACCTGAGGCTACAGGTTTGAGACCAGTCCCGGCAACTTGGCGAAACTGCGTCTCTACAATAAATCAAAAATTAGTTGGGTATGGTAGTGTGCGCCTGTAGTTCCATCTACTTGGAAGGCTGAGGCGGAAGGATCGCCGGAGCCCAGCAGATCTGCGCTGGGGTGGCCGTGAGCGTGCCACTGCACTCCAGCCTAGGTGACATAGTGAGAGTCCAACTCAAAAAATAATAATAATAAATAAATAAATAGTTAAGTTTTTTTTTTTAACAATCTTGTAACTTTCTGTATTTGTTTTTAAAATTTTTTGTCACTTTGTTATTTTTTCACAGTGACCTATGATCCTATTTAATCAAGTGTTTTAAACTTGTGGACATTTTTGACAGCTTCTCAAAATCAGATTTTAAATGAATCTTTTCAACTTCAAATTAATTTGGGGAGTTTCCAGAAGCAATCCTGGAATAGTTCAAAATAGTTTCTTTTTTTAAATCAGGGTCTCATTTTATTATCCAGGCTACAGTGCAGTGGCATGATCATGGCTCACTGCAGCCTCAACCTCCTGGGCTCTGGTGGTCCTTCCACTTCAGCCTCCCCAGAAGCTGGGACTACAAGCTAGTGCCACTATGCCAGTCTAATTATTATTAGTATCATTATTTTTGTAGAGATGAGATTTTGCTCTATTGCCCAGGCTGTTTCGAACTCCTGGGGTCAAGCAACCCATCCTCCTGCTTTGGTGTCCCAAAGTGCTGGGATTACACATGTGAGCCATGGTGACTGGCTTCTGAAAAGAATTTATTCTCTCTCATTCTAAAAAACGAATTCGGTTTATTTGATATGCTAAATTTCACAGGAGGCATTGTCAAATAAGTGGTGCTAAACCTTCTTTGAGTTACATGTGTTTTGAATATGACTGTCCCAGGAAGTGTATGAAATTTCTAGACATCTGATATATCTTGGTATATTGTTATCAGTCATAAATCTCGTTAAGTGTGGTGGCTCATGCCTGTAATCCCAGCACTTTGGGAGGCCTAGGCAGGAGAATCACTTGAGGCCAGGAGTTCCAGACTAGCCTAGGCAGCATAGCAAGACTGTGCCTCTTTTTTTTTTTTTTTTTTTTGAGTTGGAGTCTCACTCTGTCGCCCAGACTGGAGTGCAGTGGCCGCTCCCAGCCACTGCAGCCTTGACCTGCTGGGCTCCGGCGATCCTTCTGCCTCAGCCTTCCAAGTAGTCAGAATTACAGGCATGCGCTACCACGCCTGGCTGATTTTTTTTTTTTTAAATTTATTGTAGAGATGAGGTCTCGCTGCCCAGGCAGGTCTCGAACCCACGGGCTCAGTCAATCTACTCACATCAGCCTCCCAAAGGCGCGGGATTACAGGCTGAGCCACCGAGCCCGGCCTGTGTCTCTTAAAAAAAAAAAAAAAGTGCTGGGCACAGTGGTGTTAACTTGTAGTCCCAGCTAGTGGGGTGGCTGAGGTGGAAGGATCACCTGAGCCCAGAGGTCGAGGCTGCAGTGAGCCGTGTCTATGCCACTGCCTTCCAGCCGGGATGACAGACTGAGACCCCCATCTCAAAATATGAGGGTGTACCCAAAAAACCTGGAATTATCTTTTAGAGGGAAGACCCCTTGTAGTACAGGCTTCCCTTGCCAGGTAAGTGTTCTAGGAACCCACTGGCATCAGCTATTGTTGTTACAGAAGTGACGTCCCCAGTTGTGACAAACAGGTAACTGGTTCTTCCACCATGACGTCTACTATCTGCCCACACCATACAGCAGTTTTTGGCCCAAAATGGCATGACCCCCCATGTCCCACCCTCCCTATTCGCCTGATCTCACCCTGGGTGACTTTTTGTTTCCCCTATGAAGAGAGCTCTTAAGGGAAATGTTTTGTCAATGTAGAAGAGCTGAAACAAAAACAGCAGAAGCACTAAAAAGCATCAAAACTAGTGAGATCAAGACTGTTTTGAGCAGTGGAAAAAGTGCAATTGGTGTATTGCATCACACAAAGAGTACTTTGAAGGTGACTGGAGTTTAAACATGTAAGAATAAATACACAATTTTTTGTAAGTAGATTCTGGGTTTTTTGGGTTCCCCCTCATAAATAAATAAATAAATCGAATCAATATCTTAAAATGCTGTATGTCACAAAAGCAATCATATTTCCTTCCTGAAAGTGTTTGAAAATCGCTATGATACAAAATTACAAGATGTTTATTAAAAAAGAATGACAAGTGTAGGTTTCTGAAAACTAAGAACATTCTATTGGATTGGGTACAAATTTCCAAATTTCCCATCAGTTTCATGGGAAACCAATTAGGTCATAAAACTTTTATCCCAATATCAGGCAAAACAAAAATTAATTATGTGAGATTAGATTAACTGAAGAAAATAATTATAGTTGTTATGAATTTCTGTTTGAAGCATGCTGGTTCTTTAATGTCTTGTCTTCTAGATTTAAGTAACCTTTTTCTTTTCTCTTAAGCTACCTGTAATCTACAGAAATTTGATAAAATATACATTTGTAAATAGAAATGGAGCCTTTATTTTTTTCTTCCTGCCTCATTGCTTCAGAATTTCAAAACTTTTTTTTTTTTTTTTTTTAGTTTCAGTGTCTTACTCCGATACCCAGGTTGGAGTGCAGTGGCATGCTCATGGTCACTGAAGCCTCGACCTGCTGGGCTCAAGTCATCCTTCAGTCTCAGCCTTCCAAGTAGCTGGAACTACAGTCGTGGGCTACCACGCCCAGCTAATTTTTTCTTTTATTTATTGTAGAGATGAGGTCTTGTAGAGATGAGGTCAGGCTGGTTTCGAACACCTGAGCTCAGGCAATCCTCTCGCCTCAGCCTCCCAAAGTGCTGGAATTATTAAGTATTCTTATTTGCCATATGAGTGTTTGCATAGGTTCAGTAAGAATCTGCTCTCGCCGGGCTCGGTGGCTCAGCATGTAATCCCACGCCTTTGGGAGGCTGAGGTGAGTGGATTGTCTGAGCCCGTGGGTTCAGAGTGAGACTCCAACTCAAAAAAAAAAAAAAAAAAAGAATCTGCTCTTCTTGTAACAGGACATGATTGGGCAAGTCCCTGGCTTGACTTCTTAGAGAAGTTTTCAAAGGTTTAATTGGTGCTATCTCCTTATCAGATAGTTTTTCAAAACTAAGATTACCGGATACAAAGTCAATAAGGCCTATTGGAGATTACCAAAGCTCTGACTAAAATGTCATATTTTAAGAGCTACATAAAAATTATTACTGTTACACTTATGTAAATAATCATGTTAAATTTTATAAAACTAGACTTATTTTGCAAAAAAAAAAGTAACAATGGTTATTTTTGGTGAAAATGAAAGTGACCATTAAATAGATTGTATTTCCTTTTTTTTTGAGTTGGAGTCTCTGTCGCCCAGACTGGAGTGCAGTGGCCACTCCTGGCCACCGCAGCCTCGACCTGCTGGGCTCCAGTGATCCTTCCGCCTCAGCCTTCCAAGTAGCTGGAACTACAGGCGTGCACTACCATGCCCGGCTAAGGTTTTCGATTTATTGTAGAGATGAGGTCTCGCCAAGTTGCCCAGGAGGGTCTCGAACCCACAGGCTCAGGCAATTCACTTACCTTGACCTCCCAAAGCGTGGGATTACAGGCTGAGCCAGCCCGGCCAAGATTGTATTTCAATTAAAAAAAATTACAGTGTACCCATTATTGAATCCTTGTCCTGTTTATGTTCTTTGGGGTTTGGTTTTGTTTTGAGTTGGGGTCTCACTCTGTCACCCAGGCTGGAGTGCAGTGGCACACTCAGTGTGAACCAGCTGGGCTCAGGCAATTCTTCCGTCTCAGCCTTCCAAGTAGCTGGAACTACAGGCACACACTACCATGTCAGGCTAATTTTTGATTTATTGTAGAGACGAGATCTTGCCAAGTTTCCTGGGCTGGTCTTGAACCCCTGGGCAGGCAATCCACTTGTCTCGGCCTCCCAAAGTGCTGGGATTATAGGCTGAGCCAATGAGCTCGGGCGCCCCCAATTTTTTATTGAGTTATTGAGTAGGTTAAATCTTGGTTCCCAGGAACCTCTGCTCTGGGGAGTGGTTCCATCCTTGGCTATTGTCCTCACAGTCACTGCACTCACCTCTTTAGCACCTTGTGTCCTCTCAAGGATTTTAAGTGCTTTCTAGCCTCCACTCACCCATCAAATGACTGTCATCAGGACTAGACATTGTGGAGCACGGAGCAACCCGACCACTCAAGCCCACGATGACTATGCAGTTCTGGATAACGGAGACTATGTGACCTTATGTCCCAATGCAACTTGATGACAATAACATCTGTGTGACTCTTCGTCCCAGTGACTATGTCAATAGTGGTAGCTGGGAGTCATGCCATTCTGTTTAGTCACTGTCAGCTTGCTGAGAGGATGACCCAAAGTGGGGAATTGTTAAAGTAAATTAAAACGGAGACCAGGCCTAAAGAACCCCCCGAGCAGACAAAATCCGTTAGGCCTCCCAAATGACCTCAGTTTGCTTGATTTGCAAACATATGTGAAACCTAACCTGAGCTATTTCTTGTAAACACCTATATTAAGAAAAACAGTTAAAGCTCAACCAGTCGCAAGAACCCAACACATTTATATAACCAGGGAGTTTCCAACAGGACTGACCAAATAAGCAACTGCATAATTGCAACCAAAGAATTGATTTTTTTTTTGCTTCTGCCCTTACCCTATAAATGCTTACCCCTAACAACTTTCATCAGAACATCTGACCTCTTACAGTTTGGTGCTCCCCAATTTATGAGTTGCTTCCTACTCAAATAAACTCTTAAAATTGTTTTGTGTCTCCAATTTTTCTTTAACAACCCAAACCACAACCACAACCTGAGCTGCTCCTGAATTCCTCACCGACAGGGACTTCCTGAAACACCTGCTCATTGTTGTGTTAAGTCGCTGTGTTTTGGGGCAATTTGTTACATAGCAATAGCTAGCTCACACACAGTAGGAAAACTGGTGGCGCTAGGACTCTCCTAGGTGAGACAGAAGGTCCATTTCCCCCATCACACCTGGTGAGGGACACCCTGCCTTCCAGTCCGTGAGGGCCTTGTGGAGCCTGTTTCTGTGCCCCCCCCAGCTGCCCATCATTAGGGCTCCAGAAGGCTTTCAGGTGTACCTCAGAGCCCAGGGTGGAAACATGTCCTTGGGGCAGGGCTGGGCCAGTGACTCCCAGGGGACTCTAGCCATTACTGACTCCAACTTGCATGGCAGGAACCTTTCTCCTCATCCCCCCAAGTCCCTAACCAGGAAGTGGCAGACCCAGGATTTGACCCCGAATGCCCCAGGCTCTCCTGTGGTGCTGCCAAAGTCCCCTGCCCTTCCTCTCTGCTGTGGCCCGTGGCAGGGCATCACAGGGGGCAGGGAATTAAGTTTGGCTGCCTGGATTTGAGGCCTTTACCTAGGCAGAGAAAGGCCCAGGGCGAGGGAAGCACCACTCGGGCGCACCCAGGTGGCAGAGGCAGAGCCAGGACCTTCCCTGAAGCAGCTACCTGTCTGTTGCCCCCTCCCCTGATACCCCCCTCCCCCAGGTGTGGCTCCCTCAGTGCCTAGGTCTGTGCCTGGCTCAGTAGCTACAGGCCGAAGTTTGAATGCTAGTCTCCAAGAATGTCAAAAATCCACAAAACAAAAACAACCCCCCCAATCACAAGATGCTAAATATCTCAGGTCCCAAAAGCCCTGGCAGGCGAGACCTCCCCTCCCTCAGGCTGGGCTGCTCTCCCCACGCTGTCCTAGGGGAGGCGGGCCCCTGCACCCAGCTGCTCTGGCCTCTGGACGAGCTGAGAAGAGAAATACATTTGTAGGGAGGCTTTGTTTTCTTCCAGGAAAGTGACTCCCGTGTTCAATCTATTCCCAGGCATGGGGGTGTGTTAGTGGGGCAGTGCCCTCCTCTTCCTCCTCCCCATCCTTCCCCCTTTTCTTTCTACCCTCCTGCTCCAACCCTCTTCCTCCTCCCCTCCTCCTCCTCTTCCTCATCCCAGCCCCCCTCCCCGCACAGAGGAAGGCAGGGCTGTGGACATGTGCTCCTGGGCCTGGGCTCCCCTTCAGCCATTTCCAGGTCCTGTGACCTTGGACTGGCCAGAGTGGGATGACCCACGGGCTTAAATGGTCTTGGTTGTCAGAAGGGTACGGCAGGTCTGGTCAGAAAGCGACAGCAGGGCAGCTGGTCTGGGAGAAGGGCATGGAGAGAGAGAAAGCCCCTAGAAAGGAAGTGAGGTGACCTGGTCCTAGTTCTGCCATAGACTGACTGTGTGACCTCAGTCAGTCACTTCCTCTGGTCAGGCTTCCATTTCCTCCCTTGTGAAATGGGCAGATAGAGTAAGGTGGGTGAGGCGAGCAGGACAAGGCCTTGCAAGCTTTGTCCCTTCTAGGCCACAGTGAACAAGCCTCTGGAAAGGTTCTCAGCCTCATCCACACACTTGACAACATGATGAAGCCTCAAGCTTTAGAGACCCTCAGTCCCAGGCCTACTGCCATGGCCCAGGGGAGATGTCACCACCACCTGAAGCCTTCCTAGATTTCCTGCCCAGTCCCCCTCTGACTTTCCTGGACCTGGGTGATGGCATCTGGCTGAGCTACTGGCTTCCATTCTGAGGAAAATTTGCTATAAAATGAGACTGAAGCTTCAGGGCCCCTCACCGATACCTCTGAGGCCTTAATCCCCTCAATTTCTATGAGCTTCAGGCTCCCAGAGACGGGACCCACCATGTTTCCATGCCTACCCAGCTTGGGCCCAGAGTCCTCCTCTCCCCTCAAACAGCTTCCTCACCCCCACTGCTGGCTGGGCACCTGGGCAGGCCTGACCAGAGGTGGCAGCAGGTGGGGCCTGTTTCAGGCCCTGCAGAGGTCTACGAAGCTGCACACCTCCTGTTCGCCCCTCCGACAAGGCCACCACAGGCCTTGTCTGTGGCCCACAGAGCACTCTGACAAAATCGGACTTCTTCGCCCTGACTCAACACCAGTCCCGAGGGACCCCAGGGCACCTCTTCGAGCTCCACATTTGCTCCCAGACCCAGGAGAGGCCTGGGTTCAAATCCCTGCCCCAGGCCCCTCAGCTGTGTGCCCTGGGGTGTCACTTGCCTCTTCATTTGGAAAGGACTTGCCCAGCACACAGGCCAAGCCCACTTTGCCCAGTACAAAGGCCAAGGCATGGCCCAGTGGGATAGACTGGGCCCATTGGTGGGCAGGGGCTCCCCCCAGATGGAGGCCCCATGGAGGCAGGCCCAACCTTCTCACGACTGCCCGGCCCCTCTGCAGGCTCCGTGGCCTAGGGAGGACTTTTGGGTCCTCCCCATCTGAGGCCTTCTTGCCAGAATCCCTATGGTTTGGGGGTCACTGACCTCCAGGACTGTTGTCACTCTGAAGCTATTCTCAGAAGCAGTCCTGGGCCCTGGCCTCTGTCCTGACTCCTGGACAAGACTGGAAGTTGTGGTGGGAGAAGGCTGGGGTGGAGAGGGATGGAAGTGGGGGTGGCCGAGAGAGGCCGGGATGTGTCTTCCCAGCCCTGAGCTGAGAAAGCACTTGTGTTTGGGGGTCCTGGTTAGGATCACAAAGTCTGTGCCCGCAGGGGACGGCACAGCACAGGGCTAAAAACCAGGGTTCTGTCATCACACTGCCTAGCTCAAATCTTGGCTCACCCACTTTCTGGCTGTGTGACCTGGACAAGTTACTGAACATCTCTGAGCCCCCGATTCCCCAACTGTACAATGGGATGTAGCAAAGAGCAAATCCATGGATGGTGCTGAGTCGCACTTGCAGTGTGTCAGGCTTCTCTTGGTGTTAGCTCATGGGGACCGTGCAGCAACAGCCCTGAGAGGCTAGTTTCTTATACCCCTGTCTCAGGGCTGTGGGTAGGAGGAAGCAAGGGTGTCTGACAGGTGCTCAGAACAGAGGCAGATATCTTGGCTCTTGTCGCTATGTGGGATGTTGGGCTCCAGAGAGCCCACCCAGCCAGCTAAGCTCTGCGGGCAGGTGGTCAGGTAAGTTGCTGGACACTCGCTATGGGCCAAGGTGCCTCAGTCCCACCTGGGTGCAGCTCAGAGATGCAGGCTGAGGCCTCCTACCCCTCTGCTGCCTTGTTAGAGCCAGGAAGCCTTAGCCAAGGGCAGAGAAAGGTGTGAGGAGCAGAGGGGTAGGAAGATGCAGGTGCCAGGTATGCCCGTGGGCTCACTTGGGGGCCAGGCTGCATCCGAGTGTGTCTGCAGGTGAGTATGTGCCGGGGTGAATCCCCATAGTGACTCTAATTCATTCATCAAATGCTTTCTAATACACCTCTGGACCTGGCCTTGCAGTTGCCTGCCCCCTGCCCTGGGTGTGGCCTTGCAGCATCGCTGGGCCGGGATCTCAGCTCTCATTTGCCCACTGTGGGGCCTTGGGCATGTCTCCTAACTTCTCTGTGCCTTGGTTTCTCATCTGGAAAATGGGAATGATGTCAGTGTGCATTTTATAGAACAATGTCTGACATACAGTTGGCTCCCCTTGAGCTCTACAGCTACTGTCTACTCCCACTTTCAGGCAAGACAGACAGTAGACCTTGAAAACAGGGAGGAGTGCAGGATGGGCGTGATCAGGGTGCTGGGCAGGACCAGCCCTAGTCACTCTAAGGGCATTCTAAGGCGCCAAGAGGGCTCTGATAGGTGTGCCAGGAGGGGGCAACAGCAGGGGCCTGTAAGGGGTAGTTAAGGCACGATGGAGGGAGACCCTGAGTATGCTGGGATGTGGCTCGGATGCACTGATGGGCCCGGGGGAGGATGACTGCTCGAAGGTAGGCGAAAGTGTGCATCTGTGAACACCAGGGAGACCCGAGATAGGCAGGAGGGAAGCAGGATGAGGCCTTCTGGAGCCCAGACTTGTCTCAGTTCTGGCAGGACCAGTGTCTTTGAGGAGCAGCAGGTGGCGCTCCTAGCCTGTCCAGACCCAAGATTCTGCACTGCTCTGCCCCCCCGCAGCCCGCTCCCCAGAATGTCAGGGACAGAGGCTGCTGCTACCAGGAGTCTCGGAGCTGGCGGGAACCTCTGAAGATGGGTCATGCTCAGCGCCCACCTTATGTGTGGAAACCATCGTAATGGTGTCCCCGCTAGATAGTTCCTGAGCCTTGCTTGCCTCCCAAGACAGGGCACTCACTACCTCATAGAACACTGCCCACTTGCCATCTGTGGCCAGCTCCAGCTGTTCAGAGTCCTTCCTCACACCACGCTGACATCTGGCTCCTCGTGCCCCCACCTAACTCCATCGGCCCTTCGAGGCTCCTCAGAACCAGCCTGTCCTCCAGGTCTGCTCAGTCCCTCTGGAAGGAAAGGTCATCCCCACGCTTGGGCCCCTCCCTTCAGAAAGGCCATCCCCGTCACCTTTGCTGAACCCCATGCTGACCGCAGGCAAGAGTTTCCATGACCTCACGTCCCAGCACCTGGCATGGCATAGAGTAGGCACTCAACTTACACTTGCTGAATGAACAAATGAATGCATGGGACTGGCGTGATCCTTGTCTCCATATTGCAGTTGGGAAACAGGCTCAGAGAGGCTAAGCTACACATCCAACGTAACACAGCTCACAGTGGGAAGAACCAGAATTTGAACCCAGGTACTTGCCCAATCCAGAGCCGGAGGTCTTCAACTCCAAGCTTGGACTCTGACTGAAAGAGCTCCCCATCCACTCTCCCCCACCCCCGCCTGTCTCTCCCTGCTCCCCTCCCCAAGATGCCCATGGGTCAGAGTTCCAAAAAGCGTGGGAGTGGGATTTTCACAGGCCGGAACCGAGCATTCCTCACAGGAAAGTCCCCCTTCCCTCCCTCTCCAGGGTCTGACCTTGTGTGCCTTCCAGGGCCTGGAACCTCACTTCCTCGAGGGAACCCCCTCTGTTCAGCTCTGCCTTGCCTTGGGCTGACCTTTGTCCTCTGGTCACTTCCTCCCAAGGGTCCTGCAGGACAAGTCCTGACCGGCTGCCCGACACCCACCGCTGGTCCCCCAGGGTGTCCTCCCACCCAGCCTCCTCCCCGCTGGCTCCACTCGTCCTGGTTTGGGTGCCCGTTTCCTTGGGGGAACTGCTCCAGTTTCAACTCAACTCGCTTCACTTTCCTGGCGGCAGGCCCTGACCTGGGCTGGGCTGGGCCACGGCGGGCAGAGAGGAGACTGGCCGCGGGCAAGACGTCCAGCGGGCCACCCTGAGCAAGGAACCTCCTCTCTCGGGGCCTCAGTTTCTCTAAGAGGTGGAGATGACAACACCAACCCCTCGGGGGTCCTGAGAGAATGGGATGGCACGTGAGACACACCTGGCACCTGGCCTGTGGTCAGGGCTTAAGGAAGGCTTACCCCTTCCCTCACAGCTCCTGGGTGCGGGTGAGCCCAGGGAAGCGGGGAACACAACCACTGATCCAAGCCTGCGCTGAGCACCCACGAAGGCCAGGCCGTGTGTTATGGCCGTGGGGACAAGGCCCGTGGGAGCCCGTGTGCCACGGCGTGGATGTCAGCCAGGGATAGGGCACAGTGGTCACAGGGGGTAAGAGGACCACCAGGGCTCAGTGCCCCAACAGGAGTCGACCGTTTCTCACCTGTCTTGGAGAGGGTCGTCCCCTCCTGCCATGGGAATGTGAATCTGGGGTGTGGGGGAGCTTGCGGGAGGCCACGCCGCTGGTGGGAAGCGGGGGCCACTCCAGGTCTGGGGCTTCTCCCAGATCCCTGGAAGGACCAAGGCCCAGAGAGGGCCAGACCCGGCCTGAGGTCACACAGCCCGTGCGCGGCCTGGAGCCGTCAGGGCCCACGGTCTCGGGCGACCTCTGGCCCAGCCTGGGGCCCGGGGGACGACGGGGTCCAGGAGACCAGGGAGCGCAGCCCGAGGGGGGCTGCGCGGGATGGCGCGAGTGCGACCCCCACAGCGCCCCGACCCCTGCGAGCCAGCCGGGCCGCGCCCTGGCGGCCCGCGGGGACCCTTCCCCCGACCCACGCGACGGCCGAGGGGCTGCGTGCGGGCGCCCGGCTCTCCAGACCCGGCTCCGCGCCGGGCGGCCGCGCCGGCGGGGCGGGGGCTCGCGGGCCTCGGCGCGGCGGCCGCGGGGGGCGCTCGCCGCCCCGCCCCGCGCGCGCCCCTCCCCCCGCCCCGCCCGCGCTGGGGGCGGCCCGGCGGCGGCTCACGCTTCCTGCGGGCGCGGCGGCTGTGGGCGCGGAGCTGCGAGGCGGAGCCGCGCGGCCGAGCCGAGCCGAGCCGGAGCGCGTCGTCCAGCCGCCCCCCGCGCCGCGCTGAACAAAGGCGCCCGCCGCCGCCATGAAGCCGGGGCCGCCGCACCGCGCCGGGGCCGCCGCCGGGGCCGGCGCCGGGGCCGGGGCCGCGGCCGGGCCCGGGGCCCGCGGGCTGCTGCTGCCGCCGCTGCTGCTGCTGCTGCTGGCCGGGCGCGCCGCGGGGGTGAGTGACGCGCCGCCGCGCCGGGCCCGCGCCGGGCGCCCCCCGCCGCCCCCCCCCGGCCCGCGGCGCCGCCCCGCCCGCCCATCCGCGGCAGGCCGCCCCGCCGGCCGGCGCGGCCCCCGGCTCCTCGCTGGGTCCCCGCCCGCGGGAGGCCCGGCGCTGCCCCCGCCCCGCGGCCCCGGGCGCCGCCCCCCGGCGCGGCGGGACCCGGCCCGGCGCGAGGGGCGCGGGCGGCCTGACGGCGGCCGGGGTCGCGGGGCGCGCGGCCCGGCGGGGCGTGTCTCGGCGCCGGGGCGCGCGGCTCCCGCCTCGTGGGTGCGCCCGGCGCGGCCGCTTTCGGGGACTAGGGCGCGGGAGGGCGCGCGTCGGGGTCCCCCGGCGTCGCGCCCGCCCGCGGACAGCGCCTGCCAGGGCCGCGGGGTGGAGGGCGGCTGGGTGAAGGTGACCCGAGGGGCTGGGCGGGTGAGGGTGACCCTGTGTGCGGGCGCGTGGCCGCCGGGCGGGGGCGCAGGGGCCCGTGGGGCTGTGCGGGGACGGGGTGCGCCCACATGGGCGGGTGCCGCCGGGCCGGCCCGTGTGGCCGGGCCGGGGTGACCATTGTGCACGGCGAGTGCCGGTGCCCGGCTGGGCCGCTGTCGCCGCGGCCGCGTGTGCCTGCAGGGGTGAGGTGTGCGGGCGAGACCTCTGGTGGGCGTGTACCGGTGGCGGAGTGCGTGTGTGATCGCACACGGGCGTGTGCGCGCAGGTGCCCGGGCGACCCTGGGCATGGACCTCGAGGGGGACACGTGTGCAGGAGGCGGCGAGTGTGTGTGCGAGGTGACCCCTGAGTGTCCCTTTGAGTAACCGCCGCTGCCTGCGCTGGAACCCGGCTCCATCAGGGAGAGCAGGAGGGAGAGGCCGGAGGGCGGGCAGCCACATGGCTCCTTGAGGGACCCAGGTCCCAGCGAGTTCCTCAAACACAGGCAGAACCTGGCGGAGGGAGCGGCCCCGGAGTTCCAGGAGCTCTGCTGCAGGCATCCTTCAGACTGCAAAGGACTCAGGCAGCTGAGGCACCCTGGGGTGCCCAGACTACCGCCGCAGGCCCTTCTCTCTTTGGGCCTTAGTTGACCCGTCTGTAAAATGGGAGGAGGACAGGCAGGGGCTTCGAGACCAGCCCTCAGCAGCATCCCCATCTGGGCTGCCAGGAAGGAGAAGGGTGGGGAGTGTTGAGTGGGAGATGCCCCTGTCCTCAGTCCTCCCCCACATGAGGGAGAAGGTCCCGGCAGGGTAGAGGGTCAGCCCATCCTGGCAGTGGGGGTCACTTCCCCGGTTGTGTTTCTGAAAGACCTTGCTTGAGATCAAAGCCTTGGGTCACATGCAGCTCTGGGTTCAAATCCTGCTGCCACCACTGGTTCATGGTGGCATCTGGGCACGTCACCGCACTTCTTCAGGCCTCAGGTTTCCCCCTCTGGGGAGTGGGCCAGTAATGCCCTCCTCACAGGGCAAAGACTCAGTGAGATGACGGCTGCGTGTGCAGTACCAGAGGGAGCTCAGCAAGTGCTTGGCTGTCGGGAATGGAAAGGACTCGGGACAAAACGCTTTGGGCTGGGAGGCTGGGTGGGATTCTGGGCTGTGCGGCCCTGGGCAGGTCACTTCCCTCTCTGAACAGCTGTTCCTCATTCATAAGACCAGGCCAGCGATTCACGCCTGACCAGGTGACACAGGAACGAAATGAGCATTCATGAACTAGCACATGGTAGGGCCTCAGCTGGGCAGGTGCCCTCAGTCTCAGGGGCATGGTCTAGCCCCGAGCTGGGCGGGTGATCACGCAAACCCCAGGTTTGTGCCCAGAGGCCGAGGTGTTGGGCTTGGTTTGGTGGAGGGAAAGCCCTGGGCCTCCTGGTGAGTGGTGGAGGTGGGGTCCCTTCCTGGGGCTGGCTGTCAAGGATGGGCATTGTCCTCTTGTCCTCACCTGGCCTGGGAGGGAAAGGGTTAGTGGTTGGTGTCTGGTGCCTGGGTACCACACCAGAGGAAGAGGGCAGTGGTGCAGCAGGAGGGACTAAGATTAGACCCAAGGAGTCCCAGTGGGGGGGGGGAGAGCTCCAGGGGTGGCCTTGGCAGATAAGCAGTGGTTGGCTCAAGGCAGGGTAGGAAAAAGATGACCCCTGGTCTGCCTGCCAGCCTTTGATGGTGTGTATGTGTGTGTCTTTCAGGGTGGGACAGCGGGCTCATTCATGCTGCAGATGTTGAGTCCCGGTGTGTGTGCCTCCTGGCCTCTCCCTTGGGAAGTCCCTCTCCTGACAGGCCAAGTGACCAGGACTCTGAGGAGCATCTGCCTTTAGGGCCACCTCAGCTGCTGTGCTGAAGTCATGACCCAGAAAGGCTTGGAGTGAAGAGCCTAGAAATTCGAGCTTTTGAAACATGTTCTTTTAAAAGTCCAGGGCTGGAAGGAGTCTTAGGCATCCCTTGGTTGTGTGTGAATACTCCCAGCAACAGGAATTCGTTGTTTTGTGGCCGTGTGACCTTGCGAAAGTTACTTAACCTCTCTGTGTCTTAGTTTCCACTCCTGTAAGATGGGGAGAATACAAGAATGAAAGGGGTTAATTTGGAAAGCTTTCAGCTCCCGCCTGGCACATACCGAGTGCTTCTGAGGCTGGGAAGGTGGTGGGTGGGCGACTGTGTGTGTGGGACCCCAGAGACTCCTCTGTAGCCCCACTCCCAGGTGGCCTGGTGGTCCCTGCTCCCTCCCCAATCCCCCATTTCCACATCTGGGCATTCTCTCACTTCTCTTCTCCAGGCTACTCTGGTTCACCAGAGTCATGGGTTGCCAGGACCGATTGTCCTCACTAGACAAGTGCAAAGTTGGGGCCCCCTGGGCTGCTCTGGGCCGGGCTCCTGGGTGAACCATCTCCCCATGCAGCAGCTGGGAGACAGACACAGGGACACCACAGGGGTCTGCTGCCTGTCAGCTCCCAAGGAGGCAGGGGCTCAGGGACAGACACCTGCTGTATGATTTTGAGCAAGGGATTTCTTTCTTTGTCTCAAGTCCTCATCTGCAAACTGGGGACAATGACAGTATCAGCCTCCCAGGGATGTTGTGACAAGGAAATAACCCTCCACTAGACTGAGCACAGCCTCAGGAGATGGGCCTTTCCAGGACGGAGGGCTTCCCGGAGGAGGAGGTTTTGCGCTGAGCTATGAAAATGGTCACTGTATGTCGTTGAGCAAGCTGCAGCCTGCTCTGGCCCTCAGCTTTCTTACCTGTTACCTGGTTTGCCGAACCATGACTGGTGAGGGTGACTCTCCCATGATTGGTGGCAGAGATGGGAGTGGAACCTGGGACCTCCTGCTCCTGGGGCATGCAGCACCGTGCCTCCAGCTGCCAAGTCAGTGTGCAGCTTCTCCCTTGGAGGGTGCGAGGTGAGCTGTTGTGCAGAAAAAGCGGTTTGGTCTTTTGAACACAAATGGCTCCTCCCCTCTCATGGATTGGGGCATGGGACCCCTGGGGGGGTCCTAGGGCAGCTTGGGTTTGGGCTCTGGAAAAGGCTGGGGTGGCCATGGGGTGGGTGAGCGGGGTCAGGACAGAGCTGCCCCAGAGGCCAGCCTGCCGCAAGCCCCCCTGCCCCTCCCCTCCTGTGGGGTAGGGACCCTCCCCGGGGTGGCTTGGGGAGAGGGAATGGGTCCTTCTAGAAGCAGCTGCAATAGGATCCTGAGAGCCGGAGCAGACAGGAGCCCCCAGGGGAGGCCATCAAGGCCCCTCTCCCAGTCTGGTGGGGGCCATACCTCCGGGGCAGAGCAGGAGGAATGGCAGCCGTGCTCCCTGCGTGCCCACCCACCAGGCGTGGCATCCACACTGGCTTCTTCCATCCCTGTGATGATCATTTTACAGATGAGGAAACTGAGGCACGGAGAGGTTAAATGACTTGCTAAAGTCACACAGCCAGACAGTGACAGAACTGGACTGAGCCAAGGCCTGGCAGTGGCCCAGGACTGGTGCAGTCCTCCCTCCACCCTCACTTGCCGTGTGACTCTGGGCAAGTTACCTCACCTCTCTGGGGCCTCCCTACCCCCATGCTGTGCTGGTATCAGCTACCATATAGTGAGTGTCTGCTCTTGCCAGGGATTTCTCCTATCTCTTCTCACCTAATTCTCCCTTATCCTTGGAGACAGATGGGGTGGGGCTTGCCAAGGGCCCTTCCCAATCCACTGCCTGGCCTGGAGGCTCTGCTGTGAACGGGGCTACTCTGAGGGCCACTGGTACTGGGTGGGGGTGGGGGAGGGAGCTTTCAAACTGTCAGCAAGGATCTGCATGTGTGTGTGTGTGCCCACGCACACCCGCACGAGGTGGGGCTCATGCTGGGCCACGTGGTCAGTGCGTGGGAGGGAAGCATCGGGACCCTCAGGATGAGAAGAATCTAAAAAGCCACCATGTCCACTCCCTGTACACCAGGTACCCCCAGTGCCGGATGCCCACTCTCTGCAGAGGTGACCAGGTCTGCCTCTAGCCCCTCTGGCCCTTGGAAGTTGTGCGGCACCCACATCCAGGTCATGGCTGCCCCCATCTGAGTCCTGGCCCCATGGCACCCAGGACTGGCCTCACAGAGACTGAGGCTCAGAGTGGGGAGTGACATGTGGGGCCATGCCGCCGTCAGAGTGGTGCCAGAGTGTGTCCTAGACAAACTTGGGGTCTCCTGGGACGGCTCTGTCACGGCTTGTTTCTCACGGAACCCCCAGGGACCACTTTGTGCCTGGTCCAGAGTTACATGGTTCAAATGAGTGAATGAATGAATGAATGAGGGAATAAATGAGTGAGTGAAGGAAGGAAGCCAGGACTGTGAGCTTTGGAACCCCAGCTGGAGCTGTGTAGGTTGGTTTGGGGACAGCGAGGCTGGCAGAGGCCCCCTGGCCCAAGGCGTGCCGTGGGCTGGGAGGCACCGGGGCTGCACGGGGCGGGTCTGCGGTCCAGGGTCTGAGGTGCTGCCACCACGTCTGGGTGGGACGGAGGGGCTGTGGCTCTGGGCTCTGGCCCAGCTGCTTGGAGCCCTGTGATTTTGTATCTGGGGCAGGGAGGCCAGAGCCAGGAGCTGCCCAGGGCCCAGCCCTGCTCTGCCATCCCCCACTCCCATCCCAGCCGGAGTGGCCTGGGCTGGCCCTGGAGTGCCTGGCTTGGCTTGTCTGCCAGGCCTCCGTCCCCGGTACCTCGCATCCTGGGACATCAGGCTGGCTCCTGGTAAATATTTGTTGACGGCTCCCCCACACCCCACCCACCTTGGCTCCCAGCCTCCCAAGATTCCAGGAGGCCTGGTGGCCTTCACTTCCGGCCTCCCTCCCTGCCGAGCTGGCCCTGGCCAGAGGGGTGGCTGCTCCCCTCCCCCACTGGCCAGGCCCTGTTTCTGGGCCAAACAGGATGCTGTAATGACAGGGGGAGTCTGAGCGGCCGTGGCTGAGGGCCCAGCCGTGGGGGTGGCAGTGGCCCCAGCAAATGAAGGGGCCCTTTTCCTACCTGGCTGCTGAGGGGGGAGGGCGGGGAAGGCCCGTTTTGGCCTTCATACCAGGTGGAGAGGCTTGTTTTCTTCCCACCCCTGAGGCCCACCCGGGCTTGGTGCTATGTCTGTCTTGGGGTCTCCAAGCCTGAGGGTGCAGCCTGCAGTAGTGGAAGGAGCTGGGACTTTGGAAACAGCTGGTCCAGGGTTGAAATCCTGGTTCTGCCAGTTTCTCGGTGTGTGACTTGGGCAAGTCAGCTTAACCCTGAACCTCACTCAGTCTTCCTGTCTTTAAAATGGGGCCTCCGGGTTGTTTGAGAATAATACGAAGCAATAAAGTAGACAGAGTACTCAAGCAAGGAGTGGCCTCCTTTCGATGTTGGTGTCTCCCATTTACCTGCCTTGGTTTTTGTTCTTTTCCTGTCCCTCTCGGTCTTACTGAGGAGTTGCTCTTTGGGGTGGGGGTGGGGTTTGCCCCGGAGAGTATGGGAACTAAGTTTGAGTGATCATGGGTGACCCAAAGCGGACCCCAAAGTGGGGACCGCCCCAAGAGGGAGAGCATGGACTAGAACTCCCGACTGGAGCTGGCAGGACTTTAGCCAGAAGAGAGGAAGCACCTTCCAGAGCCTTGTGCTGCTGTGTCTGGGAAGTTGGGTTTTGCAGAGCTGGTGGGCAGTCTCAGCCCCGTCTGGAGGCAGAGGAGACTTGACGACTCCGGGGGCCCTTCCAGCCCTGGAGCTCCAGGGAGGACTGTTGCTAGCAGCGTGAGCCCAGGACGGGGTTTGCCGTGCCTGCTGCCGTCTACCCAGGGGGGTACACCATGGCTGGTTTTGCACAGCACACAGACCCTGGCCCGGAGCAGGGGTCTGCTGTTTTTCCAGGCCCTCAGGGTGGGGAAACCCCAGGGACGGCCAGCCCACAGCCTGCCAGCCCACAGTGGTGGTCCAGACAGCCTGGGCCTTGCCCATGGGTTGGGACTGGTTACCAGCCTCAGGTGAGCCTTGGTGAGCCTTCTGGTCTCTTTGGGAAGCTGGTGTCATTCTCCTCACTTAGAAGAAGGCTCAGAGATGCCAAACCGCCTGCCAAAGCCCACACAGCCGGGAGCCTGGAGCCTGGTGTTCACCTGTCCCTCCTGCTCTGGGGCCCATCTGTGTTGGCATTGCCCCCTCCAGGGCCAGGGCTTTCTGGGGGGAGATGGAGGGCTGGGACCATGCTGAGGAATGCCTTCCTCCTGGCCCTGGGACGGCCACAAGTCTTGGACTGTCAGCCTGGTGTTGCTTCACTCTGGGCTCTGCCTGGGCCCAAACTCCCCTTCAGCTCCCTGCACCCCTGCGCTGCAAGCGAGACCCCATCTGTCCTGCCCTCCCCCACCCCTGCCTGCCAGCCCAGACTTTAATGAGGGTAATTTAGAATCAATCACCAGCGGGATCTGGGAAATCTAATTGCAGCAAACTGATTGCCAATTCGATTGCGGGCACCAGGGGGCTGTGGGTGGCTCATTAGGCCTGTCCCCCTCCTTGGGCTGGGGCTGGGGGGCTCTGGGGGGCTGTAGGGACTGATCAGGTGCGGGAGGGTGCAGTCCTGGGGGTGGCAGGGGTACTGGCGGGCTGTCTGCTGCCTGGGTCAGTCTTCACATGTCCTCCCTTGCTCCTGGGGCTGCCATGGGGGAGGGGTGGGTGTCCGTGGCTGCGTCCTGCCCGCCCCCCCACCAGTTGCTCCCTGAGTGGGACACAGGCCTAATGTGGACATAGGCCCTCATGACGAGGGTGACAGTGGCCACCAGGGCACACTCACAGGGGTGTGCTGTGTACCAGGCAGGGCTCCGAGTGCCTGTCAGACTCAGCTCAGCAAGCACTTGCCTTGACCCTGGGAGGCAGATGCTGTACCCATTTACAGATGGGGACCCAGGCCCTCAGTGGCTGTGTGGCTTGCATGGGGCTCGTCTTTTATTGACAGCCTTATTCATTCAGCAGACATTTATTGAGCACCTACTGTGCGTGGGGCCCTTTGCTGGGACTGTGGGTGTTCGGTTTTATTGTATGTGTGTTCCTTGCATCATGTCTGCCTGGCCTTGAATCAGGAGGTGCATTTGTGGCAGGTGTGTGGCCCTGTGCGAGGTTTCCTGGGAGGAAGCCCATCTCTTCCTCCCCAGCAGGGTGGGTCTCAGCTCTATTAGAAGCAGAGTGGACTCAGCCAGGTGATTTGGCCTCAGTCTCCCCATCTGTCAGGTGGGGCCAGTACCCCCACCCATGAGGCCGTGGTGAGGCTGGCACTGGAAGCCCAGCGGTTGGCTGCTTGGCGGCTGGCTAGGAGGAAGCCGATGCTGGGTGGCTGGCTGTCTCTCACCGTCACGCCTTCCCTGGGATGGTCACTCTCAGAGAGGAGTCCGCCCTAGCTTGCCAGATGGCAGTGGGCAGCTTTTCCCTCTCTGGCTTCCACTTCCACATCTGTGGAATGGGAAAGCCGGATGGGGCGACCCAGAGCCCTTCATATTCCAGGAACTCCCAGGAAGACCTGAAGCCAGAGAGGGAGGGCCGACCGGCCTGGCTGGGGGAGGAAGGAGGCTGCCCCCTCACATGGCCTGTCTGTGGTTCCTCTTGGGCCGGGTGAGAGCTGCTGCTGGCTGTACCCATCACACCAAGCACCACTTCTCTAGGGAGAGTCTCATCCCTGGGACACGAATCATATCCAGGCTAACTAGGGGCTGGGCACGGAGTCTAGTTTCCTGGTCAAAGGAGCACTGGATAGGGAGTCTGGTACCTGGGTCCTTGTCCACACTCTGCCACTGACCTGCCAGGCACGTTGGCCACTGTTTATTCATGTCCCCTTTGTGTCTGCCCTGTGCTGAGCACTAGGGGTCCCCAAGGGGCTCAGCTTGGTCTGTGACCTCAGGGAGCTCTTAGTTGGCTGAGGGAGTGGGTCAGGGGCAGGAGAGGTAGATTTTGACTCTGGAGATTCAGGAAGGGCTTCGTGGAGGAGGCATCCTTTGTACCAGGCCTTGGCAGATGGCAGCACATTGACAGCAGAGGAACCAGGGTGGACAGAGGCTGGAGGTGGGGAAGGTCACGGTATATTAGGGAACTAAAGTGTGGGTAACAGCAGTTCCCAGCCAGGGGAGGGAGGGCTGCGTGTGTCGGGGGAGCACTTCCCCGTGGGGTGTTGGGGGAGGCACTTGCTGCTGGGTGCTGTTGCCTGTGAGAGAGTGTTGCGTCAGGCGCTTAACAGGCACTCACTGGTGCCTCCTGGGGTCTGGGCATCCTGGGACTGAGCGGTCGGACCCCACAGGGTCTCAACATGGAAGACCCCGGTGGTGTACAAGGCTTTGAGTCCAAACTAAGGCATCTGGGCCTCTTCCGTGGGTGGAGGGGGCTGGTCTGTAAAATGGGTGCATTTGGGCTGCCCCAAGGGGCTGGTGTGAGATGCCAGTAGCATGGAACTGACAGCACTGACACTGAGTCCTGCCATGGCACACCTGCCCCGTGCAAGACACGGCCACACATCTCAGCTGTAAAACTCAAGTCTTACAAAACAGCCACCACCATCTCAATGTTATGGAAGAGGAAGTCAGGGCCCAGAGAGGTCAGGCATGTCATCTAAGGTCACAGAGCTGGCAATTGGCCCAGCTAGAACCTCAACCCAGGGAGTCTGGCCTCAGCATCCTATCTAGTGCATAAGCACTGCTTCCTGCTGCCTCTGCATTAAGCTGTGCAGGGGCTGCCCCTGGTGGTGAATTTGAGGTCCCCGCACACGTGTGACTGTTGTCCAGGAGGTCTGTACCCAGGCCGGGGGCTCTTGGCTCCCACACAGGTCTGTTCTCTGCCGTATGTCTTCTGTCTCTATTAGGCCATGGGCTGAGGTTAAGAATATCTTCTGAGATCCTATAGTTCAACTTTCTTATTTCACATTTGGGGAAATTGAGGCTCAGAGGCTTGCCCAAAGCAACATAGGCTGGTGACTGACCTGGGACTAAGAACTATGTCTCCTGACTCCTGGACAGGGCACCATCCTCCAAGCCATGTTTCTTCTCTTTCCCTGTCTCTGTTCTGCCCAGAATGCAGGCCCTGCTCCTACTTCCCCTCTTCCAGGAAGACTTCCCTGACAACCCCAGCTGTCCTCATGCCCAGTACCCTGCAGTGCATTCAGTGTTCATCTGCATTACCTCATGTGTCCCCACTGCTGCCATCCAAGACCCCTGGTTGTGCCTTGACCAGGGAGCATCCCTTTGTCTCTCTTTCCTTCATGCCTACCCATGTGCTCTTCCTTCTTCATGTTCTATTCTCTTCTTCTCCAGTGAACTCCTACTCATCCTCCAAAACCCACCACAGATGTCCCCTCTTCTGGGAATCCTTTGCTGACCTCTTCTCCCGGCTCTCATGCACAATGAGCCCCTCCTCAGTCCCTTCTCTGCCGCCTCCCTTATCTGGATCCCAGACACTGCTCCCTTCCATGCTAGGATTCTTTGCCAAGCCCAGTTCTGTTACATGGCTTCATAGTATCTGGTTCCCGCAGGGTTACACTGTCACCTCCTTGGAGCCCTCACTTGGAGACATTATTAAGGCTGCAAATTCCCGATTACATCATCTCCCTGCAGACCCTCACTTATGGCACTTTGCTTAGTTTCCTGAATTCTGACATTGCTACAATGTTTCTTTTCGCTGCTTTCACACATCTTCAGTCTGCTTTACTTCCAGCTCTCCCCTGTTGTCACACCTTGTCCTTTCTCCCCAGCTCCCTGTGCATGTGACCCCCGAGCTCAAGAAAAGAGGGAAGTGGAGCACAGCGAGGGGGAACAGTGGGCGTGAGGGGGAGCAGTGGATACGAGGGATCTCCCCCTTCCAGCATCAGATGCGGAAGGGGAGGGGTGGAGGAGAGTTACAGTGCTTTTTTTTTTTTGGCTACACTTCTGGGGGGGGGTGTACTGCAGGCTTCCCAAGGCTCAGGCTTGGTTCTCTGAGATCTTCCCCTTGCCCTCCAACCCCCTCCCCTCTCCCCATCTGCCCTCCCGCCCCCCCTTCTTCCTTTTCTGTCTTTGCTTCTGTTCATGTGTGAGGTGGGAGCTGGGGCTTGTGGGGACAATCTCAGACCCAGAAGCGGCTCCAGCTCTGTGTTTGAGGGACGGTCTGCAGGGCCTTGGGGAGGCCAGGGCCACCCTCTTCCACATGGAGCTCAGGTCGCACCTCTGTCTAGGGCTTTCACATGGGGAGGGTTTATGTATGCATGCACATGCGTGCTGGGATACGCTGTGTGTCTGTGCCGGTGTGTGGAGAGGGGGCTGGTGTCTGAGTAGCCTATGCTGGGGGGATCGGAAATCCCTCAATTGCTGTCCCCTTCTTTTTCTCAGCTTTAGGGGCTTGACTGCACTGTGGGTGGCTGTGGGCATTAGCAGCTCCTGGAACAATGGTGGGAAGTAAGAAGACACCCTCCCACCTTGGGAGGGTTGGGTACACAGCTAGGAATGTGCACACACACAGACCCACTTGTGCACACACCTGTGTCCTGTGCACACACCTTCCCCATGTGCACAGGTGATGCAGCAGCAGAGATGCAGTCCCGTGTGTGTGCGTGAACACTCTCAGACCCATACGGGCATCTGAGCCCACACTAGATAGTCCCAGGTGTACACACATAAGTGTACCTAGACACATGCCCAGGCGCGCACGCGCGCACACACACGCGCGCACACACACACACACACACACACACAGATGCATTGCTGGGGCTCAGCTCCCGGAAATGTGTCTGTCCTTAATCCCAGCTCTTAATCCCAGGGTCTAGGAGCCCAGGCCAGGGGGCAGCTGGTCATCTGGCCTCGTTAGAGGTGATTAAGGCGATGGCAGTGGGGGGTGCAGAGGGCCCCAGAGCTTTGTCATCTGCCTGACCTTCAGGGACATTTCTGTACCCGTCCCCCCCCAGCCTGGGTGCCTTCAGAGATTCAGTTCTGTGTAATTTACCAAATACTGGATGTGGACTCGCTGGGGAGTGGGGAGGAGAGCAGCGTAGCTGTATGTCTCTGAGAAAGGTGACAGCTGGGGTCAGAGAGGCCAGGAGAGGTGGTGGTTTCATCTAATCGCCTGCCTGGTGGGACCCCTGAGGCGGAGTCTTTAGCACAGAGGCGTCCTGGGGACTCTGGGTTCTGGGGAGTCCTGCTTCTGATCAGAGCATTCCCAAGTGGGAAAATGACACTCCACTGGGAGATGCCAGCTCTGGGCCCTGAGTGGGAAGGGGTGGCCACCAGGGACTGTGCTGGCTGGGAGGTTTCCATGAGGAGGTGGGCCTGAGCTGGACACTGGAGATGCCAGCTCCTGGGGCATTTGGAAATGTGTGGGGACATTGTTGGTTGTCACAGCAATGGGGTAGAGGAGGCAGCTGGCATTTGCCTGGTGAGTTCGGGGCTGCTAAGTGGCTGCAGTGTCCAGAGCAGTCCCGCTGGCAGAAAACCACCTGGATGCCAGTCCTGCTGCTGTTGATAAGCACTCTCCCTGATGAGGCGTGGTGGGGGGCTCCCGGTGGGAGGGACGGTTTGGACTGTGGCACAGAGTTGGGACTGTCCATGGCATGCCGTGGGCTGCCCTGGGGCTGTGGAGGGTGCTCTGAGGTTGTGCTGCTGAGCCATTCAGCCCGGCCTCCCTTTCAGTCATACAGATGCCCGTGTCTCTAAGGGGCAGCTATAGCAATGGAAGAGGGTGGCTTGGGCATCAACCCCACATGGACTCCGACTTTGGCCTCCACTTGACACCTGAGGGACCCCGGGCTGGTCACAGGAGCTGTGTTGCTCCCTGAGCCTGTGCCACCCTCTGTAAGACTGGGCGCTGAAAGGATCAGGGCTCACCCAGCCCAGGCTCCCGTACCCTGCATTGCCCACGAGCTGCTGTCCGGCAGTGGTGACAGTGGGGGGATGGTCATGAGAGCCCCTTGTTGCCTCCAAGGTGGCAGCCCCCACCCTGTCCTTGTCCTGGGGCTTGGGGCGCAAGACTGTTTGTTCGGCAACAGCCCATGCCTGAGGTCCACCTTGAAGCCATTTTATTTTTATTTTTAAATTTTTTTTATTTTAAAGATGTGGGGTACAATTCAGGGTTGGGTATACACATGTTCATTATTCAGGTACCCTTGTTGATGAGGTAGAGCTGTTTTTCCAGCCCAGGCCCTTCCCTCACAAGCACCATCTGCTGTAGGGCTGTGGTTCCTGGGCTGGACCATTTGGGACTCACCATTTATCCTTTCATTCCCTGGGGGGCTGGGACTGGTGGGCAGACAGGCCTCTGGGCTAGCCTTGCCCTGGCAGAGCTGCCTCTGCGGTGTGGCTGGGGCCCTAATGGCAGAAGCTGGGGCCTTGCAGCCCTGCCTGGGAGGCCCAGAGAAGGATTCCTGGAGGAGAGGATGGGTCAGCTGGGACTGAAGGAGTTTTGGGCCAGGGAAGCCCATTCAGGTGACATGTGAGAATGGAGAGCAGGCCCCTCCCCTGGGCCGCAGAGCAGGTGGGATGGGCGCCTGGGATGTTAAGCCCTGACGGGTATTTGGATGCCGGGGGTGGGGGTGATGGTGAGGAGGGGCTGGCAGGACCTGGCACTGGACCCTCAGGAGGGTGGCGGAGGCTGTCAGAGAGAAGAGGTGGGCACCAGGGTTCCTCTGGCTTCTTCCACTCCAGCATGGACTGAGGGTTGGAGGGTCCCTGTGGAGTCTTGGCCACACCCTCAAGATGCTTTGTGGCCCTGCTTGGCAGTGTGAGCTGAGGTGCTACGAGCGCTCCCATCTTGATGACCAGATGGGGTCCAGGGCCAGGAGGGGAAAGCTAGGTTGGTGGGGCTGGAGACAGGGCCTAGGGGCTTCAGGCTTCATACCTGAGTTCAGCCAGGTGGGAGGAGGAGGGGCTACTGAGAGAAAGGCCTGCAGCTCGAGCCTTGGCCCAGCCCCCAGGACAGAGAGCGGTGCTGGGGAGTGGATCAGAAATCAGCCTGCGGCTTGGCGACTGCCAGCTGTGCTGGGGGTGGGGTGGAGCTGGAGTGGGGGAGGGGAGGGGAGGAGGATGGGCCCCGGTGGGAGCAGGGACAGAGGGACTCGCGTGTAAGTTCAGACTGCTTCACCAGGGCCCTGGCATGCTCTGGCCCCTTTCCTGGCAGGGCTGTGTCCTCATGCCTCTTCCTGAGGGTGGACGGGGGCCAGCCATGTGGACAGAGGGCTGGGCGGACCCCCCAGAAGTACCAAGGGCTGTGGCTGGAAAACAGGCCTGGGGGTGGGGATGTCACCAGACAGGCTTGGAGTTGCCTCCCTTCCCTTGGGTCTCTCTCAAGGCACGAGCTGACCCTGCCCCCTTCCAGGGGCCCCACCTGACAAAGTGTCTTTTTTTTTTTTTTGAGTTGGAGTCTCTGTCACCCAGACTGGAGTGCAGTGGCACGCTCCCGGCCACCTGGCCACCACAGCCTCGACCTGCTGGGCTCTGGCCATCCTTCCACCTCAGCCTTCTAAGTAGCTGGAACTACAGGTGCATGCTACCACACCCAGCTAATTTTTTTGATTTATTATAGAGATGAAGTCTCACCAAGTTGCCTAGGTGGGTCTTGAACCCATGGACTCAGGCCATCCACTCACCTCCGCCTCCCAAAGCTCTGGGAATACAGGCTGAGCCACCAAGGTGTCCCTTGACAAGAGCAGAAGAGGCAGTTGCTGAGCTGGGCCTCTCCATCTCGTGGTCCTCAGAGTAAATGTTTGCCTGGTGGGGAGTTGAGGGGACTGTAGACCTTCACTGGGGCTTGCTTGGAGGTTGCTGACATTCAAGAAGGGACAAGCAGGGACAAGACAAGGAACATGGGGTTTCTTGGGAGAACCTGGATTTGAGTCCAGGCTCTGCTGTGGCTCTGACCCTCGGCACCCTCTCCGAGCCTCAGTCTCGCATTTGTTTTTTTAAAACAATAGCTTTATTGAGATAAAACTCACATACAACATAGTTCACCCATTTAAAGTGTTTAATTCAATAGTTTTTAGTGTATGTACATAATTGTGCAACCATTGCCAATTTTAGAACATTTTTATCTCCCCCAAAATAAAATTTTTACCTATGAGCATCACCCCAATTTCTCCATAACTCCCTCAGTCCTAGACAACCATTCATCAACTTTCTGGGGTTTTTTTTTTTTCTTCCTCTTTCAGTTAGGCTGATCACAGCTCACCACAGCCTTGAACTCCTGGGCTCAGGCAATCCTTCTGTCTCAGCTTCCTGAGTAGCTGGGACTATAGGCATATGCCACCATGCCCAGCTAATTTTTAAATTTTTTTTGTAGCGATGAGGTCTTGCTATGTTGCCTGGGCTGATCTTAAACTCCTGGGCTCAAGCAATCCTCTCACCTTAGCCTCCCAAAGTGCTAGGATTACTGTCATGAGCCACCACACTCAGCCAGCTTTTGGTTTCTTATTTTTTATTGTTTTTTAGTTAATATTTTTAAGAGACAGGGTCTTGCTCTGTTGCACAGATTGGAGTGCAGTGGTGTGATCATAGCTCATTGAAGCTTCGAGCGCCTGGGCTCAAGTGATCCTCCTGCCTCGGCCTCCTGAGTAGTTGGAATTACAGGTGTGTACTACCATATCCAGCTAAGTAAAAAAGAAATTTTTTTTATAGAGGTAGGGATCTTGCTGTGTTGCCCAGGCTGGTCTCAAACTCCTGACCTCAAGTGATCCTGCTGTTTTTGCCTCCCCAAAGCCCCGGGGTTACTTACAGGTGTGAGCCACTACACCCAGCCTCTCATCTGCTTTCTGACTCTGAGGATTTGCCTATCCTGGACATTTCATATAGATGAAAGCATACAATATGTGGCCCTTTGTGACCGATTTCTTTCACTTGCAGTGTTTCCAAGGTTAATCCACACCATCATGTGCATCAGTCCTTTTCTTCTTTTGTGGAATGATTTTCCATTGCATGGACATACCATATTTTATGTTTTCACTCCTCAGGTGATGGGCATTTGGGTGGTTTCACCCTTTTGGCGGTTGTGAATATGGCTATTTTGTTGGTATGTGGACATATGTTTTCATTTTTCTTGAATACACACCCTAGGCCTAGGATTACCGAGTCACACAGTAACTAACATTTTGGGGACCTGCCAGCCTGTTTTCTTGTGCGGCTGTATGTTTCCCATCCCACCCGTGGTGTGGGGGTTCTCTGGTTTGTCCACATCTTCGCCAGCACTTGTTAGTATCTGACTCTCCATCACACTCATTCTTGCATCTGTTCTTCCCTTGAGTATTTATTGAACATCGATACTCAGCAGGGCAGGGCGCTCTGTGCAGGACTGGGAAGGAGTTACGTAGACAAGTCTGTGTCACAACAACCATAAAAACCCCTGCTGGGCCTGGCACGTGGGTGCTCAGTAACGGAATAAAGATTATCAAGGAGAGAAGCTGGGGGTGGGCAGGGATCATGGCCCCCCCCCCAAGTGGAGGAAAAGAGGGCAAAATTTGTGCATGCTGACCCCCTGCTGTGTGTGAGGGACAGTCCTCAATGACCCCCCAGGCCATATCATTGTCCTACTTGCAGATGGGAGCAATGAGGCTCAGGCCACTAGGCTGAGAAGTAGTCAGGTTCTGGGCTGAGAGCTTTGGACCATCTCATTTAATCTTCCCAGCCTTTTGAGGTCAGTCCTATTATGCCCATTTAGTAGCCAAAGAAACCAAGGCTCAGAGAGGTAGACTTATTTGCCCAGAATTGCACAGCTGCTGAAGACCAGTGCTGAGATTTGCAACCAAGTAGTCTAGCTTGAGTACCTGCTCACTGCAAGCCCCCCTCCCTCCCAGGACTGAGGAGATGAGGGCAAAGGCTTAGACATCAAACTGCCCTTCTTTCCCAGCCCCACCTGTGCCCCACTCAGGGCCTCATCCTGGGCCGGAGGCAGCCTTGGGGGCAAGTGTGGCCCTAGGCAGGCCTCTAGGGGCTCAGCCAGCCCTTCCTCGGTGTTCTTGTGTGACTCCTTGCTCCATGCCTCAGTTTCCCACCTGGGTGATGATGGTGGTGACCCCAAATCACCTGTGGCTCAGACATCTGAGTCTGGCTTGTTCTACCCCTTGAGAAGGAGCAGCCCAGGAGGCAGTGGGGCAGCTCCGGGCTAGAGGTGGAGAGTTGCATCTGCACTGTGTGTGAAGTTTGTGCTGGTTATAAATAACCCAGCAAACAGGAGGGCAAGGGAACCGCAGCCCAGCTCTCAGGGAGGCTAGGCCTAGACACAGGCCCACAGACAGGGACAGTTCAGTGTTGTGTGTGTTTGGGGGTGAGCTTTGGGGAGGTGTCTAAGCGACCCCGGGACAGCCGGAAAGGCCAGGCTGACTCCAACAGAAGGTCTCTGCAGTTTCCTAGACCAGGCTAGGGTCTGCCCAATGGAGGCCAAGGGCTGGTAAGGGCCCTGGAGATCTTCACCTGGCTTCAGGTGGTCCAAGTCAGGCTGAGGATCCCTCTGCCCCTCGGGGCCTCTGCCCTCCCAGCCACACCCCCACACCTCTCCGCACCGGGCTCCCTCCTGCCTGGCTTCCCACACCCTCGCCTCGGTCCTAACTCCATCCTGGCTCTCTGCTGAAGCTCACTGACCTCCAGAGGGTGCTTTCTGTGGCTATGGAGCAAGGAGGCCCTGCCACCTGGCTCCTGAGGAGATGCAGTCATGGCAGTGAGGGGCCTGGTGACTGGTAGGCGCTCAGTAAATGCTGCTTTCCTCCCAGCTCAGGCCTGGTTGAGAAATCGCCAGAATTGGAGGCTCTGCTGGGAGCTGGCTGATCTGCATATTTGCATATAATTTGCATAGGCATTTTATGACAAAATATGTTGGGATCAGTCTCAGCTGCTCTTCCCCACTCCCAGCTCACTTGCAGTCCTCCTGGCTGGATCTTGGGGGCCCAGAGAGAATGCTTGTCCACCTCCCTGGTTTTTCACATGGGAGACAGGCCGAGAAGAGCAGGGCCTGGCCCAGACCCCAGAGTGATGGGGGCAGGAGGCCCGTAGGGTGTGTCTGTAGGGGGTCGTCCTGTGCACAGTGTTCACTGAACAAACACTGATGGGGACTGATTGTGTTCCAGAAAGATTCTGGGCCCTGAGGAGAGAGAAATGACCACACCAACCCAGTCTCTGTCCCCAGGAGCAGTTGGAGGGGGAGACAGACATTCCTGCTAAGCCAGAAAACAAACAAACAAGGTAATTTCAGGCAGTGGTGAGCTATGAGAACTAACCCTGGTGTTGACAACCAGCAGGGCAAGTGGGGAGGGCCTTAGGATAGACTTGGCAGCCAGGGAGGGAGCTTTGAGTAGGGACACAGTGTCTGTCTCAGCACCTTCTAAGTGCCTATTCATGGCTAAGTATGGGGCAGCAGGTCGTTCCATGTGCTGGCAGTCATGCTTCCCATTTTGTAGGAGGGCAAAGTGAGGCCCTTGAGGTGAAAAGCCTTGACCAGGTTCCCAGTCTGGGAGTGGGAAACCAGGGCTGGAACACCTACCAGCAGGCTAGGCTGTTCCCTGGAGACTCAGGGCCCCAAGAGTGGGCGGCCTTTGTATTTGTTGGCAAAGAGATTTGCAGAGCCTGGAGACCAAATCCCAGAGCACCTGCTGGTGAGTCATGGGGTTGGGGCGGGGCTGCTCACCTGAGCCTGGCCACCTGTCCTTGCCCTCCATTTCTGTCCATGCCCAGACATTCAGTTTGTCTGTCTCTGTGCAGGGCACTGGGTGTGGGTAGTGGTCTTTGGCACTTGCCCTGCCCTCGAGAGGCTTTCTGGGGAGGGAGACTGATGAGGGCTGGGGGTAGGTGTGCTCTACAGTACAAAGAGCATGGTCTTTGGTGTTCGGCTGACTCTGGGTTCAAATCCTGGCCCCACTGCTGCGTGACTTTGGGCCAGTTGCTTTGCTTCTCTGAGCTTTGGTTTATCCATCTTTGAAATGGGGATAACTGTCCCTTATGCTAAGGCGTTTGTGAAGAGAAGTGAGACTCTGTGCACCTGAAGAACCTGGCACGTAGAGAATGCTCTAGGGTAGGCTGCAGTTGTTGCTCATGGTGAGGGATGCTGTGGGGGCTGTGGTCATTGTTCATGGCAAGGGACAGGATGGCCCGAGGTCGCCTCCTGGAAATCTCCTAGTGGAACAAGTGTCATGTCGCAAACTGGGATCCTACATGTATTCTCAGGGGTTCAGGAGTCCCCCCCCAGCACAGAATGGAGTCAGGCCCCAGAGGTCACATCCTGCTGTGCCCTCTGGTGGTTTCACAGCCTGACCCCTCATGTGTAAGTGGGGACAGGCTCCGTCCCCAAAATGCCCTCGGTCCTGTGAGAACTTGGTGCCCCTCACGCTCACCAGCTCCACCCCGGAGACCCAGAGCGTCACTGCAGGAATGTGGGACGGGGCCAGGCTCTGGGCAGCAGGACAGCCAAGGGGGCTGCACAATGGAAAGCCGGGGCCAGGAGGGGACGCCTCAGTCCCCACCCCCATCTGCCCACAGCTGCCCTGGCTGGGAACCCAGCTCCGCCATACATGCTGTGGCTGGAGACAGGGGCCCTGAGGGCCACACCTGCTGGGGCTGGGGCCACAGAGAGGCCTGGGGGAGGAGCAGGGTGAGAAGGGGTGGAACAGGCCCAGATGAGCCGGACAGATGCCCCAAAAGACCAGCAAGACCCAGACACACAGCACACTCAAGCCCGTGCTGCTCCCCCAGTCTGGGCTTCATACATCTCAGGGTCAGGAAACACCCTGGTAGGCCCAGCCCAGCCAGCTGCTTGCAGGGAAAATCCTGGCAACAGGGCACTCCCCAATCTTGCCTGCATCCCCCCATCACCTCCAGCCCTCCCTCTGCCATCATCTCCACCACCCAGCCCTGTGCCCTCACCAGTCTTCCCAGAACCCCGCTTTCCACTGCTGCCCCTCGCCCCAGTCATGCCCCTCCCTAGGCGCCCTCCAACCCAGGAGAGCAAGTGGCATCTCGGGCCCAACCTGGGGCCGTGGGCAAATTCTTCCCCTTCTCTGCATTTCATTTGCCTCATTTATAAAATGAAAACTCAGGCTTGATGATAAGGGTCCTTCTGATTTGGACACTCTAGGCTTCCAAGAATTCAGTCCTTGGACCAAGGAGACCCAGGGCAGTGTTACCTATGAGAGAGCAAGCGGGCATAACTTACACATCCAACAGCAGGGGACTAGCTGGATACCTCGGGGCACAACCAGTATGTGGAGTATCATGCAGCTGTCAACTGATGAGTGTTCACAAATCCACACTGTCTAGCTGGGTTATTAAAAGGCCTTGGGGCATCACAGAAGACCTTTTTGTTTTTTACCTGTTTCAGGGAAGGTTTAAGGATATGGAAAAATGTACACACTCGTCGTCAGGAGGCAATACAATCCGGACTGTTGACAGGATTCTGTCTCTTCATACCTGTGTGCCCTTGGGCGGGTATTTAACCCTGTTTTCACCAGCAAAACAGAAAACCCACCTGGTGGGGCTCACAGAGAAGGTTGGGCTTGGCCACACACTAATGTGCCACTCTGTAAATGCTGGAAATCAATACTAGTATCATCCTTGAGTTAAAAAAAGAGGTTATAAAAAATGTGTAGAACTTGGTCCTGTGTTAATGAACTCATGACTCAAGAGAATTTCTAAATGCCGAATTACACTAAAGGTTCCCAGCAGTTCTGCGGTGGCAGAGGGTGGCAGAGGGATTACAGGCGGCTTTCCTTTCGTCTCAGGACCTGTCTGCACTTTCCAGATTTTCTGCAATCAGCTCATGGCACTTTCACCATGAGCAAGTGTGTTTCTCCCATACCCTATCCTTGGCAGTCTCTGGTCTGTGAAACCCTCGGACCCTCCCATTCTGCTGAGACCCCATTGGGACTGTTCCGTATGAGGAAACTGAGGGGGGCGGAGATGGAATGGGCGCGAGAGCCTTTGGGGGAGCTGGTGGGCCCAGCAGCGGCTGAGCCTCGCCACGGATGTGCTGGCAGGGCCTGGCTCTGTCCCTGGCATCCACCCGCCTGGCGGCCACACTGACCCACAGTGCCCAGACACCAGCCCGCCTGCCTTCTCTCACTCGCCCAATCCCTGGCTTAGCTGGCTCTGTGGTCTCAGGCGGGGGCAGACTGGCTGCCCTCCGCTCCCCACCCTGTCCCCTGCACCTGGACAGAGACTGACAGCCCAGCCCTGGGAAAACCAGGCCCCTCCTTAACCCAGACCCGGATGCCTTTATCACCACCCATCTTCCCCAGCCACCTGCCCTTTCGTGTCACCCTCAGCCACCCCGACTCACACCGCACGTTAATTCCTGTCCCCAAGCCTGGGAGCAGGACCACCCACTGAGACCCGGTTTCCAGACCCCGCACCCACAGCTCCCAGCTGCCACCCCCACGCTCCTCCCACACAAAACCGTTTATGGCTCTGGGAACACAGGGCTCCCTCAGCCTGCTCCTCTTCCTGGAACGCGATCCCCACCACCCCTGCCCGGCCGGCACTGCTCCACGGGTCAGTACAGCCCATACTTGTGAAGCACCCACTGTGTGCCAAGCGCAATTCTAGGCACGTGGTGTCCTCACAGAGCCCAGTCAGCTCACACAATGCGTCCTTTGTGAGCCCACTTGAATGTCACATGCACACACCAACCCTTCCTGGTCCAGATTAGAAAGTCCTTTCTTGGGTACTGGGTACCTCCACTGTGTTGCCACTTAAAAGGAGAGGGGACACCAGCCATGCTCTCACAGCCCCGATGGGCCCCTTCCTCAGATCTCATGGGCCCCCCGGGAAGCAGGTGCTTCCAGGGGTGAGCTGTTAGGTGGCTGTGTGTCTTCGGGCGATCACTTTACCTCTCTGAGTGCCGCTTGGCAGGCGAATTTCCCGCTATCACCTCTTCTTAGGGAGTGGGATAGCACAAGGGTTTCACTTCTCTGTGCCTCAGAGTCCATATCTGCAGGAGGAGGGGGTTGAACTCACTGACCTCTCAGGCCAGGCTGAGTCTTTAAGTTGAGGCCTGAGGTGGGGAACACAGGCTGTGGGGTTACCAACAAATGGTTATTGAGCACCAACTGTGTGCTGCACAGCATGAACACTTTGGATGCATTATATCACTTGGGTCCCACAGCTGCTCTACAGAGCGTGTATGGTTGTCCTCATTTAACCAAACACAAACTCAGAGACATTAAGTAACTTGTCCAAAGCTGCCCAGCATGTAAGAAGAACTGGATTTGAACCCACATCATTCTGCACCTGAAGCTGGGCTCCAGCCCTTGCTCCTGTTGCCTCTGGTCACAGGGAGAGCAGAGCCTGAGTCAGCCTAATTAGGGGGAGGAAGCTCGGGCAGAACTAATTACACTTGATTTTATTCTTAGCTTTTGCAACACGATTAACACTGGGCAGGGGCGCTGGGCTCTTGGCCCCCCGCCAGCTGACCTAATTTGTGTGTCTGCGTCTTTTTCTGTAACTCGTCCTTTCTTGCTCCTCATTCAACCTCTCTCTTTTTTTTTTTCTGCCTGCACTGTCCCCTGCTGTGTGGCCTTGGCAATGCCACCTACCCTCTCTGGGCATCAATAGTCTCATCTACAGCATGGGTGTAGTCAGCCCAATCCTGCTTCCCTCAGGAGGAAGCTAAGGCTTAAATGAGATAAAGTCTTTGAAATAATAAAACTATTAACATAAGACTAATAGTAATCATGGCTACATTTATTTATTCAGCTCTCATTTGGTGTTGGATCCTGTGCTCAGCCCATTACCTACGTGATCTTACTTAATTCTCACAGCAACTTTGTGACCTACACAATCTCATCATCCCCATTTTGCAGATGGGAGCGGATGCATTCTGACCTCACCACTGTGCTACCTTGTGTCTCCAGGAAGGCTGCTGGTGGGGGAGGGGAAACCAGAAGGGCTGGGCATGAGAGACCCCAGACTCTTGAGGGGGCTCTGGAGGGTGGGGGTGGGAGGTGGGAGAGGTGGGCTCATTCCTGAACGTGTCCTGCACTGAGCAGTGGGCAGGGGTGGCCGTGGGAGGGAGGAGACATCGCTGACATCCAACTGCTTTGGGTCCCTCCCTCTCCTGCCACAGCCCTGGGGGTGCTCCAGGGAGGGGACTGGCAGCTTGGGAGGTGATGTCTCTTTGCCCCAGGCCCTGGAGAACCTGACTAGCCTCCCCAGCTGCTCTAAAGCCCTAGGGAGAGGATCCGGTGGGGAGGGTGGCAAGGGAGGGGGCCCTTCTGGGCTGGGAGTCTGCCGTGCCTGTGTGGGGCGAGGCTGTGGGTAACAAGGGGTCTGTGAGGGAAAATGGCAGAGGGGTGTCAGTCCATCGGGAAGGATGTGCCATGTCTCATTCCAGTGTTGTGTTTATGCCCCTGTGTGTACTCAGGAGGGAAAGTGTGTGTGCGCGTGCGCGTGTTGGGGGGGCACTGAGGATGCAGGTATGGCAGACCTGGCGGTGGGCATGTGAGAGGGGTGTATGGCTGTGGGGAGAGGGGCACGTAGGCCAAGCACATGAGGAGTGGGAGTAGGTGTTTGGAAGCACACAGCGTGTTTGCTGTGTGCCGGAGCATGCATGTGTGCCTGTGGGCGTTTCTGAGTGGATGTCACACAGGGATGAGGGAGGGCTGGGTCACAAAACTTGGCTCTGGATGAGCAGCGGGTCTGGGACGGTCCTGGGGTGTTCAGGGCAAGGGTTTTGGATACTGAGGACCCTTGCATCCATCTTAATTGCAACCTCCGGGCTCAGTGTCTGTATCTGTGGAATGGGACGGTAAAACCCTGGGAGGCTGTGCCGGCTGAAGGAGGCAGCGCAGGTAATGTGCTTCCAGCGCCCGGCTGGGAAAGCCCTCAGCAGAGGCCTGTGGAACCCTCTGGGAGCCCTCAGAGGCTCCTGACATGCAGAGCTGCACCCAGGCTTGGGGAGCCTCTGTGGGGTGTCTGCTCCCGGGACGGGTGGTGGCAGGAAATGGAAGGCTCAGTGCCTGTGTGTGGATGTGCTCAGTGCCTGTGTGTGGATATGCTCACTGTGTGTGGTGGGCGTGGGGAACCCGAGCGAGGGAAACACTTGCATTCAAGTTGGGAGGCTCATGTTGGAGGATGCAGCATGTAGTGGCGATGTGTGGTATCGGGAACATGTGTGTGGGGGTGTGGGCCTTGGGAGGGTGAGTGTGTGATGGTTATGAGACTTTGCTGAGGTCCATGGGGGCATCTGTGGGGTATGTGTCTGTGTGTACCCTAGGGGTATGGTAGATGGGTGAGTGTGTGCTGGCATGTTCCGGGCTGTGTTACCTGTAGGCTGTGGTGTGTCTACAGGTGGGGGCTGGTAAATGAGCTCTTAATTGTGTGTGTCTGCTGGGGTGTGTAGTGTGTACAGGAGGATTGGGCTATATCATCTATCAGTTGTAGCGTGTGTGTGTGTGTGTGTGTGTGTGTGTGTGTGTGTGTCTGCTGGGGTGTGTGGGTGCCTCCTATTAAGCATGGGGGGGTGTGTTTACCCAAGGGGGGTGGTGAGGGTCAGTGAGAGGCAAGCAGGGTCCTGGGGCTTTTGGATTCATTTCTCCTTTAAGGGGATGGCATGGTAATTATACTAATTATGCATGGATTATGCAAATGCAGAGGTCGTTTGGGGGTCAAAGGCTGTTTGTCACCCTCCTCCACAGTTACTTTGTGACTTCTAAGTCTTTCCTGCTGCCTCCCATCTCTGTGCCCTGTCCCCTCTTGTTCTCCCTCCTCCCTGTCCCCTGGGAACTGAGCTACCACCCCCCCCCCGTAGCATTCTTTCGAGGATGCTCCTTTGAGCCCCAGCCCTGCAGATTTCAGGTGTCCCTGCATTGAGTTCCTGCTGAGCTTCCCAGGGTGAGCTCAGGGTGACTGGGTTATTGCCTCCACCGCCCTGATACCCCGTCTGGTCTGGGGGCTGCTTACTGTTTGGAAAGAACGTTCTCTTGGGTACAGGTTTGGAAAATCACGGAGGTGGCCCCTTCCCCAGCTTTGTCTGATCAGCATGAGGCTAAATTAAGATGTGAGAGAATTCTCTCCCTCTGCCTCCTCTCGCCTTCTCGCCCTCTCTCACCATCCCCCACCATCCCCCTTTCTGCCCCTGCCCCTCTGTCCCCTGGTCTCTCTCCATCTTCTGCCTCCCGCCTTACCCCTCCCTGTCACCCTCTCTGTTCCCCATGAGCTCTCTCTCGCATCCCCTCATCTCTGTGGGGAGCTGGAGCTCCTGGTCCTGAGCTTGGAGAAGATGGTTGCCATGGTAACAGTTGTCATGTCGATGGCTACTGAGCTAGGGATGAATAGTATCTAGGTGAGAGCTACCTGAGCGGAGGCTGATGGAGTCACAGGAGGCCCGATGTTCAAGTCTCTGAGCCTCAGAGCTACACAGCATGCCCCTCCCTCCCGTGCATGTGCCTCTCTGTCGCCAAAGGCATGCCACACGCCAGGCCTCTTGGTGACTGCCTTAGGTGAGTGTGTGTCAGGGTGTGTCTGTGTCTCTCTGTGTATCTCTGTGTCTCTCTGTGTTATTTCAAGGGTCTGGGTGGCTTTGGGAGTAGGTCTTTGGATTTGCGCCGGCCATTCTGGGAGCAGGGATTTTAGAGGCTGGTATATTGTCCTGATCACTGAGGAATCTTGAGGATATCCTGTTTTGACTCCCATGTTTACCCCAGTTCGGGGGGGGTCTCAGGGACCACAGACCTCTTAGAATCCTCCCTCCAGCTAAAGGCCTTCCAGCCTACCTGGAAGGATAGAAAGATGGTGAAGATGGCCCCAGCCAGGGGCAGGAGCCCAAACCCTGGTGTCTGCTGAGTCCCCACTCTGCTTTGTGACTTGGGGCTGCTTGCCAAGGAACCGGAGGGGACAGGAGCAGAAAGTCTCCAAGCTCCAGCTTGGCTAGCCCAGGTTGCTGAGCTAGTGATGGGGACAGCTTTGACACCCCAGCCCAAGCCCTGAGATGTGACCTTCCACGCAGAGATGGGGACTGGGGCAAGTTGGACCAGAGCTGCTCTAAGCCCCTGCAATGTCTAAAGAGGAGGAAGACCCAGCAATTAGTCATGGGAGCAATTACACTAATTGTTCCACTTTGTGACTCACTGGTAAAAAGTAAACACTGATTAATTCATTACTTCGAGGCTGTGTGTGTGTGGTGAGGGGCACTCCTGGCTCCCTGCCCTGGCTGGGCTGGGTAGGGCTCTGGAGCAGGTGGTTGAGGCTGGGGGTGGGAAACCCAGATTGAGATTCTCTCTCTGACTCTGTGCAGATTCCAGAAGGGGCCCGCCAGGGACAGGGGGTGAGAGGCTGAACCCACGTGCAGCGCCCGTTCAGCTCCTCTCCTGCTCACACACCTTCCAGGGCTCCCCATGGCTAATCAGACATCGCAGATGCTCATGCACCATCTCAGACCTGCTGAGCCCCAGAGCTCAGTTTTCACGATAGCCTCACGTGCAGTCAGGATGAACAATGACCACATTCCATGGGAAAGTCATCAGACACAGGAAGCCTTCTGAGAGGGGGCCCTAGCCG
This sequence comes from Cephalopachus bancanus, assembly GCA_027257055.1. NCBI lineage: Eukaryota > Metazoa > Chordata > Mammalia > Primates > Tarsiidae > Cephalopachus > Cephalopachus bancanus. The sequence continues at coordinate 1,998,020 of JAPVLO010000284.1, read as the reverse complement.
ACTTGCCCCCACCCCACCACTCCCCTGTGAATTATTCACATCCCCCAACTCCAGTCCCACCCCTTGGCAAATATTTCCTGAACACCTACTGTGTGCCAGGCACCTTTCGAGATGCTGGGCACTGTCCTGCCTTATGAGTGTCTGGTTTGGGGAGCCGGGCACAGCCACTGACCAGAAACACGCACCAGCAAACGCAGCTCAAAAACAGTGAAAGGTGTTGGGAGTTAGGAGCCTGGGATGCCCTGGAAGTTCAAAGCAGGAGGACTTCTCGATGAAGTGACAGGGAGTGGGAGTTAGCCTGCACGTTGGAGGATGAGGGGATGGCGGGAGAAGTGTTCTAGGCAGAGGGAACAGCATGAGTGAAGAGGCGGGAGGCCAGACATGTTTCTGGAACAGAAAGGGGCCAGGGTGCTTGGAGTCCAGTGTTTGAGGGGATGTGAGGCTGGGTGAGGCTAGAGGTCAGGCAGGGCCAGGGCCAGCTCCACGGGCATAGGTTGCACCTCTCCACCCTGGGGCCTTTGCTTATTCTGCTCCATCTGCCTGAGATGCCTTTCTTGATTTCACCTGTTTAAACCCAAGTGCCATGTCCTGTATAGCTTATAGCAGGTATGAGTTTCTCCTTCCTCTTGAAGGCTCCCCGGAGCAGGCACTGTGGCTGGGCTCAGCCTGGAGCTGGGGAAAGTTGTGGTTGGGGATGGGGCTAAAGAACAGGGAGCCTGAGGTGGGAGACTTAGGGTCCTAAGCAGAGGCTGGATCTCATTGCATCACTTGCTCTTTGATGATCTGGGACAAGTGGGCATCAGTTCTCTCATCTGTGGAATGGGCTGTGAGCTTCATACACTCTTCTCCCACACCTGTCTTGAGGACTCAGTGGGATCTTGCCAGTGAAAGATGCTCGTGATTGGGGCTGATGACACTGGCCACACAGAGGGTGACAGCTGACCTGTGCTGAGCACCTGCTGCATACAGGGCTGGATGGGCCCTGCAGATGAATTAGCATGCTGCATGCTCACAGCCAACAAGGCAGGTGCTTTTCACTTGTTTCACAAACAAGCATAGTGAGGCATGGAGAGGTAAATAACTTGCCCCAGGTCCCATATTTAATAAGGTATGGGACCAGGACTCAAGTCTAGCAATTCAGTCAGCTCTAAACCTGGTTCTACCACCTGGTGACTTTGACTGGGGATAAGGGAGCAACGAGGGTCCCCTGTGGTGACCATCAGGCAGGAAGTGGGGCTGTTGCCCTAGCCCCTGAATGGGTAGGAAGTGGCCATTGGGCAGCTCCCAGCTGCCCATGTGGATGTCACTCAGCCCACGGGCACATCTGTCATTCCTCTGCGCAGCCTCAGGGACTGAGCCTGTGCCTGTCTCTGCCTTCCTCAGGCCCAGCGCTGGCGTAATGAGAACTTTGAGAGGCCTGTGGACCTCGAGGGCTCTGGGGACGACGACTCCTTTCCCGATGATGAACTGGACGACCTCTACTCAGGGTCAGGCTCAGGCTGTAAGTACCTGCCATCTCTGTTCCTGCTTGTGGGCAATGACCCATCTCCATCCAGTACCTCCTCTGAAGAGTTCCCTCAGACTCACTTCTGCCAGGCGGGAAAGCTTATTGCATGGGTCAGGCAGGGCATCCTGTGGACCCCAAGGACAAGAATAGTAGGATATTCTCTGGGGGACAGAACCAGGCCTGTGGGGGGGAGTCAGAGCCCAGGATGCCCAAGGTCTCCTGTCCAAGGTCTCCTGTGTGCTGTTGGGCTATCTCTGCAGACCTGTGGGCTATGCCCTCCAGCTTCTTTCGGGAAGCATGGGATGCCCCTCCGTAGCCCAGGGTTCACATCACTGTTCCAAGCACCTGGAGGAATGTTAGCAGCCACCTCTCAGGGGCTGGGGCACACCCTCAGCTGAGACAGCTTGATTGGCCCAACTTGGGTCAGGTGGCCCCCTCCAGTCCAATCGGCTATGGCCAGGGGCAGGGCTAGAGCAGTGATGCCCAAGGGTAGGCACCTCACGGGGTACCCAGGACAGTCCAGTTGCTGGCCCTGCCCTGGGGAAGGTGAGCCAGGTCTGTGGGTCTAGCAGAGTGGTGGGAGGGGATGCTTGGAAACCCAGTGTTGCCACATAGCAATTGGGCATCTGCAGTGCCCTGCCTCTGAGTCTCTGTGTCCTCTTCTGTGGATGCTGATAAGTACACCTTCCTCTCAGAGCCTGGGAGGGCTTGGAAGTCAGGGTCTGGCACCAAGGAGGAGTTCTCCAAACTGTAGCAAAAAGGAGCTGAGACTAGGCCCCGCGAGGATCAGGCTGGGGCTGATGAGACGATGCAGGTCTGCGTGTCATGGAACTGGCTCCCATGGCCCCCGCCTCTGGTCTCCCCTCCTCAGCCCACCCCTTCCAGCTTCTGCCAGGTTAATCTTTACAAAAACCTATTTCTATTGGGTCCCATCTCGACTCCCAAACCTCCCTGGATCCCCACCCCGTCTGCCTGGTCCATCCTCCCCAGAGCTGGCTATGGCCTCTCTCCCTTCCAATCTTACTTCCTCTCAAGTTCCTCACTTATCCCAGCTTTGAGTCAGCCAGATTACTCAAGAAGTCGCCTGTAGGAAGGGCTCTCTCTTCCTCTTACCCTCTGTCTGTGCCTTTGGGAGGGAGGGCTGAGCTCCTGGGGGGAGTGCATCTGGGTTTGAGTTTCTTCCCGGAATGCCATTTTCTTCTCTCCTTCAACCCCAGCAAGATTTGCAATCCATAGGGCTTATTATAGTTGCTCTTCCCTGGATTCAACTTGATAGAAGCTCCAGGTTGGATGGGCTGGGAAAGTCAAGGAAGGCTTTCTGGAAGAGGTGGCACTGGAAGAATTTTTGACTAGGCAGAGAGAAGTTAGGGGATATTAGCAACTGATAACCTTTGGCCAGGCTGTGCTTTCCTCCTTTCCTTCATCTTTCCTGGGAAAATTGGGCAAAGAGAGGAGGTTGGGAGACCCCAGTCTTGATGGCTGTTGCTTACCTGGGATTCTCATGCCCCTCAGAGCCACCCAGATCGCTAGCTCTCTCCCTCTCCTCCTCCCCCTCAGACTTCGAGCAGGAGTCAGGCGTTGAGACAGCCTTGCGGCTCAGCCCAGATGTGGCCCTGGCAATGTCCACCACGCCCGCTGTGCTGCCCACCACGGACATCCAGCCTGTGGGCACCCCATTGGAAGAGCTCCCCTCTGAGCGCCTCACACCAGAGCCAGCCACCAGCCCCCTGATGGTGACAGAAATCACTGAAGAGCCCAGTCAGAGAGCCACCACCATCTCCACTACCATGGCTACCACTGCTGCCACGACCACAGGGCCCCCGACTGTGGCCATAGTGCCTGCCACAGTGCCCGCCACAGTGGCCACCATTGTCCCCAGCACCCCTGCGGCAGCACCCCCTTCCACGGCCCCCACTGCTATCATAAGGACCACCGGCATTCGGAGGCTTCTGCCTCTTCCACTGACCACAGCAGCCACGGCCCGGGCCACCACCCCCGCGGCACCTTCCCCTCCCACCACAGTGGCTGTCTTGGACACCGAGGCCCCAACACCCAGGCTGGTCAGCACAGCTACCTCTCGGCCAAGAGCCCTTCCCAGGCCGGCTACCACCCAGGAGCCTGACGTCACTGAGAGGAGCACCCTGCCCCTGGGGACCACTGCCCCTGGACCCACGGAAGTGGCTCAGGTGAGGGCATGGTGGGTGGAAGAAGGTAGGTGAGGGTCTGGGGGAAGGAGGGTGGAACTGGGCAGGGGTGAGGACCAGAAGGTTCTAGAGATGAGCCAGACAGGGGTAAGGAGGATGTGGCCAGAGGACCAAGACAGGGTGTGAGTCACAGATGGGGACAGATCGAGGTAGATGGGAGGGAAGAGGGACAGAAAGCCAGGGTTGCAGTGGTTGGGTCTTAATGGCAGGATGAGACACGAGTGGGGGGGTAGCTGGGCACAGGTGTACGTTGGTGACAGGGAAGAACGGGCCTGTGTGTTCTGGTTAAGAGTACAGACTCAGGAGCCTGGGCCTGGATCGATCCTTCCACCGTCACTGCTTAACCACATGACAGGAGGCCTGTCACTGGTCCTTTCTGTACCCTGTTTTATCTGTGAAAGGGAGAAAATAATGGAACGTGTATCACGGTATCCTGAGAGTTAAAGTTCCTGACATACCCCAAGTGTGTAGTATAGCACTTGGTGGCAGTGAACATACGTAGTGCTCAGATGTGGTCATTGCTGTCATCACGGTTATTATTATTGGTGGTTTGAAGAGGTTTGAGATAACTCAGCTCACTTTGCAGGGTTGCTGGGAGTGAATCAGTGACCAGCACTGTACCTGTGTCATCCCAGCCCTCACGTCCACGCCACGGGCTGGTCTATAGTCATCTTGTATTGAGGTGAAGCCCTTTCCAAGGCTTCACAGCCAGTAATGGCAGTTGGGATTTGAACCTGGGCAGTTGGTGTCAGAAGCTGGGCAGCCCTGCAGGGCCTGGGGCATGCATGCCTGTGTGTATGTGGTTTGGGGTATTATAGGTGGGAGTGGGGATTGAAGGGAAGAGGATGGCGATGTCCGGAGGGCCAGGATGGGAAAGGTAGAGGTGGTCTGATCCCCTATGGAGAGGTGTCTGCTCCCTGGGGAGAGGTGGCAGCAGTGACCAGGCACCAGAACTCTTTGCAGCTAGCCTCACAGAGGAGGCACTCAGACCGAGGAGCTGCCTCCAGAGCACGTCAGTCCCTCTGACCCCTCAGCCGGCCCCAGCAGGACACAGGCCGTTCCCTTGGCTCCTCCAGCAGCTGGGCCTGCCTGGTGTTTTCACAGACTTGGCCAAGCAGGAAGGGGAAACAATGACAGGACACAGAGCCCGGTCACTGGGGTGGCCACTGTGCATGCTGTATACATGGGGGCGAGGGCACAGCCTCTTCTCAGCCCGATGCCAGGCCCACCCTGCCCATGCCCACATATGAAGTAGCTATACCCCTTCCCCAATGGTGCCCACTCTGGTCTCAGGATTCCTAGCTCTTGTCCTGTCTCTGTGTGGTGGGAGCCATTGGGCTTGTCACTGGGTGGGCAGTTCCCCTGGACACTTGCCCCAGGGGCATATACTCTGCGGGTTGTGCCCTTGGACTGGCCTCTAGGCTACGAGACCACCTCTGCCTCAGACGTGTGGACCAGGGACCAGGACCACATTCATAACAGCTGCACCCAGCCATCCCCAAACAGCTTCTTGACAGGAGTCCCCTGAGGACAGTTACTATGGCAGCTGTGGGGGACAGGATGGGGACAGGATGTGACCTGAGTGAGAACAGAGGCAATGCAGTAGAGTGGCTAGAAATACAGACTCTAGAGTTGGCTAGATCTGGATCTTACTAACTGCATGTCTTTGGGCAAGTGGCTTCACTTCTGAGCCTCCTTCCTGCTCTGTAAATTAAGGGTAAGAATTCCCCCATGGGGATGACTCTTAATAGTACCTGGCACGTGGTGTGTGGTTAGTAACTGTTAGCCACCTAGGCAGTACAATAGTGGCAGTGGGCTGGTGCGTGTGTGAGTGGCTGCCCCGTGACGGGGTGCTGAGGTCTGACTCCTGGTTTCATGCCACCCTCTCTGCAGACCCCAACTCCAGAGTCCTTCCTGACCACGATCCGAGATGAGCCTGAGGTGCCGGTGAGTGGGGGACCCAGTGGAGACTTTGAGTTGCCAGAAGAAGAGACCACACAGCCAGACACAGCCAATGAGGTGGTGGCTGTGGGAGGGGCTGCGGCCAAGCCATCACCTCCATCTGGGACACTGCCCAAGGGTGCCCGCCCAGGTCCTGGCCTCCTTGACAATGCCATCGACTCGGGCAGCTCAGCTGCTCAGCTGCCTCAAAAGAGTATCCTGGAGCGGAAGGAGGTGCTCGTAGGTGAGCCTGGGGGTCTGGTCAAAATGGGGTCTGGGGAAGCCTGGAGTGAGGCAGCTGGTTGGGTCTCAGTTTACCTCTAGGGACCCTGAGGGGAGGTCAGTGTGGGGTTTCCTGGGAACTGGATAGGAAGGAAAAAGGAGAGCGGGGGACTCAGCCCCCAAGACCTGCCCTCTGGTGCCTCTGCTGACCTTCCCCTCTCAGAGTCTGACCTGACTGCACCTCCCTCCTGGCACTCTCCTCTGTGCTCTCTGTGGCCTGCATGGGCTCTGACTTTGACCTCTGCTTTCCTGGGCCACACTGGCTGACCTCTGGGGCCTCACTTCCTAGAGACAAATCTCCAACCCATCCTCTGGCTTGACCGTCCCCTGCCCTTGACCCCAGTCCCTGGGGACCCACGCTGACCACCTACCTTGAAGAGCCCTGGACACCTGGTCTGACCCCAGGCAGGTGCTTCCCCTCTGCAGGCTCCCTTCATACATGCCATAATCTTTCATGCAGACCCAGTCCTGATTTCTGGATTGGGGGCGGTCACCCTTGCACTGAATCCATCTAAGAGGCATGTCCATTCACACGCTAGTGCTTCTGTCATGGGGCTGTGCCATAGTTGAGTTGGCAGAGATTTTTCTTTCCTAGTGGTTATAAAATACTGGAGCATCTTACGACTGACGCCATATTAGATTTAGTGACTGCCTAGCACCTCCCTCCACGGGCTGCTGTGTGTACTCAGTGGGGTCGGTGTCAGGCGACCGGGACGCAGCCAGGGAAGGTCTGTGGATGGCAGCCGGTGCTGGGCATGGGAGTTGGCTCCAACTTCACCCCATCTCAGATTCAGGACGTGCAGCCTTCTCCTCCCCCTGGCTCCCATGCCCCAGACCCCTCAGCCCTGATTTCCCTGCCTTGGCCTTGACCTCTGCCCTCTCTCTCCACAGCTGTGATTGTGGGCGGGGTAGTGGGCGCCCTCTTCGCTGCCTTCTTGGTCACCCTGCTCATCTACCGCATGAAGAAGAAGGATGAGGGCAGCTACACGCTGGAGGAGCCCAAGCAGGCGAGCGTCACGTACCAGAAGCCTGACAAGCAGGAGGAGTTCTATGCCTAGCAGAACCACAGTGCCTCCCTGCAGCCTCAACATTGCCCTTCCGTCCAGTCCCCAGCCCGGCCCCGCCAGCCCAGGCCTGGGACTGGGCCCAGGAGGGAGCCTGCCCCCAGTTCTTCTCTGCCCTCCCTCCCAAGGCCTGCCCAGGCTGCCAGCCTCACACAGATCTTCCCTGAGGAATGGGGGTGCTGCCATCTGCCCCAGCCTTTGCCCTAAGGAGCTCGTCTTTCTTCCCCTCCACCAGCCTGGGCCTTCAGGACCTCATGTCAGATGGACAGGAGGAAGGAGGCTCCTGATTGGCTGGTGGAAGACAGGGCGGGGCTTGAGATGGGCCTGAGCCTCAACCTTGGCCTCGCAGGGCTCGCTGAGGTCTCTTTTTGTGGCAGAGAGGCACCCAGGCTGGTTTGCAGGACAAACATTTGGCAAACACAGCTCTTGAAGTCATCTAGACACTGCAGCCTCTCGCTCCTGTCGCAGGGCCTTGCTCTGCCTGGGTTAGAGGGTGTCCTTTGTCACCAGCCTGTTTTTTCCTGGCCTCTCTGGGGTTGGGGATCACCCTCCCTGCTCCCCTGCCAAGTGCACATGAGCCCCAGGCTCTGCTACTTTCTGCGTCTTCCTTGAGGAAACAGCTTTCTGCAGGTGCTGGGCAACACTGGTGAGGAGGAACTGCTCTAATGTCCCTCCTGCGAGGAGACTTTGCACAGACACCATCGCCTACACTGTCACACATGTCATGCGGTCATATGCAAGACAAAACCATGCAATGACAAGAGCATACACAATCCTGACCACCCAGCCAATCAAGACATATCACAGACACACACATGCTTCCAAAGATGCTTGTCCGCATGCATTGCTTATACACCCCCCATGCTGCAATGCAAGTAACTGGTCATGGTCACATGGTGGTGACAGTGTGGCCTCCCCTACCCCCAGTACATGCACACTCTGGTACCACACATGGTGTCTCCAGCTTCCAGGCTCATTGGGGAGGGTAGAATCAAGCCGAAACAATCAGCCCATATTGGGTCCCCCTGACTTGCCCGTCACACTCAGTTCCATGGCACAGCGCCCATACCAGCCACATCACACCAACCCCAGCCTGTGTCAGACACAATCCTACATGGCTGCACGAGCTCACATCACACAACCCTGCTCTCAATGCTGGAGAGATACAGGTGGGCCCTTGGCTTTCCTGGAATCAACGTGGGGCCACAAGCCCTCTCAGGGCATTGCATGGGGTGGGTCTGGCCTTGCCTCTGCCTGCTGCCTTTCCTCTGTAGTCTGCAAAGCAGGAGGCTGGGGGCCAGCTCCCCACCAGCTGGGGCTTCTCTAAGGCTGAGGAAGGGCGGGGTTGGTTTCTGAAATTTGGCCCCAGACTATGAAGGGTATATGGGTTTCCCAGGACCAAAGACCCTGGGTGGGGTGGGAACATGTGGTCAGGCACCTGGTCTCCCTGTGTCCCCTTCCCACTCTGAGTTAGGGGGCTGACTCTGCCTCCCAGGACACAAGTCTCCAAAGTGCCTGTGAGGGCGGGCCCTCCGCCCTGGCCCTCTGCACCCTCTGCCCTCTGCCTGACCAGGCCAATCTCACTCCACCCTGTTCTGAGCCCTCCTGTGAACACCTGCCCACCCTTTTGGCCACACAGCTGGCCCACAGCTGGAAGCAGCCTAGGCTGGTACCCCAGGCCCTGAGGACCAGGGTTTGAGGGATTAGACCAGGGGACAGTGGAGGAGGCGTCACCGGCCCCAGCTCACCTCCCCCTCCTTTGTTACCCTAGCAAGTGGGGTCATTTCCACAGATATTTCAAATGCAGGGTCACAAACCTCCTTTTGGGGAGGGTGTGCTTGGTGGGGGCTCTTGGAGCCCAAGGGATGCAGTGTGAGTTGTGATTGGCACTCACACCTACCCCTCACCCACAGTCCAGATTCAAGTCAGGAAGGCAGATCTTATTTCTGTTCTCTTTTCAAACTTCCCTGGCAGCAGATTTCTGCAGGGTGAGAGGTGGGGGTGCAGAGGCAGTGAGGCAAGGTTTCAGGGACCCGTCTCACAGCCTGTCTTTTCCAGGGGTCCCACTTCCAGGCTGGGCTCTGTCTTCCAGCCCCCAGGGGCCCAGAGGCTTGTAAAGAAGCCCGCTGACCCCCGCCTTTGGGGAGGGGTGGGAGTAGGGGAAGCATTTTGGCCCCGAGGTCTGGAGAAGGTGGCTTGGCCTTGGACATCCCTGGAGCAGAAGGGTCGGGTCGCTGGGGGCAGAGGAGACTGAAGTCCCAGCCTTCCTACTCTGCTCCCTGGGGAGCTGCTGTCTTGGGACAGCAGCTCTGGTGAGAAGGCCTGGCAGGCCGAGGCTGAGAAACCAGGGAGGATGGAGAGGGGGTCTAGGCCTCCAGCCCCCGGGGATCCTGGCACTGGGGCAGGAGACCCAGCAGGGGTGCAGCTTCTCTGCATAGGGCTGGAGCTGTGGTGGAGGCCCTTGACTTCACGCCGAGGGGCTGGCTTCCGACTTGGCCTCCTGGCACCAGCCTCTCTCCTGTGTCCTTAGCATTTGAGAGAAGAGGCCAAGGGCCTTGTTCATGGCGTCCTGGGCCAAGGCAGATGTCTGGGCGTTATGCTCATGGAGTTTCCCAGTCTGACCAGCCCAAGTCCCCTCTTGGCCAGCTGGTTGGGGCAAGGCAATCCAGAGAGAGTTGGGTTAAAAAGATGAGGTGGTGCTCTGTGAGGTGCAATGTTGGCACAGGCCCTCACACCCCCACGCCCAAACGTGGTGAGGTGTGTGCAGGGCCTGCCTGAGGGGGTCTGAAGACCCCCAGTGCTCCTGGGCACGGTGTCCCTGGGACCCGGGCATGTTCTGGAAGCACAGTGCATTCCAAATAGAGGAAGCTTCTATGGCGGGAGAGCTTCCCTGGGGCCTCAGCTGCCCAGGGGCACGGCAAGCTGAGGCCTAGCAAGTTGGGGTTGGGCCACCCTTTGGTTGGGGCTTCTAGAGCCCAGGCTCTGTCTCCAGGGGGCCAGATAGGACGAGGAGCTTGCCTGAAAGGCTGGTCCCCTTGATCACCAGAGGCATATGGCAACCAGGGCTGGGCTAGGCAGGCCTGCGGGCAGGGCTTAGGGTGCTTGGGCCAGACCCCCCTGGGGTTGGCAAAACTGTCCATCAGGCCTCTACGGGGGGACCCCCGGACATGGGGCAGACCCAACTTTGCCTCACGGGGCAGGAGTGGCCTCTCTTAGGTTTCTCCTCCTGACAACCACAACCCTGGACTTGCCTCTCCAGCCCTCTTGCCTGTAAATAGAAGCCCACAAACTGTACAGACTTACAGAGATGCTGAGACTGTGTCTGAGAGTCGCCATCTTAGGGCTGAGGGCCCAGCATCCCCCCGTGTCCTCTGGCACCTCAGTGCATCTGGCCTCAGTGTGGCAAATGCATGTAAATACTTTTCGTAGGCAGTGTGGCTCCAGAGAGCCCCCCGAAGACAGTGTCCCTCCCTCTGGTGAGTCCTTTCTCCTGTACAGAGCCCTTCCAGAGTGGCCTGGATGGGTGGGAATCTGTCCTACTCTCCCCCGGGCCTTCCCTGCCCCTTCTCCCATCCATAACCTGTTTATTAACCGTACCTGTCCTGAGTTCATGGCCAAAACTTTAAATAAGGAAAAGTGGAGGAAAAAGCAGAAAAAAGACCAAGGTGCCTGCCTCACAGCGGGTACTCACCTGTCCCAGCCTTGTGAAGGAACTGGTTTTATGTATTTTTTTTTTAACATTTCCCGTGCTGTGCCCATTTATAAAGAGGAAATAAAATTAAGCTGAAATGATTGCTGTGACCAGAGTGTGAGCTAAACATGGTCGTCTGGGGAGGGGCAGCCCATGGCCCAGCCACCTTCCCCTCCCAGAGTAATTGGGAACCATGTGGGGAAGATTGACTGGCAGCCCTCGGGGGAACCATTACAGTAATAGTTGCTGTTGGTGGAAAGTGTTAGGGAAGCCACGGAGCTGCCTGCGGTAAGGCCGAGATGGGGGCTGTGGTTGGGTGGAGCCGGGGGTTGTCAAGACCTGTGGCTCTTCCCCAGGGGAAGGACTCTTAGGCCACAACGAGACTCTTGGGACCACGGGATATCAGAATCAGAGTGGCCGAGATGAGATGGCTTTGAGTTCTGACAAGCCTGCTTTCAGTTCCAGGTGTTGACATTTCCTAGTGCTGCCTCTGGACAAGCCACTTAGCCTCTCTGAGCCTCGGTTTTCCCCCCTAGCTAATGGGATTACAGTATCCCCTACATGGAATGCATGAGAATTGCATGAGGAGTAATGCTTAGCATGGTGCCTGGCATAGACAGGGTAGCTGAGAGGGTATTTGATGATAGTGAGGTACAGAATAGAACCACAAGATGGGTTCCTGGAATCACAGGCTGATTTCTGGGACTACAGGGTCTGAGCTGGGAGGGCCGGAGCCAGCCCTGGACCCTCCCTAGTGTAGAATCCCCTTCCTAGTCCCCACTTGGGCCCCTCTGATACCAGGGAGCTCAGTGTCTCCCAAGAGCCAGTGGGCCACTCTGCCATTTTTTTTTTTTTTTTTAATTTGAGTCCTCACTCTATCATCTGGGCTGAAATGCAGTGGCAATATCATAGCTCGCTACAGCCTTGAACTCCTGGACTCAGGTGATCCTCTCGCCTCAGCTGCCCAAATAACTGGGACTATATTAGCACACCACTACGTCTGGCTAATTTTTGAATTAAAAAAAAATTTTTTTGTGGAGGCATCTCACTATGTTGCCTAGGCTGTTCTCAAATTCCTGGCCTCAAGCAATCCTCCTGCCTCAGCCTTCCAAAGTGCTGGGATTACAGGTGTGAGCCACAGCGCCCAGCCACTCTGTCTGTCCTGAAGTCCTTCCTAAGTTCAGCTGAAGTCCATCTCTCCAGTGTTGCCCGACTCTAGTGCCCATGCCAGTCTGGGCCACATGGGGTTGTTCTGCCCCCTTGCAACAGGACAGCCCCTAGGTCTGAGTGTCAGGGTCACACACTTCTCTCCTCCAAGAAAACCTCTCCATGTCCCACAAACATCTCTTCTAGAAATGTCTTCCTCTTAAAATGTGATACTCACACAGGGTCCTGTTGGCCCTGAGGCCCATGGATTTGGTCTATGAACCTGCCCATTCCTCCCTCTTCTTCCTTCCAATAAAGTTTCTTGAGTCCACTCTGCTCTGCCCTCTGCTTGGAACTAGGCAGCCAGAGGGGACCAGGACAGTCCAGCCCCTCCCCTCAGAGCGCTTACAATTTGTAAGGGAGCTATACACTCACCAGAGTCTCATGACAGGGGAGGAAGGAAGAAGTGGGGGTGGGGAGGGGTCTTTCTTCTTCAGCTGCTACCCCCAGGGTCCTCCCTAATTGCTAGGCAGTTCGGGGACAGGGCCCTGAGAAGCCTGGTGTCTCACTGCAGGACTTCAGACACCTTGACATCTGGGAGCCTCAGTCTGCACAGCTGTAGAATGGGGTGAAGGGACCAGACCTGCCACTGGGAGGTTCTTACAGAGGACTGGGCCACAGTGAGAAGGTTGTTGTGCCAAGTACACATGGCTGTTTGTCTAGGAAGTTTCCGGAAGGAAATGCCCCCTTCTCCTACGTGCCTTTTGCCAGCTGTCCCCTCTTGCAGGGTCTTGTCACTTTCTCTCTTGAGTCCTAGTGATGTGATTTTATTCTCCGCTTGGAAGAGTCAAGCAGACCTCTCTGAGCCTTGGTTTCCTCAAATGTAAATGGGGACAATAGGGTTGATTTTGGAGGCTATGGTGAGGAGTCACTGAGATAATATATTGAAAGCAGCTAGCCTGAAGCTTGACAGAGTGGCCATCAGCAGCTGAATTTAATTCCTCTCTTTGCAGTATCAACCTTTCACCAGGAGAACCTTTGTTTCAATCCCAGCTCTGCCACTGACTAGCTATGTGACCTTGGGGGAGTTATTTGAATTCTCAGTGCTCAGTTTCCTCACCGTAAGATGGGGACAATAATAGGTCCTGGCCCATAAGCATAGTGCTCAGAACCCTGGCAGGCAGAGGGTGGGTACTCTACACGTGTGGGCGGCTTTATTGCTGTTATTGATATCATTATTATTGTTATTTATCGCAGGGCCCAGCATGCTGCCTATTGAAGGAAACCTGGGTAGAAATCAGATGGCAGTGCCAGCTCTGGTATGAATGTGACTTAGGCTTGAGCTCATTAGAGCCAAGGCCGATGCCAGAAGACATGCATTTGGGCTACACCGAAGGGCTGGGCACTGCTGGGAGCTGGGGCATTTCCCTCTGGGGCCCCTTCACCCAAGGGATGAGCAACAAAACTGAGGGGGAAGGAGGAAAAATAGCTAATTGTTTCCTGCAGCCCAGGAGGTCACAGCCTCTGGCCCAAGCTGACCTGAGAACAGAGAGTGCTCTGCTTCCGGCCACCCATCCTGTTTCTGCTGACCTAGGGTGGGCTTGGGGCAGACCAAGGATGCAGGTTTATCACTGCAGGGAGGAAGGAGACTGGGACTGATGTGGGATCAGAGAATTAGGGCCAGAGCAGCCACAGCAGAAGGGCTAAAGTAAGGCACTATGCCAGGGCTGATGAGGGCTCTTCTCTGGTTAGCTTGTTTAAACCTTATACAGGGCTGGCCTCCTGGCTTGTTTTTGCAGAAGACATTGAGGCTTAAGGAGCAGAAACCCAAGGCCCTAGAGCAAGTAGAGGTGCAGTGGGATTCACACCAGATCTGCCTGCACTCATGGTTCCTTCCAGTCCCTGCGCTATCCCCTCCCTCTACAGTTAGCTAGCTGTGTGAGTGTGGGCAGGTTTCAAGGCTTCTCTGAACCTCAGTGAGTTCATCAGAGCAACAGAAGCACTAGGGTCTTATTGAAAGGCTCAGAAGTTGTATTCACACCTGACATTTGTAGGTGCCTTTCAGTTGCCAGCACTCTTTCATAGACAACATCTTGCTTAATTCTTGGGGAAAATGATCCCCCCCATTTTACAGATAAAGACATCGACCCTATCAGCAAAATCTACACTGGAATACTCTATAGGACAAATGATCCAGTTTCTTCAGAAATAAACTATAAGGAAGGAAAAAAAGGGAGAGAGAAGGAGAATTTATAGATAAGCCAAAAAGATGTGTTAACTAATCAATGTGGGAGGCGGGGCGTGGTGACTCATGCCTATAATCCCAGCACTTTGGGAGGCCAAGGTGAGAGGATTACCTGAGCCCGTGGGTTCTAGACCAGCTTGGGCAACTTGGTGAGACCTCTTCTCTACAATAAATCAAAAAATTACCTGGGTGTTGTGGCGTGTGCCTATAGTTCCAGCTACTTGGAAGGCTGAGGTGGAAGGATAGTCTGAGCCCAGCAGGTCGAGGCAGCCATGGCTATGACCGTGCTACTGCACTCCAGCCTAGGCAATGCAGTGACTCCAACTCAAAAGAAAAAAAAAATCAATGTGGGAACCTGATTCAAATCCTGATTCAAACAAACTGTATTTTAAAATGCCAGTTATAAGGCAAGTGGAAATCTGAACAGAGTGGATATTTTTTATTAAGGAATCATTGTCAATGCTGTCAGATGTGGTGATGGCCCTTTTCAATTTTATTTATTTATTTTTAAAAGAGTTCTGGCTGGATGTGGTGGCTCACACCTGTAATCCCAGCACCTTGGAAGGCTGAAGTGGGAGGATCACTTGAGCCCAGGAGTTTGAGACTAGCCTGGGCAACATAGTGAGACCTCGTCTCTACAAGAAAATAAACAAATAAACAAATAAAAAATTAGCTGGGTATGGTGGTACATGCCTGTAGCCCTGGCTACTCGGGAGGCTGAGGTGGAGGATTACTTGAGCCCAGGGGTTGAGACTGTAGTGAGCCATGATTGTGCCATTGTACTACGGTCTGGGTAACAGAGTGAGACACCAACTAAAAAAAAGATACAGGCTGAAATATTTTCAGATGCAGTGATAGGATGTTTGGGATGGCTTCAAAAGTCATACAGGGAGGAGAGGGTGAGAGAACAGGGAAAGTAGGACGGGGCTTGAGTTGACATGGTAAAAGCTGAGCAGTGGGCAAATAGGGGCTTCATTACATGATTCTAGCTACTCTGAAAATATAACTCTGAGTTATATTTTAAGTTCTCCCTAATAAGATGTTTTAAAACAAAAGAACTAGACTGGGCTTGGTGGCTCAGCCTGTAATCCCCGCAGGCTGAGCCACCAAGCCCAGGCGAGTGGATTGCCTAGGAAGTGAGGCCCCAGAGGTTGGCAACTTGCCGAGACCTGATCTCTACAATAAATAAAAAATTAGCCGGACATGGTAGTGCACACCTGTAGTTCTGGCTACTTGGAAGGTTGAAGTGGAAGGATCACTGGAACCCAGCAGGTCAAGGCTGCAGTGGTCGGGAGCGTGCTGCTGTACTCCAGCCTGGGTGACAGAGTGAGATTCCAACTCAAAAAAAAAAAAAAGAAAAGGAAAGAAACTGATTCCCAGGTGACCTGAGGAACTGCTGAGGGTGAACCCCAAGAAACTGCAGAGCTGGATCCTTTGCTACAAGCCCAGGGCCGGGCCCTCCTGGGAACTCCTGCCATACCCTCTTCTCCTGGACTTATGTCACCCACTTGCAGGTGGTCAGCACCTTCATGGGTCCTACTTCCCCTACTTCTGTGGAAACAGACTCTCATGAATGGCTCTGCTGAAACAGTTCATGTGAAATTGTGATGACTGACATGGCCATGGCAGTTTCCCACCCCCAGAGGAGTTGGCCTTTTGCCAAGCAAGCGGAGTGTCTGAGCTCGTAAAATGACTTCCAGGGAGCCCGTGGCTTTGGAAGTGCTTACAGCAGTCCTGGACGATGGGCTGGTCGGGGATAACTCCCCCACTTTAAAGGATGTTAGGTTTGTTAACATGTTCCACCCATCCTCACTCTCCGTTTTCAAGGCCAAGTCTAGACCTTCATCTTGTCTTGCTGGAAATACTAAAATTGACTCTGACTGGCCATGGCATGCTGTAAGGAAAGGCATGGGATTGGGGTCATAGAGGTGTTGGTCCCCCCTCCCCCCCGCGTGTTAGTGTGGCAAGCTCTTCCTGGGTGGTGTTGGAGAAGCACTTCACCCCTCTGAGCTTTGGTTTCCTCCTCTGTGTCACACAAACAGTAATGACCTGTGCAGAGAAGATTTGTGGGGACCCAAATAATGGACAGAACTAAATGTCCGGCACAGTGACTGACACACAGTAATTGTGCAGCACTAACAAACAAGATGCCATGATACAGTCATGCGTCACTTAATGAAGGGGGTGTGAACTGAGAAATGTGTTGTTAGATAATTTTATCTTGTGAACATCACAGAGTGTCCTTACACAGGCCTAGATGGTGCAGCCTGCCACACAACCAGGCTATGCCATGTGGCCTGCTGTCCCTTGGATACAAACCTGTACAGCATGTGATGATAGTGAGTACTGTAGGCAGTTGTGAACAGTGGAAAGTGTTTGTGTGTCTGAACACGTCTAGACATAGGAAGGGTGTAACAAAATATGATATGAAAGATAGTAAATGGTCCCCTGCATAAGGCACATACCATGAAGAAAGCTTGCGGGACCGGAAGTTGCTCTGGTGAGTCGGTGAGTGCGTGGTGAATAAATGTGAAGACCAGAACATCACTCTACACTACTGTGGGCTTCATAAACACTGTGCACTTGGGCTACACTAAATTGATAAAATAACATTTTTCTTTCTTCAATAGCAAATTAGTCTTAGTTTACTGCAATGTGTTTACTTTATACATGTTTTAATTTTAGAAAACTTTTGACTCTTGTAATAACACTTAGCTTAAAACACACGCATTGTACAGCTGTGCCAAAATTTTAAATAAACTTTTTTCTACTTAATTTTTAAAAATTTTACTTTTAAAACTTTTTTGTTAAACATGAAAACACAAACTTACACAATAACCTGGGCTTACACAGGGTGAGGATCACCAATATCACTGTCTTCTACCTTCACATCTTGTCCCTCGGAAGGTCTTCAGGGGCAGTAACAAAACACGCAGGGAGCTGTTACCTCCTGGGATAAAAATGCTTTCTTCTGGAATAGCTCCTGAAGGACCTGCTGAGGCTGTTTTCAGTTAACTTTGTTTTATAAATCGAAAGAGAACACTCTAAAATAATGACATAAAGTATAGTATAGTCAATACATCAACCGGTAACATAGTCATTCACTACCATGATCAAGTATTATGTGCTATGCATAATCAGACCTGCTCGACTTTCATCAGCTGGCAGTGCGGTAGGTTTGTTTACACCAGCATGTCACTAGGCAATGGGGAGTTTTCAGCTGCCTTGTAATCTCCTGGGACCACTGTCATATGCAGTCTGTGGTTGACTGAAATGTTATGTGGCACAACGGAAGACACACGCGTTGGACTTACCACAGACCAGGCATGATCTTAGCACTTTTTAAGATTGTGTTTGAGTGCCTGGCATATGGGAGGCACATGAGTATCTATAAAATAAACTTAAAATTAAATTATTTTACATGTACTAGCTTATTTAAATCTTTATAAACTGGATTCCTGTTATGCTTCAGTCTAAGTCACACAATTCAGCCCAAGAGTAATGATAACAACAAACTTTTGCAGGGTACCGACTATTGGCCGGTCTTTATGCCTGGTCCTTTTTATACAGTGTTCTGTTTAGATATCACGATAATTCCATCAGGCAGATACTAACAATATGCCCATTTCACAGATGAGAAAACAGAGACTTCCTTGAAATATTAAAGATGTGTTAAGATCACATAGTGAGTATATGGCGGAGAGTGTATTTGAACCCAGACAGTCTGACCTGGAGCCCACGTGATTCATTCTGGTCTGTCAGTCATTCATGCAATATTGAAGGATGCCTACTGTGTGCCAGGCACCATACTAGGCACCAGGGATGTGGAATAAAAGACACACAACCCTGATCCTTGGGGAGCTCACAGCCTGGTGAGGTAACGTGGACATAAAGTCAGACACCTGGGAACGCGGAAAACGCTGGAGGAGCATGCCTGGGCCTGACGTCTGTGTCGATCTGCCACAGGCTATGTTTTATTTAATCATATCCTAACAATTATTGGCCATATGGTCGACACAATAAGACAAAGCAGACAGGCTTCCAGAGTGAAAAACTGACATACAAAGCGCAGCTTTGACATTATTTTTAGGCTTCCAACTAAGCCTCAAGTTGTCAAATACAAGTGTTACTGACATGGTGACGAAACAGTTGCAGTTCTTAGAAAGCCCCTGCACTTCTGGGAACCCCCACTCCTTTCCCAGCAGCCTGGACAAATTTAGCTAGCTTGTGCATGACAGGAGGGAGGCCTGGTGATTCAGAATCCAACATGCCAAGGGATACGAGTCAGGCACAAAGCATCTTAGAGTACAAAGGAGACAGCAATTCACTTTGGGGCTTCTTGAAGGAGGAGATATTTGATTTGAGTCTTGAAGCCTATGTAGGAGTTCTCTGTGAAAACAAGAGAGGAAAACACTCCCTAGACAAGGGGACAAAATGAGAAAAGCACCCTCGAATGTTTGGGGAAGGTGAGGAGCCAAATGGGGCTGGAGTGTTGGGTTCATGGCAGGGTGAAGGCAGGAGGCCTAGGCCTGGGCCTGGGTTAGAGAGGGCCTTGAATGTCATGCTGAATGGCTTAGAGAGAGAGAGAGAGAGAGAGAGAGAGAGAGAGAGGAACAGAGAGAGAGGGAGTGTGTGTGTGTATGTGTGTGTGTGTGTGTGTGTGTGTGTATGTGTGTATGTGTATATGTGTGTGTTCCATGGAACTTTTTAGGGAGTGATATGTCATATTTGTGATTTGGAACACTGGCTGGCTGTGGCAGTCTGCAGAGAGGTGGCTGTGGGTGGTGGTGGTGGCAGGGCTGCCAGCTTCCCACCTAGACTGTGAGCTCCTTTGGGGCAATGACAATCCACGTCTTTCCCTGGGTATTTTCCACAACACCTAGCGGAGGTGGGGATGCAGTTGGTGCTCAGCAAATGCTTGCTGTATGAAATGCATGCATGCCCTGGGAAGGTGGCATTCAGAGCCTGCCCTGGCACTGTCCACGGTACTAATGTACACTCTAGGGCTGCAACCCTAGTGGGCTCCCCGGTGGCAGCTTCAGGTGTGTGTGCATGTGTGTGCGTGTGTGTGTGTGTGTGTGTGTGTGTGTGTGTGTGTAGAGTGAGGCAGGAGAGGGAGACCCACAGTGACTGTATCTTGAGATCAAGGTCTCAGAAGGGCTGTGCAGCGTCCCCCATGTCAGGAAGGCAGATCCCCACGTCATCAGGCCTAGCCTTCGTGCACAGATCTGGGGCAAGAACAGAAGCCAGACGGAAAGGATGGGACCTGCTTTGGGGACAGTTTGGAATACCACGCTTCAGACTTTAGATCCACAGAAAGAGAGTGCCAAGGCCACATTTGTGTTTCAGAAAGATCACTCCTGTGGTAGCAGGGAGGAAGGACAGGAGAGGAAAGGAGACACTGGAGTCTCTTAGCTCCATGTGATGCCCCAATGCCAAATAACAGGACTTTGGAGAAAGAGGAACTCTGGGAGGGGTAGAACAAACAGGCAGACCTTCCCGGAGGGAGTGGGACTTGAGCTGGCCCCTGAAGGATTCACAGAGAGAGCGGGGTATGCCAGGCTGGGGGAACAGCATAAGCAAAGGTGAAATGGTTGGAGTGATTGGTAGCTGAAAGACTGGCCAGACTCCTGCCTTTCTGTTCCCTGTCCTCCCCACCTCCTCTCTGTGGCCCTTCAGAGCAGGGAGGGGCCTACTCTGGGACCAAACAGCCGCATTTCTGGGTGTCTCTGACAGAGGGAGGGGGTGGACTGGGTGCAGCCTCAAAAGGTCCTTCCATTGTGTGTGAGGCCCAGCCAGGGCAGCAGAGGCGGGTCCACAGAGCCCTTTGTCTGCCGAGTCACCCACCAAGCCTTGCTCGCTGGCCTTGGACTCAAGGTCGTGTCATAGAGACAGGTTGTTCTTCCTCACTGGCCCTGATGTCATAGTCGAGCGAGGGGGTAGGGCAGAGGTAGACACTGGTGGCCTTCGAGGCTGGGGACAAATTGCCTCTTGCCCTTGAGGTTCAACAACTCACCATTTCATGAGACCTTTTAACCCTATGATCTATTATAGACAGATGGAACCTTCCGGGTCCTGAGACTCTCAGAATAATGGAATCTTTTTAGGATCAAGGAATCTTTCAAAGCAGACACTGTGGGAATCATAGAATTCCAGAATCTTAAAAATCATAGCCTCTTTTAATGTTTTCCTTCTAGGGTTGTGGTGAGGAGAAAATGAAATGGCCCTAGAACATTGTAACTGCTTCCTCAGTGTCAGTTCTTGTCCCCATTTGGAGGAAACCCAGGGCCAGAGAGGTGATGTGACTTGTCCAGAGACACACAGCTGGAAGGTGGTAGTGCGGAATGTCGGTGGCCTGGAGGGAGCCCCTGGGGCTGAGTCTCTCATGCTGGGTCCACTGCACCAGTTGAATTAAGGCTTCAGAGGCTTGTTGGTGGGGCAGGGTAGGTACAGGAGGAGGAAGAGGACTCCATGCGCTTGAGCTGGCCCTGGCTGCCTCCATCAATCCCTGTGTGATCTTGGGCAAGTCGTTTCATCTCTCTGGGTCTCAGTTTCTCCATTTTAAAATGAGGGATAGTATTGTCTTCCCTGCTCCTATCCCTGGAGCAGGGAAGACACGCTTTGGAAGTCAGGCAGCCCTGACTGTGTGTTCCAGGGCAAATGCCATCCCTTCCTGGGCCTACTTCCTCCTGGGTGCAACGGAAGAATAAGGACCTGGAATCTCTGTGAGGGTTGACTTGGGAAGCACATGTCCTGGGAGGCAGGGGTATACAGTACTCCCTGCATTCAGATTCCAGCTCTGTCGCTCCATGGGCTGATGATCTGGGACAAGTCCCAAACCCTTCAGGGGCCTCGATCTCCTCAGCTGCAAAACGGACACAACAGAAACACCCACTTTGATTAAGTGGGTTAATACAAGTGCTCAATGAGTGGACAGTGTTCAGTACTGTCCACAATCATGGTCCTAACGCAAGGCTCAGTCACTGTGAGCGAAGATTACCAATGGTCAGCGAAGAGCTAGCAGAGCGCTGTGCGGCGCATGTGTGAGCACCTGCATGGGCGGGGGTGTGCTCGAGTGTGTGTGATGGTGCTGATTAAAAGCAGAGCCTGCGGCCCAGAGTTGTGCTGTGTGCCCGGAATAGCTGCTCTCCCCGCGGCCTCCCTGGGGACTGGCATGTAATGAGTGTTTGCAGAGCCCCCCGCCAGGCACAGATGAGAGGCTGGTGGAGGAGCCAGCGCGGGAGCCAGGCAGCGACTGGGAGCCAGGTTATTACATTAAGGAGCGTCAGGGTGATGATTACCATTAATGAGATTAGTCGCCAGGGCCATCCCCCTCACCAGGAGAGGCAGGCTGGCATTCTCTGCACCCGTCCCCTCCTCTGTCTTGGGGCAAGGGGAGAGGAATCCTTGCTGCCAGGCCCGGTGCCAAGCCCCTTACAGCCTTGTCTCACCACATCTTTCCAAGCCTCTGGGGTTAAGTATTGGTGCCCCCCACTTTACAGATGAGAAAACTGAGGTTCAGCAAGGGTCTGTCTGCCCCAGGAGCACATGTATTTTCATTGCCCTTTCCTGTTTTCTGCGAACATTGACAGTGGACCAAGCCCTGGCACCTTGCATGGATTGACCCTTTAATCTTCAAATCCATCTCAGGAGGAAGGCACTCTTGTTATCTCCCTCCATGTGGGGAAACTGAGGCACAGAGGTGTTAAATAACTTGCTATGTGATCGGGCGCGGTGGCTCAAGTCTGTAATCCCAGCACTTTGGGAGGGCAAGGCGAGAAGATTGCCTGAGCTCAGGGGTTCGAGACCAGCCTGGGCAACTTGGTGAGACCTTGTCTCTACAATAAATCAAAAAATAAGCCTGCGGTGGTAGCCATGCACCTGTAGTTCTGGCTATTTGGAAGGCTGAAGTGAAAGGATCACCTGAACCCAGCAGGTCGAGGCTACCACAGCTGGTGGCTGTGAGCGTGCCACTGCACTCCAGCCTGGGCAACAGAGTGAGAGTCTAACTCAAAAAAAACAAACAAAAAACAAAGCTTGCTTTCCATGTCACATTGTCTTCTGCCTTCCAGTGAGCCCTCTCTTCCCAGTAGTCGAGACGATGGTGTGGGTATCAGCCCTGTTATTTCTCTATATAGCAGGCCGAGCCCAGGGCCCTGTGATCAGAGTCTTGTGGGTAGTTTTCTGCTTGCCCCTCATCCCCATAGACCCCTCAGTCAGGCCTTCCCCTGGGCACAGATTCTCAGTACCCCCCGTCATGCAGAGCTACAGCTGCCACTTACCCATGTATGCTGCAAACATCCGTCTGGCCCTCCTTGGGACCAAAATATCAACCCTTTTAGATACATTCTGAGAAGTCAGGCTCTCATTTGACTTTCACTGGACAGCTGTTTTGTATCCAGCACTGTACCAAGCTCCAAAGACACAAGGATGAGAGAGACAGACTCGTCCCTGTCATCAAGGACAAGCCAGCACATGGCATTTAGTTGCAGTTGCTTTGAGTGCTGGGAGTGGGGGAGGGGAGAACAGGGACCTGAGGACTGTGTAAAGGACAACAGTCCTGCTGGAGTGGGGAGTGAGGCAGGGAGGCCTC
The DNA here is from genome assembly GCA_027257055.1 of Cephalopachus bancanus. NCBI lineage: Eukaryota > Metazoa > Chordata > Mammalia > Primates > Tarsiidae > Cephalopachus > Cephalopachus bancanus. The sequence goes on along the minus strand of JAPVLO010000284.1, from coordinate 1,975,347 downwards.
TTTCAAGAAGTGACATTTAAGATGAGACACGAGTGCTGAGCAGGAACTAGACAGTCACGGAAGGACTTCTGGCAGAGGGAATGGCCTATGATGCAGTGAAAGCTCCCCAGGAGAGGCTTGCCTGTCTGGCCAGCCCACCATCCTTGCACAGGTGCCTTTCCAGGCTCAGAATAATTCAATCAGTAATCATGTATCAAAATTTCTAATTTAGATAGTTCACTCACACCTTCAGTTGTGCATTCATTCTTTCTATGTTCCTTATTCACACCTAATGTCAGGATTGGTGTTGGGCAAGGGGATACAGAATTGACTCAGTTGCAGTCTCTGCCCTGGAGTTGCTTCCAATCTAGGGTAGGAGATGGACATCACACACGACACCGTGTGACCCATGGACACTGAAACCGTTCCTCCAGTCTGGGTGGTGGTGGTGAGGAAGGCTTCCCAGAATTGGGACCACCTGAGTGGAGTCTTTACAAATAAACAGGTACTCAGGAGGCAGAAAAAAGGAGGTGGGCAAAGGTGCACAGCATAAGCCAAGATGGGAAGGGTCCCGAATGCCAGGCTGTGGCAGAGACTGCTGGCCGTGCAATCATATCTGTTCTCTCTTCCTCCCACAGCAGTGAGACATGGCTGCTTGGTAGAAAGACTCCATTTCCCAGCCTGCTTTGCATCTAGGTGGAGCCATGTGACCAATGTAGCCAATAAGAAACAAACAGAAGTGTAGCCCATTTCCAGCTGTCAATTCAAGGGTAGTGGTGTGCCCGCCCCACTTCCTCTCCCCTTGCCATTGGTGGGAGGTGCGTGTGGTCCCATCTTGAGCCTGTGAATAAGGACAACAGCCCAGGAGGGATGAGCAACAAGACAGAAGGGACCTGGGTCCGTCATGCCAAGGAGCACTAGCCACGATTGGTTTATGTGTGAATTATCATGTGAGACATAAATAAACTTCTCTCTTCTTTAAGCCAGGGCTATTTTGGGTCTCTACTTTAGAAGCTCAACCCATATCCTAGCTAATAACCAGACTAAAGGCTATTATCTCTTAGGGCACAGAGAGTCATCAGAGTTCCACGGGGAGGGCAGTGACGTTGTCAGTTTTCATTTTTGGAAGCTCTGTCTGGCCACAGAGTGCAGGATTGGTTAGAAGGCGGAGAGACTGGAGACAGAGAGATCCAAGGGGCTTAGTGCTTTTGAGTGGGACAGAGATACCAGACCTGACCCAGACCAGCTAACAGAGGGTGGACCGGGTTCCTCATCTGTGCCTGAAGTCAGGTCTCGTGGGCTGCCTGCAGCCACTATCCCTTCCCTTCCCTTTCAGAACTTCCTTGCTTGAATACAACCCAGAGGGGTCTCTCAAGAAATCTGGCCTTCAGCTGCTGTCAGAGCCCAGGACAGCCCCTTCTGGGAGGGTTGGTCATGCAGGGCTGAGGGCGGAGGCAGGGGCTCTGGAGGATGGATTTGAGGATTGAAGTAGGTGGGGCAGCACCAATGGAGGGGAGGGGCTGGGTAGGAGATGGGGTGGGACAAGGACACATGGGAGAGAAAATGAAGAAGGGGACCAGTCTAGTCAGGTCTCTGCTAGTTGCAGGTGACAGAAAATCGACCAGAACATGAGAGAATGGGGCTCCGTTGGCTCTCATCCTGGCATCAGCTCAGATGCGCCTGGATCAGAGACTCCAACTGTCATCCTATCCACTCTGTAGCGTTCATTCTTTTCTGTTCCAGGCAGCCTTTTCCTGTGCTGTGCCAGGGACAGGGGGTAGACGTGGCTTCAGGCAGCTGGCGTTACATCCTTTTATTTTGTGAGACAGGAGACCCAGAGCCTATCTCTGCCAGAAGCCACAAGCAAAATCCCAGGAATCCTGGGATTGTGCCACCCACCTAGAGTGAGGGAGAAGGCTTTCCCCTAAGGAAGGAGGCATTTTTCTGTTACCTGGAGAATAGGGGCAGGGTTTCTCGGTGGTCAATAGCAATCAATGGTGACTATAGGTATGGAGGATGAGAGGGGACTCATAGCAGGATGGCAGACAATGGCTGGAGATGGGCGGGGGTGAGGGAGAGGCCCTGGTGGGCAGAGAGGCTGATGGGTGTTTGAGGTGTGACCTTTTGGGGCTTCTCTCCCAACAGTGAGCACACTCCACTATGCATCCCAACCTCTCTTCCTCTTTCTGGACTCCTGGTCTTATTTTATTTTATTTTTTGAGTTGGAGTTTCCTTGTGTTTTCCAGACTGGAGTGTGGTGATGCAATCATGGCTCACTGCAGCCTTAACCTCCTGGACTCAGGCAATCCTTCTGCCTCAGCCTCCCAAGTAGCTAGGATTACAGGCATGTGCCATCACGCCCAGCTAATTAAAAAAAATTTCTTTTTTTGTAGAGACAGTTTCTCACTATGTTGCCTGGGCTGTTCTTGAACTCCTGGGGTCCAACAATCCTCCCGCCTTGGACTCCCAAAGTGCTGGGATTACAGGTATGAGGCATTGCACTTGGCTTTCTTATGTCTTATTTGATTGTTAGGAAAGAATGTATCAAACCCATTCCTATGACAGTGGATGGGCTGAGAAATGCCAGGCTCTCATTTCTAAAGCATACTCTGTCTTCGCCTCTGAGAAGCCCTCTCTGATCTCACCTCACTCTGGCAGAGCTGGTCACTCCCTCCTCTGGGTCCTATGCTCCTGTTGAGGCCTCTCTCAGTTATAACCATCCTAGCAGATTTTGGTCCTGCCTGCTCTTGGGTATCTGTGCATGTCTCTGTGTATGTGAATGTATGTTTGTGTGTGTATGACTGCAGCTATGGGTGTGTGTCCATGTACATACATACATCTATGTATGTAAGACTGCAGATGTGGTGTGATGTGACTGTGACTGTGGATGTGTCTGAGTGCTTGAGTATATGTCAGTCTGTCTGTGTGTGTGTCTGGGTGGGATATTTATATGGGGATTTTGTGTGCCTTTCTCAGTGTGACTGAGTATAGGATGGTTTGGGGCACCCCTCTTTTCTGGGACTTGGTAATCCTGAGGCATACACACAACACACAGATCCATACAGAGATACAGATCCACACATACACACTCACACAGAGATAAGACACAAACATAGATACACACACACATACACACATACACACAGGTCTGGCCCTGTGGCCCTGTACAGGGCTGGGTCTGGATGAGGCTACCCTCCAGATGATGAGCTGGGAGCCCATGTCCCAGGCAGCCTGACCGGGGGAGGGGGGCTTCCTGGGGCTCCCCCTCCACAAACAGGAATGTTTTCCTGTGCCTGAGCCTCAATGAAAGCCAACCCCACCCTGAAATTTCCACTTCCACTTCTGTGGCCACACCCTTGACAGCAGGATGGCAGGCTGGCCCTGCAGGACTCTAGTTCTGGAAAATACAGAGGTGCTGGGCCCCAGCCAGCTGTCTCTCCTCTCAGGCAACAGGCCTGAGCAGCACTATCTTCCCATCAGGGCACCTGAGAACCACCTGACGGGTACTTATTTGATCATACCCTGCAGGTGCAGGGCTGTAAACCCAGGTGCTGTGGGACTCACCCATGGGGGTGGAGAAAGACGGGGAATGACTTGTCATTTATTAGGCGGGTCTTGATGTACCCCTAAAGGTCTATCCATGTCTATATCCCTGGTTCCTAGCTCATAGCACAGCCATCGAACATAGTAGATGCTCAATAAATGTGCAGGCATGAATTAATTTGGAGTCTATTCCTAACTTCGTCTCACAGACATGGAAACTGAGGTTCAGAGAGCCAATTTTTCAGTCGAATGACAGAGGCATGGTTTGAATCCGGGAACTGTCAGAGTATCCAGGCCCAGACTGTCCCACTAGACATCAGGTTTATTCACATGAATGGAGTAAACTGAGCTCATGGCCTGAGATCCTGGAGGTTATCTCTGCACATCTTCACTACTTATTCCAAGTCTCAGCTTCCTCACCTGTACAGCGGATTTGATGATGGAATATCAGGTTTACAGTTACAAAATTAGTGCCTAAGGAAGCTAGCTTTTAAAAAATCACTGACCTGGATTTCTGTTTTGAACCCCCATTTCACTGGAGCGTAGCAGAAACATAATCTTGGTCATTGGGGACTCCTGTCTAAGGGCTATGTCTAAGTTGGGGAGATTGGGCAGGGAAGCTCTCGTGGTGGCCAGCGCTGGGGTTGGTGCGTGGCCTCTGGGTTGTCTGCCCCCATTGAGAGGCCAGCAGAGTCTCAGCTATGGCCCTTGTTCTTATCCAGCCCGCCCAGCTGCGGCTCTCTCTGCCCCTCCTGGGTGCACGGAGATGGTTGCTCTGGACCTGGGTGTGTGCTCCAAGCCCAGCTCCAACCTTTACTTAGCACATGTGACCTTAGCAGTTCTCCTAACCTCAGTTTTCCTGTCTATAAACTGGGGATGATGACAGCACCTGCCTCACAGCATTGCTCATCAGAATAATTACATGAATCTGCGTCAAATGCTTAAAACAACACCAGAAACATTGTAACTGCTTAATAACTGTGACTTTAACTATCACCATCCTGGGAGGCTTGGCTCAAGACAGGGATGGGGACTTCCAGGAGGCCTCCACGCCTGGTAACAAATACAGATATCCATCTAACAAATGAGGACAGACACGGCCACCCAGGCTGGGACTGTCCCTGTGACGAGGCAGCATGTGGGGGGTCTGTGTCCCGGCAGGGATGGCGGGGCTGCAGCAGGGTTTCAGCCCAGCCACATCCGGGAAGCCTCAGCCCATTTGCCCTTCATCTGCTGCCAAGTGTGTGATGGCCTCTCTGGGGACCGCCTTCTCACTAGGGACTGCCTGGCTGCCCAGCCCGCGCTGCTGGAGGAGGGCTTCCTCTGTCCCAGCCTGACCCTGTCCCTGCCCTGCTCCCGCTGCCTTCCGGCCAGCCCCTCACCTGCTGGGCCCCATCCAGACACTTTAGTGTGACCTTCAAGGCCCCAGTGCCAGGCCCTAACCTGACCTCTGACCTTACCTCCTGCTCTTTGCCCGATGTCACTTCCTGTGGCCTCACTTGCCCACTCCTTCCACATGCCATGTCTTTGCCAGCACTGTTTCCCCACCCAGACTGTCCCCTCCTCCAGCGGCAGCCTCTCCTCAGAGTCCAGCTGCATGGCTGAACCCCGGGCTCGAGGTGATGTGTGCAGCCAGTACCAGGCAGGCTCGGCAGGGGAGGAACAGGGACAAGGGTTGAGCGGGCCCCCCACCAGAAGATGCTTGGGGAGGATTTGGCAACAGGCAAGAGGAGGACTGGGCAGGCAGGTAGGTTGGTGGCCTGGGCTTGGGGGCTGATGTTCTGGAGGGGGGGCTATTGAGTTAAGAGCTCCAGGCCAAACTCACCAGGTTTCAGTTCAGTTGCTTTCTAGCTGGTGACCCCAGGCAAGTTACTCAACCTCTCTGAACCTCTCTTTCACCCTTTGTAAAATGAGGTAAGAATAGTTGCAAACTCACAAGACTGTTGTGAGGACAGAACGACATGACCTTTATTTTGAACATAGGCAGTGCCCAGCATACAGTAAGTGCTCAATAGATGTTGGCTGTTATTGTCAGTGCAGCCTTTGGGAGCTTGAGGGGCACAAGTCAGGGTTTCAGACACAGAGGAGCTGGACATCAGCCTGGCAGTCAAAGCTGGGGCTGGTTGCTGGGCTGGGAGAACCAAAGTGAGAACAGCAGCATCTGCTGTGTGAGGACTTTCTGTGAGCTTGACTCAGGGATGGGCATTTTGCACGAATTACTTACATGATCTGCACCACAATCCAGCAACGTGAGTATTATCCCATGACCCCTGATGTGGATCGGATTGTGTTCCTGAGAGATACATTCACATCCTGCCTTCTGCTACCTGTGCGTGCGCCCTTACTTGGAAATGGGGTCTTCGCAGAAGGCATCAAGCTAAAATGAGGTCATACTGGATTAGAGCAGGCCCTAGTCCAGTGCCTGCGAGGGAAAGTTGGAAACACACACAGGTAAGACAGAGATGGGGCAGAGGTTGTAGTTCTGCGGCCACGAACCAAGGAGCACCAAGGGTCTCTAGACACCATCAGAAGCTGGGAGACAGACATGGACCAGATTCTCCCTCAGAGCCTTCCAGTCCTGCTAACACCTGATTCTAGTCTTCCAGCCTCCAGAACTGTAAGAGAATGAATAACTGTTGTCTTAAGTGACCAAGTTTGCAGAATTTTGTTTATGGCAGCCCTAGGTAGCCAGTACGGCCTCCACTTCATAGAAGAGGACACTGAAGCTCAGAGAGGTTAGGTCGTTAGCCCAAGGCACACAGCTGGCAAGTGCCCACCTTGGAGTTTGCACCTGGGGCTGACATGCTCCCAAGCCTCTGCTCCTAGCCAGTGGCATGTTGGACTGGCCACCTTGTTTTGTGGTTATCTGTGCCAAGGCTCTATGGTGTGGGTCCAGTTGGTCTCTGTTTCCCCAGGGATGAACGTCACAGGGCAGATCTGTATGTACATATTAAAGGCAGACAAATGGATCCTGCAGGAAACCCAAAGCCTCCTTCCTCAGAGAACCAGTCTGGGAGGCGACAGTGGCCAAGGGTCCATGGAAGGTTGAACTCTAAGCTCTGTCAGTGTCTTGGGGCCCTGAAGGAGAGGGTTGAGGTACCTGGAGGAAGCTGGCCCATGTGTTCAGAAGACCCAGGTTCTGATCCCAGCCTTACTTCTCGCCAGCCTTGCAGCCTGTGACCTCACTCCTTGGGCCACAATTTGCTCATCTGGAAAATGGACATGACACGCTCAGGGCTGAGATGGGGAGAAAGTGGGAAAGCTCTTTGGGAGCCCAGAGCTGGAGACAAAGGACAATTGTTGCTGGGACTTCTCTCACCCACACAGGGCCCTGGGGGATGACGCAGGGAAGGTTGCCCCAGCGACAGTTTCCACCATTAAAGAGGAGAGTGGGAAGGGAGGGGAGGGGCTGCACTCAGCAGCCTGGATTCCCTCTGGGAAACAGGAAGTTCACACCGCCCAGGTCACTGCCCCAGCCACGGGAGACCAGCTGACCCCTTCTTCTCCATCTCCATTCACAGCCCAGGAAAGGACTATCCTGTCATAGCCAGACCCAGTTTCTGAAAGCAACTCTCAGAGCTGCTGAGGTCCAGAGAGGGGAAGACACCTGCCTCAGGTCACAAAGCACATAGGGGTGAGCAGAGGTAGAACTCAGGAACTGTGGACTCTCAGAGCATACCAACAACAATATATTGCTAATGATAAATCACGATGGCTATATTGCAACAGATACAACGTTGATGAATGCATCACTAATGGTTATATCACAGCGGATATAACACGAATGGATACATCACAATGGATATATCACCGATGGATATATCACAATGGATACATCACAATGAGTGTATTACTGATGGATATATTGCTGATGGATTCATCACGATGGATACATCATAATGGGTATATCGCTGATGGATATATCACTGATGGATATATCACTGATAGATATATGGCTTATGAATACATTGATAATGGATACATCATGATGAATGTATTGCTGATGGATATATCATGATGGATGTTTCGTGATGGATATATCATGATGGATATAGCACTGATGGATATAGCACTGATGGGATACATCACTATTGATGGACATTGTCTGCCTTCCTGCTGGGCTCTGCTGAGGACTTTACACGTAACAGCTCATTCAGTCCTCAGAATCCTATGGGCAGGCTCAAGATTATTCCTTTTTATAGGTGAGGAAAACTAAGGCAAAGGGCTGTCAAGGAACTTGCCCCAGCCACACAGCTAGTAGGCAGAGGTTTCAAGATTTACACTAAGCCACGAGAGATGGGAAAAGACCTGTAGCATTCAGCCCAAGTCTCCTATTTTGAAATGGGGAAATTGAGGCCAGAAGAGGAAGGGGAACACCCAAACTGTACAACATATTAGCAGCACACTGGGACTGGCCTCAGCCTCCTGGGGCTGACACAGTTGCTTGTCACCCTTGTATCTTTACTCACAGAAACCAGGCTGAAAATGTGCCCAGACTGAAAAACCAAAACAATTTTTCCCTTCTTCCTAGTATATTGGAAAGTCGTGTGACACATTCTAGGCTATGAACTCTAAGCCTAGAGTTCACTGGGTGGGGCTTCCAGTAGGGTCTTTAAAGGGAGGTCACGCAGTGGGTATGAGCTTTTAGCTCTTTGTCAGTCCCCTTCTTCCTGCCCAGGACACAGACAAGATTCTGGAGCCACAGCAGCCATTTTGTGACCCTGCAGCCATGAATCCTAAAGCTGCAGGTGGAAGATGGCTGAGTGAGGGAAGGAGACCAGCAACACTGGGGTGCACCTCGCCCTGCTGGGGTCTGCCTTCTTCTGTGCGTCTTTTTTTTGAGTTAGAGTCTCACTCTGCTGCCCAGACTGGAGTGCAGTGGCACGCTCCCGGCCACCGCAGCCTCGGCCGGCTGGGCTCCGGCGATCCTTCCGCCTCAGCCTTCCGAGTACCTGGAAATACAGGCGCGTGCTACCACGCCCGGCTCTTCTGTGCTTCTTGTTAGGTGAGAACAAGAACATCCCTCTTCGACTTAAGCCCCAGTTCCATTTCTTTTCTCTTTAATTTTGTTACTTGCAGTTGATACCATTCTGACTTGTTTGTGTCTAGTGTCTAGACTCTCTGAGTCTTAAATTCTAATCAAGCTGGTGTTGCAAAGATCCAGAAAATATCCAACTCGGTGATTTTCATATTCGGTGCATCTGTATTTTAGGAAAGCAGCAAAACCCAAACCATTGATTCAAAGGACGAATGTTCCCACGTCTCGGTTTTCTGGGCACTGTGGCAGGATCCTATCTCCTTGCTCAACAAAGAGCAGCTCCATTACCTGCTGCTAAAATGTCTAGCAGTCGTTGCCTGGTCAAACTGCTATGGATGTGGTGGGGAAACTGAGGCTCAGAGAGACCATAGTAGACGGAGGACAGCAGGGGTGGGGTGAAGAGGCCCCACAGCGTCTGGTGTAGAGGAAGGGGCTACCAGGAAGGGAGAACTCCCCAGCGGGTAGCAACCAGTCCCACTCATAGGTGCAAACAGGGAGCACCCAGAAGTGCCTGGAGAGAGGAATTCACAGGGCTGGGATGGAAAGTGGAGGGGCATGGGCTAAGACTTCTCCGTCACTGTATTATAGATCCTGGGTTCCACAATGGAGCTGTGCTAGGGAACAAGACAGAGTTAATACCTGCTTCACAGAGTTCCAGAAAGTGCTCAGATGCAGGGTACTCTGCAGACTAAAGATCCTGCACCCCCTTCCCCAATGAAGACACACCGTGGAAAGAGACTTCCACTGAGCATTGGGGAGCATGTCTTCTGATTCCTGCCCAGCCACTCCTTTGCTGTGTGGCCTAAAGCCAGTCTTTGCCCTCTCTGGGCTTTAAAGTGGCTCAGAAAAGAGGGCAGGAGGTTCTCTCTGAGGCCTCTTTTCACTCTGACACCCAGAAAGCCTGGTGGAACAGGAAGGATAGATATTTTTTAAATGTGCCTATGGGTTTCTGAACCGCTTTTATGTGACTCTCTTCCTTTTCAGCCAGAGGCATCCAGCGTCTTACAGAGGAATAGGATTGGGGATCAGGAGCACAAAAGGAAAGAATTGATGTTCAGCTTTTGACTGAATAGGATCCTGCCGTCTTTAGCCAGATAATGGTCTTGAAAGCCAGGCTTTGTTGGGGGGAGAGGCTTTCTAAGTCCCCAAGTCTTCTTTGCATATCAAGAGCCCAGCCAGGCTGACTCCAGATCACAGGGGGAGTATGGAGAGGATGAAGGAGATGGAGAGAGGGAAATTCCCACCAGACAAGAAGAGGAAGTGAAGGGTCTGTCACGACAGGAGGAGGGAAGACAGGAGGTACAGGGGTGAGGGACAAGTGTGGTCCCGGGACAGCCCACAGGCCTGCCCTCCTGGGCATCAGCTCTGGTGGGGATGAGCCCACCTAGAAACCCTAGACCAGAGGTCCTCAAACTTTTAAAACAGGGGGCCAGTTCACTGTGCCTCAGACCGCTGGAGGGGCGGACTATAGTTTAAAAAAAAAAACTATGAACAAATTCCTTTTTTTTTTTTTTTAACTATAGTCCGCCCCTCCAACAGTCTGAGGGACAGTGAACTGCCCCCTGTTTTAAAAGTTTGAGGACCCCTACCCTAGACAGAGTCCTCAAACATCCACAGGGCCACTTGCCCCATGTGGGAAAGGAGGTGGCGTCATGGGGTGGACAGACAACATGGGAAGTAAGGACCCAGCCAGACGAGGTTGATGGAGCACTGATGGGTCCCCATGACCTATGATTCCAGGATTCCAGCATAAGCCTGACATAAGAGACCAGCAGAGAGGGGCACCTTGTAACCAGGGGCAATACAGGGCTTCCCAGGCCACAGCAGGGGAGGCTAGCTCAGGCCCAGGTGGTGAGACCAGTTTGATCCCCAGTGGAGCCAGTGTGGACGGTGGCAGTACCAGGAAAAGCAGGAAGTGGTGCCTTGAACGGGTGCTGGTGTGGACCAGTGGGCAACACAGAGAAAGGACACCCCATCCCACTCTCCTGGGAAGCTCATCAGCTTCTTCCACCTACCTCTTCCCTGGTGGCCTTATTTGGAAGGAGAAATGGGAAGGGAGAAAAAGCCTGAAGCACTAGGCATTTGCCCCAAGGCAATTGAGTTGAACCCTCTATAAACTGGAGGGGACAGAGTCCTACTGAGCTGAGGAAGAACTTGCCAGCTAAGAGCCCTCTTCTCTGCCTAGCCAGCCCACTATCAACAGGATGGGGGTTTGAACATGACATTAGATCGTTTGTAAGAAGCATAAGGGGCTACATTTCCTCCTCTCTCTCTCTCTCTCTCTCTCTCCCTCTCTTTTTCTCTCTCTCCCTCTCTTTTTCTCTCTCTCGTTTTTCTGAGTTGGAATGTCACTCTGTCATCCAGGCAGGTGTGCAGCAGTGGCATGACTATGGCTCACTGCAGCCTTGACCTCTGGGGCTCAGGCAATCCTTTTGCCTTAGCCTCCTGAGTAGCTTGGGACTACAGGTGCATGCCACCATGCCCGGCTCATTTTCTAAATTTTTTTGTAGAGATGAGGTCTCATTATGTTGCCTAGGCTGATTTTGAACTCCTGGGCTCAAGCAATCCTCTCACCTCGACCTCCCAAAATGCGGGGATTATAGGCATGAGCCACAGCACTGACCTTCCTTTCTTTCTGTGCATCTGAACCACAGTGTGTAATTTTGAGCTCCCTTTGCCTTCTCCTTCGTCCTTCTCTCCTCTTTGGTCAGATTTGGCTTTGCCTATTGTGTGGCTAGAGGGTGGCACTGGAGGTGATATCTGCCTGCTCCTTTAAGAAGTGTTGTCATGTGTGGCCTTATCTGATAGGTCTAAGGATGATCACTTTTATTTGGGGCAACTGAGGCTCAGACAGGGTAAGCATTTTTTTCCAGGGTCACACAGTAAATTAGTAACAGAGCTGGGATTTGATGTTGGAACCTTGGATTCCAAAAGTCAGATGCCTCTCCCCTGCACAGATGCTCTGGGGAGCGCCGTGGCGGTGTGATTGATGATGGTGCTTACAAGGTCATGATCTACCTGGGGACCCTCCTGGCGTGTGACAGAAGGTGTCCACAGTGATTAGCCAGGGGCCGCGTGGGGGGCTGCCTGTCGGCTTCCTGGCATGTCACAGCAGTGGCTTCTGAGTCATTACTCTTCCTGTGTCATGGGAGGAGGCCGAGACAAAAGGCCTCAAATGCACCTGGTAACATGACGGGCAAGAATGGAACGTGCATCTTGCACCAATTAAGATGTGGGAAGAGAAGAGAGTCTAATTGTCCTACAATTACTTTTATTTATCAAACTCAGAGTGAAGTGTGATTATGAAGTGTCTCAGGGGAGCTGTCTGGGGCTGGGGATGGTCCTGGCTTTGATGGGTATCCCAATCACTGCTGGAGGAGATGACAGCCTAGGGGCGTCCATGGAGGGTGGACAGGGCCTTGGGAGGGCGAGCTGAGGGAGGTCGGGGTCCTGCTCTGCAGCTGGCTTGCAGGGGGGCTTTGAGTTTGTCACATCCTTGGGTCTCAGCTTCTCGCTATGAAAAATGGGGAAAGATCTCTTCCCTGCTCATTTCCTAGGGACAGGCAGGGGACAAGACACAGAATGTACCTATCCTGTGCTTGACGTCCTGCTGGGACTTCTCACATACGCTGTGGAGTCCCTCATGAATGACAAAGGAGATATCATTTAATCCTCCAAACAGGGCTTGGTCAAGATGCCACCTCCCCCAGGAAACCTTCCTAGAACCCTTAGGGTGGGTCAGATGATTCTCAGTACCCCCTACTCCCAAGCCCCTGCTAGGGTCTTTGCTGTCCTGGGGATTGAACTGTTCAAAACTGTCTTTGTCTAGACTGTGAGGTCTGCAAAGGCCAAGGGAGACAGTAATACCATGGATAGCACTTTGTATCTTGACATACGAATGTATCCATACACTCACCCCCATCCATTCACCCCCACATCTCCCACATGCTGGCCTCCCCAGCACCTGGGATAGAGTGTCCAGGGATTTCTCCACATGTGTTTGCTGAATCACTGAATAACATAAGGAAACTAAGGCTCATGAAGGTTTCAGTAACTTGCCCAAGGACACACAGTTAATAATTCTTAGAGCCAGGAGCCAATCCATTTGAGATCATCACACAAATGAGAGGAGAGAGTTCAAGTGCCTTGAAAAGTATATAGGACCGCTGGGCTCAGTGACTCAACCTGTAAGCCCAGCACTTTGGGAGGTCAAGGCAAGTGGATTGCCTGAGCCCATGGGTTTGAGACCAACCCAAGCAACTTGGCAAGACCTTGTCTCCACAATAAATTAAAAATTAGCTGGGTGTGGTAGCATGCGCCTGTAGTTCCAGCTTCTTGGAAGGCTGAGGCGGAAGGACCACCGGAGCCCAGCGGATCAATGCTGGAGTAGCTATGAGTGTGCCACTGCACTCTAGGCTGGACGACAGAGTGAGACTCCAACTAAAAAAAAATGTATACAGGAGCAAGGACAAGCTGAAGGCATCCTTGCTGTCCTCACATGGTCACATGTGCCACACAGAGCCACACAGAGAGAGGGACCCTAGGAAGCAATGCAATAAACATTCAGTGAAGGAAAGAATGACCGAGGCATCGTTGCACACCACTGCTGCAGAGATTTATGAGCCATGGTCCCTGGTGTGAAGGAATGCCCAGTCTTGTGGGGTAGACAGTTCCAGAAGGACAGTGTGATATACACAGCAGATGCAGAATTCTGGAGTCCTGAGTGTGTTCTGACACAGGTGGGAGCCCAGAAGGTTTTCCTGGAGTACTTGACACTTACAGCCTTACAGGATGAGGAATAAGGTGGGAGGAATGGATAAACCAGGGGGAAAAGGCTGTGCAGAGGCACAGGGCAGGGAGGTTTGGCACAGTGAGTGGGTGGTGCAGCAGCTGGAACCGCAGGTGGGCATCGGGAAAGGACAGGGATGCGAGGTCACGACAGGCCTTGAGAGTAAAGAGCCTGGGAGGCAACAGGGCGTGGGGTGAGCTCAGACACTAGGAATGCTCCAAGGAGGAGCAGAATTGGACTTAGAGAGCTGGGCCACTTGTCTCTGTCCAGGAGGGGACCGGATGCTGCAGGACGTGAGGGTGTAACCCTGGACTGGCCCAGGCCCAGCCCACTGACCTGCCATCCGTTCTGTCATCTCGGAACCAGCAGGCTCCTGAGGCTCCTGGCTGTGGACATGCCCTGTTAGGTCCCGTGGCACGAGAAGGAAGGAAGCAATCAAGATTTGCTCAACTTCCTCCAGTCCTTCCGAGACCCCTGTGGCTGCCTCCAAGGAGCAGTGCCACAAGACGGCATTGTGCAGCAGAATAGCTGGACGGGGCAAACTTAGGCTGTTCTGACTCAGACCTCCTTCATGTTCACTTGTTGGCTGCTGTTTGGCCATGCCCAGCTGTGGCTGAGCTGACTGTAGCGGGGCAGGAGGGCTTGGCATTTGTTGAGGACTTACTGGGGGTTATACACGGTGCTGACTGCTTTTCTGCATTATCTCCTTGGAGTCTCATAGTGAGTGTGGCACTGCTACCTCCACTTGGTAAATGAGAAACTGATGCTCAGGTGGGTTTGGAGGCTGCCTGTGGATGTGTGGCTCATGAGGGCAGGGCCAGGGTTTGGACTCAGTACGTCTCAGTTCACTGTGCCTGGCTGCCTTGTCTGAGTGCCTTTACAGACCAAAACATCTCTCTGGCAGGGCACAACTCTGCAAGAATGACCAGGTGGGCACATTCCCTTCCTAGCAGGTGACAAACACATAAGGCAAGTGTTGATCTTGACAGGTGGGCCCAGGGCACGTGAAGGAGGGTGGAGGCATGAGGGTTTAGGGGAAAGTACTGGAAAAATTCAGTTCTCCTTAACCAGTTCTGATCATGAGTACCTTGGAGTGAGTGCTCTTCAGAGGAAGACAACAGTGCCAGATAGTCTTTTATGTTTGTTTGTTTGTTTTTTTGAGTTGGAGTCTCACTCTGTCACCCAGACTGGAGTGCAGTGGCCGCTTCCGGCCACCACAGCCTCAACCTGCTGGGCTCCGGCGATCCTTCCGTCTCAGCCTTAGGATCAGCCGGATCAGCCGGAACTACAGGCGTGTGCTACCACGCCCGGCTGATTTTTTGATTTATTGTAGAGATGGTCTCGCTGCCCAGGTGGGTCTCGAACCCGCGGGCTCAGGCAATCCACTCACTTCAGCCTCCCAAAGGCGCGGGATTACAGGCTGAGCCACCGAGCCCGGCTGTCTTTTATGTTTTAATATACATACATATCCATACATTTACCCCCAACCATCTACGCACCCATGTGTATCCATTTATCCATCCACCCATCCATCCATCCACTTATCCATCCACTCATCTATCCATCCATCCAACTATCCATCCATCCATCCTTTCCTCCCTCCGTCTATCCCCACTTACATAAACATCTTTTCATTAACCTACTAATCCATCCACCCATCCACTCATCCAACCACCTATCCATCCACCCATTCTGTCATCCATTCATCCACCCATGCATCCATCCATATACCTACACACCCACATTGATTAATTCAGTGCTTCAATGGTAAGCTCTTTCTGTATTTTTTACTTTGTAGTACTGAGAACGCCAGGATTTTTTGTCCTCTATCTTATTGCCTCTTGGTTGCAAGATGGCTGCAGCATCTCTGTGCATGTCATCCTCACACATCGGTATTCAAGTCCAGAAGAGGGAATGTCCCTTGTTTGTGTCCCTCTAATGAAGAAAGTATTCCTGGAGGATCCCCAGTAGACCTCCCCTCATGTCTCCTGGGTCAGAATTGCATCTCATGGCTATTCCTAACACTTCTCTGGCAAGAGAAAAGATATCATCACGATGGTCTTCAACTAAAGAAGATGTGTTGTGTGCAGAGGGGGCCCAGGTTCCTACTAAGCTGCTAGAGACTTGCATCAAATTGGGATTCATTTAGCAAGGACGAAGGCAGGGGAAGAGGGAGGTGGTTGTCGAGTAGGCAAATGCGTCAGCCACTCCATCCATCTTTCCATTCACTCGTCATCCACACAGCAATTCATCCATTCGTGTATCCCTCATTTATCCATCCATGCATCCCTTCATCTATCAAATGCTTATTGATGCCCACTGTGAGTCAGGCCCTATGCTCCCGATCTGGTGAAAACTCACAAGAAAAAGATCTCGTTAGGGAGAAATATGGAGTTTCCCATAATACCCCTGATAACTGCTTTATTTAGTCACAGTAAGAATAATATCTGAGGATCGTGCTGTGCATTGCAGTTTGCAAAGATCTCCCAGGACCACTCCTTCATTCCACACACGTTTATTGAGCATCTGCCGCATGCCAGGCAGAGCTTTTTAGTTTTACAAAGTGCTTTTTCCTGCATTTGTCAGAAGGAGCCCTCCGAAGTCAGAGACCAAATGTATTCCAGAGGCAGGAATGAAGCACCTCTCGGGTCTTCCTCAGCGCCAAGAGAGCTCTCTGGGGCCAGGATTGGCAGGAGGTTCTTCCTGGGCTGAGGAGGAAAGTGTTTTCCAGAGACAGACCAGGGATTTCCTAGAACAGTGGACCATGCATGTTGCAAAACTTAGGATAGGGCTTTATTCAGAGCTGGGGTGGGGATCTCAGTCCATACACATGGTATCTCTGAGCCAGGTATGGTGGAACTTTCCTTTTGGCCAGCACAGAGGGGCATCTCCACTAGTCCCAAGGGCACAGGTCTTTTCTGTGCCAAACCAGGCAGTGTTCCAGCCAGCCCTCCAGGGAATGCAAAATTAATAGATATAAATTTGTCCTTGATACAGATGCCTCCATCTTAGTTAGACCTTTTTAGCCTGTTATTGGTCTGTGCAACACCTTAGGACCTTCAAGTTCACCCTGATATGCCATCAAAACTACTTGTCATCCCATGTTCCATTTCCTGGGCCCATTCTGTTCAGACAGAAGGTATCAATATGCCTATAATATCAACCATTTCCATTTATGCGTCAGTTGGAAAATGGGCCTTTATCTCCCAGGTGCTCAAGTTCTAGGCCTCCCAGATGGGAGGAAATGCCTTAAACATATACGTGTTGCTGAAGTCATTAAGCTATTGTCAGGACATATTAGGACATTAGGAATGTTGGTTTTTCAGAACATTCTTGCCTTTCATGTACTTTTAGCCTTTGAGTTGGTTTAAAAAGGATGCCAAAATTAGATGACAGGGAGTTAGCCACATGCATGACTTGGGGTCCTCCATGCCCAGAGCCTGGGGAGTCCTTCAGATCCCTAGGCTATGATTTCTCCAGTCTTGGGACCTCAGAGTCTTCCAAACACAGGGATTCAGAATCTGTCACACTTGGGTCAGGGTCCTTCACTCTCAGGGTCTTAAATGGCAGGATGGTGGAGCTGGTTCACTTTGACTATTATGGGAGGCAAATTGTAGGCATCCTCTCCCAAATCTGCTTACAGTGCTGTTGCACTGGTAGCTTGAAGTCAGCCATGGTGGGACTATTTACACCACGGACATTGGTAAACACAACCAATAAGCAGCCCCCCTCTTCCTGCTATTGTTGAACATTTACCAACAATACTGGGCTCAGACGCTTCCAAATTTAGGGGGTGAAGAATTTGCCACAATCAAGGACAGAGGGTTTTGCAGATCTCATGATGGAAAATTTTCTAGATTTTGGGATATTGTATTTTCTTTCTTTTCTTTTTCTTTTTTAGATGGATCTCACTGTATCACCCAGGCTGGAGAATAGTGTCATGGTCACAGCTCATTGCAGCCTCAACTTCCTGGGCTCAAGCAATCCTCCCATCTCAGCCCCACGAGTAGCTGAGACTACAGGCATGAGCCACTATGCCTGGCTAATTTTCATTTTTTTATAAAGATGAGGACTTACCATGTTGCCCAGGCTGGTCTTGAACTCCGTGCTCAAGGAATTATCCTGCCTTAGCTACTCAAAGTGCTGGGATTATAGGTGTGAGCCATTGTGCTGGCTGGGCATTGTATTTTCTAGAACCCCAGGCAGAATGTTTTTCAAAGTCACAAGAGAGTTTCCTACAGCTTGGGATGGAAGGTTTTCCAGAGCCATGCATAAAAGTTTTCTCAGCCCTACGAATAACATTTTCCAGAGCTGAGATTGAGAGTTCTCTTGAGCCAGAAACATGTGTGTATGTATTTTTTTCCCCCTCAATTCACAGTCACAGAATTTTCCAGAGCTAGGCAAGGAAAATTTTAAAGATGAAAAACCATCTCTTGGTCCAGAATAGAGAATGGCATCTTCTTCAAAGGCAAAGTCACATTGCTATCCCATCAAACCCCATTCTCTTTGGTTGCAGATACCAGATAGTGAGTGGCATGTTTTATCAGTGTCTCAGTCACATAAATCAACCTCCAAAGTTGGTCAAGTTCTATGCCCTCAAGGTCAGAGTGAATATTAATTGTGTTAATATTCGACTCATTGAGTCGTTTTCCTTTTGTGAAGAAAACAGTCTAAAATCAAGTTACCTGCGTTAACCCTGTATATATAAAGGACCTCAGAGCCTCTTTAGTCACCAATGTTAACCTCTTCTCCTTTCATCACTATGTTAGTGGTAACTTCTTGGTAACTTGCCTGCATACCCTAAATAAATAGCAGTAAATAAGCCTAGTGCTTGGAACAAATCAGAACAATATTGGGATCCTTGGGCAAGTTAATTACCCCATCTAGGCTTTAGTTTTGTCATCTGACAAACAGCAATCATACATCATGGTGTGTGACACTCCCCAGCATGGTACCTAAGAAGTAGATGCCTTCTAAAAAGCATAAGGCAATAGAGGCAGGGAGGAGGAAGAAGCTCTGGCCTACCGGAGGCTGACACTACTTAATAGGGTGTCTTGGGAAGACCTGGCTTCCTCCTCTAACCTTTGAGTTTCCACACTGTAAATCAAGGATTAAAAGAGGCCAGTGCTATGGCTCATGCCTGTGATCCTAGCACTATGGGAGGCCGAGGCAGGAGAATCGCTTGGGCCCAGGAGTTCATGACCAGCCTAGTCAACATAACTCAACAAAAAATAAAAAAACTTAGCCAGGCATGGTGGCACATGCCTGTAATCCCAAGCTACTTGGGAGCCTGAGGCAGGAAGATCACCTGAGACTAGGAGGTGGAGGCTGTGTTGAGCCATGATCGTGCCGCTGCACTTCAGACTGGGTGATAGAGTGAGACCCTGACTCAAAAAAAGGGAGGGATTAAGAGATGATGATAACACAATTAATATTCACGCCAGTTCTGACAAGTCTTCACATTCTATGAACTGAACGTTGGCCCTCAGAAACTCGCCTCAAAGCCTGTCCTTAAAGCAGGCAGAGCTGAATCATTTCTCAATGTCGGTAATGACATCCATCAAGACCTTGTTGAAGGAATAGGGGAGGTTCTGATGGTATATAAATACAGTGACTCGGCCAAGGGCCCAGGAATGGAGGGTAGCTCTTGGTGAATCAGTTGTCCTCCCTCAAGATTTTCCAGGCAAGGATGAAAAACACATGGGACATTAAAGTGTTGCAGTGACAGGAGAAAAGTGAAGCATTCCTTCTCTTTCTGAGAAGGGCTCTGTGCCCAGAAGGGAAGTACAAGCATTTCCATCACATAAAGATGTTCCTGAGGATGTGTTGAAGGCAACGTTTTGGAGTCTATGGTTTTCCGGGCCCACTCAAACTCCCAACCAATTAACTCAAATGTCTCAAAAACATTGTTATACACCTATGTGGCAAGCTTTCAAGGAGTTCTGCCTAAAATAAAGCATTTAGAATGGAACTAAATAAAAATTGTGTATTATTGTTTTTAAATCACTGAATTATTTAACTCAATAAACAGCGGGTAAGTTTGTGTACATTGGCATTATACAGTATAGGGTGTGAAGTGAGATTTCCTTCTACACCACGATGACCATGTGCTACAGTGTAAATGACCAAGTATATCAATAGGTTAAAGATGCTAATGGATCCATTGGAATTGGGTCTGGGCTGGGAGGGCCCCTGGGTGTCTGGCAGAAGCCAGAAAAATGTATGGAAAATAACTAAGCAAAAAGTCTGATTCTCATGGGAGATTTATCTGTAGTATAGGTTACATTCTCTCATATGGACTTGTGTGTAATAGAAATGCTTCCAGCAATAAGCATGTGCATTTTTTTTTTTTTGAGTTGGAGTCTTACTCTGTTGCCCAGGCTGGAGTGCAGTGTCATGCTCCTGGCCACCACAGCCTCGACCTGGTGGGCTCTGGCGATCCTTCCGCCTCAGCCTTCCAAGTAGCCGGAACTACAGCTACGCACTACCACACCCAGTTAATTTTTGATTTATTATAGAGACGAGGTCTTGCCAAGTTGCCCGGGTGGGTCTCAAACCCATGGGCTCAGGTAATCCACTCGCCTCAGTCTCCCAAAGTACTGGGATTATAGACTGAGCCACCGAACCCGGCCAGCATGTGCATATTAATCACCACACATTATTTGTTTAGTATATTTGGGGGAACATTTTTTTTTCTGGTAAGCCACTTAGGTGTGAGAATTCAGTTAGTGAGAGATAATTACAATTGCTTCCATTTCAAGCAATATTTAATTTCTTAAAGTTATAGATCTTAGAATCTAACTCTTGCTTTAGTTTACCTCTCAATTTATAGATCTTTATATTTTATTTACGAACTTAGCAATTTTTATATAAAAGCAAGATTACATTTCCTTGTTCATTGATTCATATTCAATTAACTCATAAATTTGATAGATTACATTCCCATAAACTTTTAACGTCATTTAAACATTTAATTAAGCAAATTCCTTGAGATATTTCAAACTAAAATTACAAATTTAATTTAGCCGATTCAGATACTTCAAACACCTAACAAGGGAGACTTACAAATATGATTAACAAATTATTCCTAAGCACTTATGAAACTTCTGTAAATCTAATCAGACTTAAAATTAGTTGCTTAGATTTTGTTTTAAACATCATAAAAAGCAAGAAGAAACTTCATAAAACAAAACAATGATCACAAAATTTCTTACTACAGCTGTCAACACAACTTATACAAAAGTACCAATATTATAGATTTACTTCATCATCTTGCTATGGTGAAAGAAATATGTGTGTGTGTGTGTGTGTGTGTGTGTGTGTGTGTGTGTGTGTGTGTGTGTACCTAACATTTCTCACTGCTATCAACATGAACAACAGCACTGTCTTGTGTTAAAGCCAAGGATACTTGGGAGAAAGTTCAGATCTGTGACATGGGTGGGTGACTTTGTTAGTTTGAATTCTGAAGATATGCAAAACCAGTCCAAGATACTGACCAACAGAGACCCAGTGGCTTCTGATGGGTTGGCTTCCTACTTGTGGGAGACTCTGTCAGACACGTCATGGGCACTTTCTAAACTCTTGCCTTGCGACTGGGACTTAACCAGTAATATGGTTTCAGTGTTTTGCGTCTTAGGTTCCTTCCTGGAAATGACAAGTCTCTTAAATTAATCAATCCATGCACTTCATTCCCATACAATGACCCAACTGTGTGATTTCTTACATTAAAACTTAGTGTGCTCAAGTGTCTTGCCCATTTTTTCTACAAGGTTTTTAATCTTTTTAAAATTCACTTTCAGGAGTTTATATATTCTGGATGGAAGCTCTTTGCCAGATTTGTCTGTTGTACATACCTTCTTCCATTTGGGTGAGCGGGAGCATCTGGACCACTCCTCAGACACCCTATCCTAGATTACACACTCGAGATCTTTTCTTGAATGTCCAACAGGCATGCCAGACTCGATGCGGTGAGACCGGATCTCCCATTTATGGAGTCTCCGTCTTCCCACGTCGCGCTCCTCTTCTGAAACTCTCTCCAAGTCAGAAGTTGGCATCATTATTCATCCAGTCGCCTCGCCCATTCTTTTAACCATTCTTTGGAAGGTTTTTTATATCATAAAACAGAAATTATATACAGAGAGTACATGAAAATAAGTGCATAATTTAACAAATAAAGATAAACACTTATGTAACCACCATCCAGGCCAAGAAATAACATTGCCAGCTCTCAAAATTTTCTCATAAATCTCTTAAATATATATATGTTAATTTTGCCTATAATTGTACTTTACATTGATGGAATCACACAGAATACATTTTTGCATGTCTTTATTTTTCCTTTCAACATGATGTTTGCGATAATCATCCCTTTATGTATAACTGTAGTTCATGCATCGTCATTGTTGCATATTATTCCACTGTAATATATGAGGAGGACCCCAACAAAACCAGAATTATCTTTGGAAGGTGGACCCCTTGTAGTGCAGGCTTTCCCTGTTAGGTGAGTGTTCTAGGAATCCACTGGCATCAATGTACCAGCTAACATTGTTGTGAGAGGCTTCATTCTGCTTCAGTGAATTTTTTTTTTTTGAGATTCTTTCAACACATTTGCCCATTTCATGGTGGGTAATTTATGAATACACCTTCCCACACTGCACTGAGTGTTCAACAGTTTTTGACCCAAAACAGCTTGACCCCTGTGCCCCACCCTCCCTATTCACCTGATCTCTCCCCGAACGACAGTTTTTGTTTCCCCGATGAAAAAAGTCCCCAAAGGAAAACGTTTTGTCAATGTGGAAAAGGGAAACTAAAAATGGCAGAAGCACTTTTAAAAAAGGCATCAAAGCTGACAAGTTCAAAAACTGTTTTGAGCAATGGAAAAAAAATCTCGATAGGTGTATTGCACCAAAAGGAGAATACTTTGAAGGTGACTGAAGTTTAAACATGTAAGAATAAATACATGGTTTTTTATAAATAAATTTCAGGCTTTTTGGGTCCCCTCTTATATATGTCAAACTCTACTTTTTTTTTTTTTTTTGGAGTCAAGGTCTCACTCTGTTGCCCAGGCTGGAGTGCAGTGGCACAATCATGGCTCACCTTGACCCCCTGGGCTCAGGTCATTCTTCCATCTCAGCCTCCCAAGTAGCTGGAACTACATCATGCACCTCCATGCCCGGCTAATTTTTTTGATTGTGTGTGTGTGTGTGTGTGTGTGTGTGTGTGTGTGTGTGTGTGTGTGTGTAGAGTGGAGGGTTTGCTATGTTGCCCTGTCTGGTCTTGAACTCCTGGGCTCAAGCAATCCTCCTGCCTCAGCCTCCCAAAGTGCTGGAATTACAGGCATGAACCACCGAACCCAGCCCAAACACCACTCTTGATGGATATTTAGATTGTTCTAATTTTAAGCTATTATTAACTGTGCTTCTTTACTTTTAAATATATTCTTACACATTTTTATGATACACATATGCATTAATTTGTTTAATGTATATACCCAGGACTGTAATTGTTGGTCATGTAAAGTTTTCAACTTTCCAAAAAAAGTCAGACTGTTTACCAAAGTGGTTGTAACTTATTTTTTCTTGATTCAGTATTGGTAAGCTATATTTTTCTAGGGACTTTCCCATTTCATCTAAAATTTCAAATTTATTGCTAGGAAGTTTTTCATCATGTTCTCTTCTTTTTGATGTCTGTAGCATTGGTGGTGATTTATTTTTGATTTTTTTGTTTCTGCCTGTTTTTTATTATTCTTGGCCAATGTTCTCAGGGCAAGAGTGGCTTCTATGACCACTTTTCTCTCTGGGTTCTTACATATTTCCTTTTAACTTGTTCTGGCTATTTCTTACTATATTGTCAACCCTTTATTTCTTTGAAGAAGAAGTTTTAAAAATTTTATGAAGCGACTTTATTTTGATGAGAGGGCTGGTCTCAGAAGCCAAGCCCTCTGTATCTGGAAGTCCATAGTTGTTCAAGATTCCCCTCCTTCCCTCATGTCTTGCAGGCCACCCATGGGATCCTGTTAGCTCTACCTCTAAGGCAGGTCCTGGTCACACCCCCTCTCTAGTTGTCTTCCTGTAAATCCATATTTTACAAGTGCTATCTTGACCTGGTTTTGAGATCCTAGCTAAAAACTCTCAATCCCTCCTTACAGGCATTTTGCCCAGTCTACATCCCAATTGCTTTCCTCATTGGGCTCTCACTCTCCTGGGCTACAGTAATACACCCAACTTCAGATGTCGTAGGCCAAACATCGAGGATGACCCCTTCTTCTTTGGGTCTGTGAAACCATTCAAAATTCCCAATCCACAAGAAGCCCCCAAACCTAGTTAACCCTCTTGACTTGTTCTATAGAAGCTGCCACCTACATTCCAGCTTACTGTTGCCTTTTCCCTGGGTGCGAGCCCCAAGGTGGCCCTGCACAGCAGCCTTCTCCCATCTGAAGCTGTAAGCAATAAAGAGTTCTGCTTTTCATCTTGCTGAACGGCGTTATGTTATGTCCTGCCGTCATCAGACCCTAACGTTAAAACAATTAGTCCCTCCTTGCCAGCTTCATTGTCTATCATCTCTAGCTTGAAGTATTCAAATAGCCCCCCCAGCTCTGTCTCTCCTTTCTGTTCAATCCTACAAGAGTTCATCTGTCATAGTCCAAGTCATAAGTCAGATGGCTTCTCTTCCTTGCATAAGAAGCTCTTATCATTGAAAACAGACTGAAACATAAACTTCTTCGTACTGCTTAAAAGGTCCTAAATGAGCCGGGCTCGGTGGCTCAACCTGTAATCCCATGCCTTTGGGAGGCTGAGGTGAGTGGACTGCCTGAGCCCGTGGGTTCGAGACCTGCCTGGGCAAGCAACACCTCATCTCCACAATAAGTCAAAAATCAGCCAGGCGTGGTAGCGCATGCCTGTAGTTCCAGCTACTTGGAAGGCTGAGGCGGAAGGATCGCCAGAGCCCAGCAGGTCGAGGCTGCGGTGGCCGGGAGTGGCCACGGCACTCCAGTCTGGGCAACAGTGAGACTCCAACTCAAAAAAATAAAAGATAAAAAATAAAAGGTCCTATATGGCTTTGCCCCTGCTGACCTCTCTGGCCCCATTCACTATTTCACTCTTGTTCAGTCTCATATTCCTACTTCTTAGAATATCTGGCACAGAGTAGGTACTCATAAATTTTTGATAAATGTCAGGAAAACAGAAACCACTCTAGGTACTTCAGAGAGTGATTTAATTTAGAGAATTGGTTACAAGAATGTTGGGAGGACCAGTGGAGTAAAAAAGGAATGAGGTGTCATTTTGAGCTCACGAGTCTGTATCACCATCATTGTCATTGCCATTGATCATGAGACAGGAGCTTGAACTTCCTCTGATGCTACTCCTAGAAGTGGAATGACTTTTATCTTCTCTTGCCACTTAATCTCACATAGATACCTCCCACTGGCAAAATCCAACTGAAACACAACTCTAAAGGTGTCTAGGAAATGTAGTTTTTAAACTTCTAGCCCTGGTGATTCCATGAAGAATACAGAATGGCAAGGATGGAACATGGGTGTTTTGCATAGTGAAGAAGACCTTGAAATGGCTGTGATTGCAAACCTCATGGAATTTCTGCCATGTGCCTCCTTTTCTGCACTGGTACCACTTGTCCATGTTTGTGGTCTATGAAGAATCTTGGCGAGGGCCCAACATTCTGCACATCTGGGCCAGGATGCTTCACTTTCAGACTCCTTGAACCTGGGACAGCCTCCTTCCCCCCAACTCCAGGCCTCGTGTTCTGCAGGACCCCGAAAGCCGTTCTTCATGTTCCAGAACCTCACTAAGCTGCTCATGTAAATGAAATCTGGACAATTCTTGACCTCTAGGCTTCGACCATGGAGCTCAAATCCAGCCCAGGTTGTTGATCAGAACCAAAGTCACAGCAGCCATTCCATGACTCCTCTTATCTTCCCATCCCTCCAACCCATCCTTCTGCAGAAGACAGGAATGAAGCTTATTCCAGAGTCATTTAGATCCAGGGCACAATACTTCCAGACTTAGAGTTGGTGGGACCTCCAGATCCCTAGATGGTCAACCCTATTGAGCCAGGGATGGCGAGTCCAGATTCTGGATAAAGACTGTAGATGTCAGTCTTCCAGGCCTGTCACAGATCCATGGAGGGTCAGCCCTCCAGAGCCCAGTATGGAGAGTTCTTTAGCTTCATCCTTGGAATGTCTTCCAGAATTGGGACTGGATAACCAGCTGGAGCCAGGAAGGCAGGACAGTGCACAGAGAGGAAGGGTGAAGGGTCCTCCAGAAATAGGCTGGAGAATTCCAGAACTGGGAGCAGAGAGTCCTCTGGAGCCATGGAGTTTTTCCTAGAGTTGACAATGTTGTGGGGCTATAAATGCCTCTGGAATATTTTCCAGAGCCAGGGACAGAGCTATTTCCAGAGCCAGATGCAGCAATTTTTTTTTTTTTTTTTGCTGATCCACAGTCAGAATGTTTTCTAGAGTTAGAAATAGAACCTCTTGTAGATGTAGAACAATTCATTTTTTTTCCTGAGTTAAGGATGGCATCTCTCCCAGTGCTGAGGGACGCAGTTCTTCCTGGGTCATGATGGAAGAGACTGTAGGCTATTGTGCTGTAGGAGTTGCCATTAACACGGTTAATTTGTCCCTGGGACTGTTTTGCAGATCTCACCCCCTTGGCTCTCCCCCAAACCTATGACCAACTCAAGACCCTCAAACTCATGTAGAGACCTCATGAAAACACACTCCTGTGTTTTGTTCTGAGGACCCTCTACTTAGAGAACATGGGTGGTGGCACCTAGTCAGAAAATGTGCCCAGGCCTCAACCTAAATCAGTCTCCCAGGTGGTCCCATTCTAGGACCTCAGGTGGGGTGTAACCTTTGGACTTGTGTTATTACTTTAGAGGAATGTACTTAGCATCCTCTTATTCAACCTTTTTAAGTACCAACTTCCATTTCACTGCACTTTTCCAGTGCCTGTCTGTCTTGCACTTGAACAGTAGCTAGAATCTCCTCTAGCCAGGGCAGGTGCATAAAACACAGATGTGTGGAAGATTCTAGACCCTCTTTTCATCAAGTTATTCGCCTCTTCTCCTTTTAGTAATTATGTTGGCAACTGTCTCTGACGCCCACAAGCCCCAAATAAATCATACTGAGTAGTCTTAGAGTCAACATACTGTTGTGCCAAGGCACAGGCTTTGGAATCTAACAGATCTGGGTTCAATCCAGTAACACTTTGTGGTCTTGGATAAGTCACTTTCCTTCTCTGAACCCTTCAGATGAGAATAACAATACCCACCTCACAGGGCTGTCATGAATGTTTCAAGTAATAATGTGCATGAAGGACCTATATGTGCCCTGACTGAAGGAGAGTCTAGCCACTGTTCAAGAGCAAGGCAGACCAGCATTGGAAAGGTGCAGTGAAGTGGAAGTTGGTGCCTAAAAAGACCCTGGTTCTGCTTCTCAACCCAACTGTGTGACTATGGGAAGTCATTTGCTTTCTCTGGCTCTCATCTGCAAAACCAAAAGTTGAATAAAATGATGCTAAGGACATTGCCAGCTCTCACATCCTGAAGTTTCCTCGACTGGAAGAACTGGATCAATTCTTGTGACATTTAAGAAACCATGCAATTGCCCTACCCTATGTTCTTATCAATGTCATAACCATTGTATCAAGGATTTAGGTGAAGTTTTAATGGCCTTAGTGTGGCATGATGACAAATGCCCAGAATTCTTGTCCCACCATCTACTTTGTTTTGTGCTTTTCCTTGAGAGACTGTATAACAAGCACACGAGAGAAATGAGAAGTCAAAACACTCCTTTGTGATGAGCTAAGCAAACACCCTGGAGCCCAGTGCAGGGCTATGCCATCCTGGGGTCTAGCCAGGGCTTTCCTTCCTCCTCTAATACCCACAATAATGTCATCACTGCAACTGATTGATCGAATAGTAATATGTGCCAGGCAACAAACCTTATTTAATTCTCATAACAACTCTATGATTGTGTTATAATGACCCTGCTAACCAGAAAACAGGCATGATCAGTCTTCAGAAATCTGACTCAACAGAAAGGCAACTTCTCCTCCCTGCTGGGGAGTGGTGGTGATAGGAGGCAGAGACATGTCCCTGGGAGAGTGGGGACCAGCCCCAGCTCCTAGCTTGTGGTTACAACATGACTAAAGAGATGGGAGAGAGATGGTCAGAGGCTGGGGAGGCTGGGTGGAGGCTGGGACAAGGTGTAGGTCATGGGGTGGGGATTGGGGTTCAGATCAGCTTAAAGTTTGTGGAATGTTTGTACTTGATCTGAAGCTCTGTGCCACTTGTTGGGAAAAGAGATAAATAGTCTTGGTGTGTGTGTGTGTGTGTGTGTGTGTGTGTGTGCTTTGCTGGGGGGGGCAGCTGTGGAAAGAGATAGACCTCTTTTCAGTGCAGCATGACTCTTGAAACAAAAGTTGCATACACAAGATGACACCAATAGTGTGTGGAAGGGGGCTGATGATCCTGTCTGGTTGCCAGGAAAGCCCTCGCAGCTTCCCAGGTGAGGGGTGGCATTCCCTCGGTCATGTGACCTGGGGTTCCGTGTCCTTTATGCCTCCTCCTGAGTTTGGTTCTGCCCATCTCCATTGTAGTTAAGGTTCTTAGTCCTCCCACCCCACTCTCTCACCAATCCCTGCAGTAACTGACTTCCTCCAGCCCTTCCTCCACACAGTAGCTAGATTAGTGACTTTCCAACATGCAAACCCAATCATAGCCCCCTCTCCCCATCCCTCCTGTCCTGCGAATATGGTCCAAGATCCCTCATCAAGATTTCAAGTCCTTGGGATCGTGTTCCTGCTTCCCTTTCAGCTTTATTTCAAACTCTCCTCCTCTTCAGTGTCCCCCATCTTATTTCTTGCTTCGACTTTGCACAGGCTGTCCCCTCTACCTTGGATTCCTCCTCATGCTTCCTCATCTGGCAGACTCCTTCAGGCCCTGGTGGGCATCCTTTTCTCCCAGAAGCCTTCCTGACCTGATAGGTTGAGTAGGGCCCCTGCTCTGTGTCCCTACAGTTCCTGCGCTTGTTGCCTTCCAGTCCTTAGCACGATGCCTTGTAATGTTCTCCTGGACCATTTGCTTGCTCACCCTGGGGGGTAGGGATGGAGGTGTACTCAGCTCTGTCTGCAGAATCCAGCGCAGGCACATGGATAGCGGGTGGCGCTCATGGCTGTTTGCAGGATGCACGGAAGGGTGTGTGGTTCCAGGCTGGGGGTGTGATGGTCTTGGCGAGGGACCGTGGGCCAGGTTGTGACCGGGGGTGAATGGGCGTCTTTGGAGGAGTTTCTGGTCCCTGGGGAAGCAGGAGCTCGGCTTTCCCCTTAGGGCCTGAGTAGGGGTCCCTGAGCCCCGCCATTGGAAAAGGTGTGGACAAGGCTATCACTCCCGGAGCTTCCTCCCCGCGCTGCCCCGCACGCCAGCCTGGGCTGTCATAGCAACAGCCCGCCCCGGCGGATGGGCCAGCCAATGGCAGCCGGGTCTGGTGAGGTAATGCCCCCGTCTGGAAGCCCATTGGCTCCGCTTTTGCCCACGTGGGTCCAGGCCCCGGTGGGAGTCGCGGCAGGGAGGACGGCGCGTGCACTGGGAGCTGAGCCGGTGCCTATGCGGTCGGCGTGATTCGGGTTCCCTCTGCTCCCCGCACCCCTCACCCCGTCCTTCTCGCTCTGCTCTGAGTCTGGCTGCGTCTGCCTTTCTCTTCTCTCTCTGCGTGCTGTCCCTGTCCCTGGGAGCCGCGGCCCTTCTGTGTGTCTCTCTCCCTGTCTCTCCTAGGGCCTTGACAGTCCCTTCTTCTTGCGTCTCCCCCCCCCCCGTCTCTGCGCTGGGGTCTCTCTGTCTCTGAGCTCGCCTCCCTGTCTTATCCAAACAAGGGCGCAGTGAGAGTTCCTTGACTGGCAGCCAGAAGGTGACTCACTGCTTCAAACCTCAAGGCCCGCCAGGCCGGTCTCCCGGCACCTTCTTCCCTGGTTTGTTGGAAAGCTCTGGCACACAGGCCGAGGTGTTGAGACCCAGGGGAGGCCCGGACTGGGCTCTTGCCTAGTCGGCCTCAGCAGACCTTTGTTCTTTTTCACATATCGCCCCGTCAAGGGAGAGCCAGGATGGTTCTGTGCTTTGGGGAAAGGAATGGCAGAGGACAGACTTAGAGAAGGAATGGGCATAAACTTCCTTAGATACATTTACAGCAGGGGAGGTTAGACAACTGGAGGGACTTCCAGAAAACGACAACGGTGTAGGCACTGACTCGGGTGAATGAAAAATGTAGTTGGACTTTGCTGTGCCCTTCCATCCGTTGGTCCATCCATCAACACAACATACCGATGCCTCTCAGTGTCAGGTTCTGTGCTTAGCATCGGCTCAGTCCCCTGAGCTCCCAGAGTCACAGCCCAGTCTGGGAGGCAGACACACAAATCCTGGGTCTTGGTGGGATTCCAGAGGAAGGTAAAACTTACTCTGCCAGGGGGTTGCTTGACTCGGGCAGGGAATCTTTGTGGAGGAGGAGGCCTTTGAGTTGGCATGTTTAGGAGAATGGCCAATAGCTTGTCTGCATCAGCCTGAGGGGCATAATGGCAGGAGAGTAGTCTGGAAGAGTCAGTGGTAGGAGCAGGTCCAGGAATGTGGATACCTGGAAGGGAGTTTGTGCTTGGTCCCAGGGCGCTGGGGAGCCACACAGGGGTCTGAGCAGGGAGAGGCGTGGTCAAGGTGGGCTTCATGCCATCATGCTGGCGACAGGATCTTGGCCGTCTTGCTCAACCTGCATCCCGGCCCACAGGACGGTGCCAGACCCACCGTGAGTGCTCAGGCATGTGTCAGAAGAAAGCATGAGCTGAAGAGTGGTTTTGTTCTGATGGATGAGGAGAACATGAGGGGTTTGCATTCATGTGGTGGTTGAGGACATGGGAACAGGGAAGGGTTCAAGAGATGGGAAAGACAGGTAGAGCCAGAGAGCCTCACTGGTTTACCAGAGGCCATGGGGTTGATAGGGAGATTTCAGCAGAGCTGTGTTTCTGGCTTGAGGGACACAAGAGTGGCAGATATCAAGGGAAAGGTGGTTAGTTCTGAGTTGGGCCCTTGCGTCTGAGGTGCTTATGGGACACCTAGGTGGGCCGTCTGCGGGAGAGGTCTGGGCTGGAGCACCTGCTTAAAGGGGGTGGCTGAAGTCGTGGGTAGATGCAAGACTGCTTGGGGACTAGGACATTTAAGAGCAGATTTTTCAGGTGAGAGTGTCCTCTGGAACCGAAGGAGACCTGGCTAGGGTCAGAAGTAGTTGTCTGGTCCAGACTCTGACACTGGCTTACCATGTTACCTTGGACAAGTCATTCTTCTCTGGACTGCTGTCCCCCAGTCTGTCAGCAGAACCTCTCAGAAGTGAAGAGGAACCTGGACCACTTCTATTTTTAAGGCTTCTGGATATGGTTTAAAAAAAAATGTTCCAAACAGAGTAACAAAAATTGTGATGATTTACTATGTTCACATCTACAAGTTGACATTATGAACAAAGATACAAGGATTGTGGTGTAATGTCCTTTGGAGATTAAATCCCAGGTCAGAGTCGTGGTGTTAAGTCAGATCTCTGGTTATGGCCTTCCTGATTGCCTTGAGTGATGGGCTGTTTCAGCAGGAGAGCTGCCATCTTGGTCAGCGAAGGACTGTGGAGGGTGGAAGGAGCTGGGCCAAGGCTTGTGTCTGAGCAGTAGCTATCTCTTGCTCCAAGCCTGGGCACTCGTGCCCCTCCCCTGGTTCCTGCCAGCCCCCACTCAGAGTCTTTTCTCCAGGAGCCATCAGAGGCCATGCCAGTCCCAAAGCAGGAGGAGCACTGTTGTAGCTTTGTCACCTTCCTCTACTTATTTGTCCTCAGTTCCTCAGAGGCGAGATCAGTAGAGGACCAGGCCCAGGGTCTGCCTTCACCTTATCCCTAGGCGGATCACCTCCTCTTGGGTCTCAGGGTCTCAGCCTCTCCAGGTCTTCAGGCTGTAGCCTGGTGACTGGCACAGAGTATGCACTTGGTAAA
The DNA here is from genome assembly GCA_027257055.1 of Cephalopachus bancanus. Classification (NCBI taxonomy): domain Eukaryota; kingdom Metazoa; phylum Chordata; class Mammalia; order Primates; family Tarsiidae; genus Cephalopachus; species Cephalopachus bancanus. The sequence continues at coordinate 1,943,967 of JAPVLO010000284.1, read as the reverse complement.
TGTTGGTTGAATTGAATTGAATTGCGAAGGAGTTTATTTGACTGGAGCATGGGTTGGGGGAAGGGCGGTGGAAGAGAATGTGCCGTTGGGGCCGTCAAAACAAGATCATGTCTGCAATGCGCTTTGGAAAAGGTAAATCAAATATTTTAAAGTCAGCATCATATCATATTTGGCCCAGTGCCCCTGAAAGACTTCCAGAGTAAAGAGTAGATAGTGGGATTTTTCACCCCGACTAAAAGAATCTTTATTTCACAAGAATTAATCATGAATACATTCTGCTTAGCACAGTGGTCAAGGGTAAGGGCCCTGAGGTGACCAGCCCCTTTTATTTTTTAAGAGTAAGTTGGAATTTATTAGAAGACAGGAAAGCTCAGGGCAGTAGTGGGAGGGGACCCGAAAGAGGGTTGCCCGCCAGCCTGTTTTCAAATCCCAGCTCTATCATTTTTCCAGCTGTTCAACCCTTGACAAGTGACTCAACTGCCTTGTGTCTCAGACTCAAACATAAATTGTGAACAATACTGTTACTTACCTCATGGAGTTGTTATGAGTACTTAATGAATTATTAGTGTAAAAAATTTTTTTTTGAGTAGGAGTCTCACTCGGTCACCCAGGCTGGAGTGCAGTAGCATGCTCACAGCCACCCCAGCGTCAACCTGCTGTGCTCCGGCGATCCTTCACCTCAGCCTTCCAAGTAACCAGAACTACAGGCGCGCGCTACCACGCCTGACTAATTTTTTGATTTATTGCAGAGATGAGGTCTCGTCAAGTTGCCCGTGCTGGTCTCAAACCTGTGGGCTCAGATAATCCACTTACCATGGACTCCCAAAGTGCTGGGATTACAAGCTGAGCCAACGAGCATGGCCTAGTGTAAAATATTTAAGGTAGTGCCTGGCACGTGTGAGTGCCTCAGAAATGTTGGTTTTTATTATTGTTAACATGATGGACCTTTCTCCACTGGTCCTCAGAGCTGAACATTGTTAGTGGCTGGGCGTGGCAGATGTTACAGGCAGGCTCATTCAGTGTCTGTTTAGCTCTCCTTTCCTCTCCCTAGGACAGTGGTTTCCAATTTTGGCTGCACATTAGAATCACCTGGTAGCTTTCCAATCTCCCAGTGGGGGAGCTGAATCCTCCAGCAATCGTGTCAGAATTGCTGGGGCTGGTCAGTCACGGTGGCTCATGCCTATAATCCCAGCACTTTGGGAGGCCGAGGTAGGAGGATTGCTTGAGCCCAGGAGTTCGAGACCAGCCTGGGCAACATAGAAAGACCTTGTCTCTATACAAAAAAATGTATATTTTTAAATAAAAAAAAGAATTACTGTGGCTGTGACACAGGTCTCAGAGCCTCCTCAGGTCAGTGCCAACGTGCAGCCATAGCTGAGAACCAGTGATCGAGAGCAGTGCTCCCCAAAGTCTGGCTTCTGAACAGCAGCGTCAGCATTACCTGGAAACCTGTTAGAAATGCAGATTTTCAGGCCCCACACCAGTGATGCTGTAGAAGCAGAAGCTCCGGGGGTGGGGCTAGCAGTTTTTGTTCCAACAAGCCCCCTGGGGGTTAAAGTTTGAGAACTACAGATCTGGAAGCTGAAAGTACAATACATTTTTTTTTGGAAAACCCCTTCTGTAAACTGCATTGTATTATTCCTGGTCTCTGATAGGCATAAGGACCAGTCCCGGCCCCCTGACCATTGTACCCCTCATTACAACCAACTGCTTTATACAGTCCTCAGATTTAGACCTTAGTGCAACATAATACTAGTTACTTCATTTCTGTTTGCTAAGTGAGGAGCTCCTGTGACTGCCCACAGCTTGTTACCCCAGGCCTGAATTTCTCTGAGCTTTGGCCTGGGGGAAGAGTCAAGGATTCCGTTTGAGATTCTGAGCCTGGACCTTGTCGGCCTAGGGGCTGCAGGTCTTGCCCTTCCTCTGAGAGCTAAGCTGCTTCTCCACCCAGATGTCATGGGGAAGAAAAGAGGCACGAGAAGCTCTCTGAGATCTTGGGTCCTCAAAATGATCCCAAGGAGTACCTGAGAACTGCAGATTCAGAGGTTGGAATGTGAGGGGAGCCGCCTCCCAGGTGTCTCCTGCTCTGTGAGTCAGTCAGGAGATGCATGGTGCTTGGCGTGGGGCTGTGCCCAGGCAGCGCTTCCAAACACTGGCCGCCATCACAAGAACTGCAGAAGATTATTGACAAGTGTAGATATGGGCACTATTTTATATTAGCTTTTTTTATTATTATTATTATTATTATTATTATTTGAGTCATGGTCTCACTCTGTTGCTCAAGCTGGAGTGTAGTGGTGTGATCACTGCTCACAGCAGCCTCAACATCCTGGGCTCAGTTGACCCTTTTGCCTTAGTGTCCTGAGTTGCTGGGACTATAGGCACATGCCACCACTGCCAGTTAATTAAAAAAATTTTTTTTTTCTTTTGCTATGTTGCCCAGGCTGGTCTCAAACTTCTGGGTTCAACTAATCCTCCTGCATCAGCCTCCTAAAGTGCTCCTATAGCCCCTATATTTACTATTCTTTTTTAATTGCTTTATTTATAATTTGGTTGTGGTTAAATGCACATACCTTAAAAGGTCTTTCATCTTATAAGTCTTCCCAGGCAACCTCCAAACATAAGCAGTGCTATGGACTTAGGTGAGATGCTAACTCTACCCCTGTCACCAGCTAGGACATACGAAAGAGCCACCAGCTGTGGGGTGAGACAGATCTGTGTTCAAACCTCAGCTCCATCATTATCTCTGAGACTGTGGATCTCAGTTTCCCCCCTCCTTAAAATGGGAAGCACATTGCAGAATGTATACTTCTCTCTAGATGTGAAGGGTTCTTATTCCTGTTGAGGGAGTTGGTAGCCATGCTGACATTAGCAAAGAATCAAAGCCTGTGCACACCCAGCCTGAGACAGACTCCCCACCATCAGATCCCGGACCAGACTCATTTCTCATCTTTTTATAAAAGAATGCACACCCACCACTAGCATTTCTAATTTCTCTGCCCCTCCCAGACTCCTAGCCGGGGCTGAGGGACTCAGCTGGACATGGGCTTTATCCTGAGCCCAATCTATCTACAGAGAGGCTATCTTCTGACTGTTCTCTGGTAGCAGGCAGCCTCAGCAGGCTGGCTTGGCCCCTCTGGGAGGTCCAGGCTTGCCCAGCACTGCCAGTGACAGGGAGGATAAGTGTAACTCAGGGGTGGGATATTCCCAAGTCCATCTGGTTAAAGACTCCCTCTCCAGACAGCTTTATGCATTACCTCACATCATGGCTTTCCAAGGCCCTTAGCATAAGCCAGACTCCTCCTGGCAATCCACAGAGTCTCACCCTCTGGGCTCAGGTTCCCTCCAGCCTTATCCAACCTCACTCCACCTTTTCCCTCCCTTCACTTCATTCCAGTTAGGTTGACCATACTAATTCTGGACCCCTCAGGCACGTTCCTGCCTCAGGGCCCTTGCACATGCTGTTCCCTCAGTCAGAAATGCTCTTCTACCAGGTAAATGCATGGCCTTACTCACTTTAGATATTAATTCAAGACTCACCCTCTTGGTTTCTTACACCCTCTTGCGACACCTCTCTTTCTAGTACTGCATACCCCTTTGCCTGCTTTGTTTTTCTTCTTCACATTTACTAGGAACACACTATTTATTTAATACTTTAAAAAATCTTGTTGTGTCTCCCCCATCTAGAATGACCACTTCACAGGGCTCCTTTCTGTTTGCTTTTTTCACTGTGATATCCCCAGTGCTTAGAGTAGGCACATAGTAGATGCTCATCAACATTTGTTGAATGAATGAATGGAACTGGCATTATTCTCTTCACCATCTGACAGTCACCTGCATGGATCCTACAGTTCTAAACTCAGAAGAGGAACTGGGATGTCACTTTTTGAATCGCCTCACAGCACATTACTGCTCAGGTCAGTGTGACTGAGTAGATGCTACGTAGGGAATATTGAGGAGTTTGGGCTCTGCATTCAGCATGCCTGAGTTAAACTTCCTGCTGGAACAGCCTCGTAGCTGTGCTTCTGAGCCTGTGTCTCAGTCTCCCTATCTATAAAATGGGAATTATGAAATCACCTCCCTATTAGAGTTATGGCAAGGATCAAGGAGGAAGTACAGGCGCAGTGCTCAACATGGTGGCTGGCACAGGGAAGTGCTCAGTAAATATCAGCCCATGTTAATCAGCCTTGTGACTTGGAGGAGGTGACACCTACCCTGCTGGCTTCAGGATGGTCATGGAGACCAGGAAGGCAGGGCAGGTGGCCTGGCCTTGTGGACCCTGCTGTCCAGGTTGGAACAGAGTGACTGGGGGTCTGAGACCCAAGTCTGGGCCATGAAACTCAAAGGGAGGTGGCAGCAGGGTGGGGGCAGTATGACAGTCCCTAGCTGGGCCTACCCAGCAGCAGCAGGGTGGGGATCTGCCTGCGTAAGCTCAGGCATTCAAGTGCTTCTAAAGGCAGACGCCTGTTGACAGGTAGACCAGTTGTCTGGATGGTGGCCCAGCCTCTTCACTTTCCTCAGTGGAGTCCCAGTTTGACGACACTAGGAAGAGTCACTTTGTCACCCCTCACCTGCTCCTTAAACAGCAGAGAACCTTGGGCTGGGAAGAAATGGAGTCATGGGGTGGTCTCTGGGATGCCAGCCAGGGATGTCTTTGTACTTTGCCTTGTGTGAGAGAGAATTTGTGAGAACTAGGTTAGACATGTGTGCTTATGTGTGTATGTTAGAGTGTCTGCTGAACACACACACACACACACACACACACACACACACACACACAGAGCCCAAGGGCTGCCCCACTGTCAGGAAGCCCAAGGGATATCCCTTCTTCACCAGGCTTGTTCTGGGGAAAGCTTCGTGCCTCTCACAGTCTCTGCTCTGAAAGGCATAGACAATGCCAGGCCGGGACTGCTGGCAGAAGGGAGGGCTGAGTATAAGGCTGGGGATCTGGGCATGAGCCCGAGGGAAAACCAGGCCCTGTAGGGGCTGGAAGTCCACTCCCTAGGGGCAGACTTGCTCCACAAGAGGACAATCACTGGCATTTATTACCTGCTAATTGTGCACCAGACACCTCCTGGGCATCACCTCGTTTTTCAGATGAAGAAACAGCCTCAGAGAGGTTTGGAAACTTGCCCACAGTCACACAGCTAGAAGATGGCAGATGAGGAAGCAGAGGCTGAGAGGGGACGGTGGCTTACTTGGACTCACCCGGTATGCTCATGGCAGGGCTGGGGTCTGACTCAGGTCTCTCTGGTTCCAGAGCCTGCGCTCTTACCACCCACCACCCTCTCAAGCTTATGGGTGAGCCAGACGTGCTGGGATGTGCGACAGAGGGTGGTGTTTGGGTGGCCAGAGTAGGGGAGGGCTGCCTGGAGGGGTCAGTGAGGCACAGATGACAGCTGGGAGTGCTCCAGGGAGACGGGGTGGGGGAGGGCATTCCAGGGGAGAGAAGAGCAGGCTCAGAGCACAGAGGCGTGAAATAGGGTGCCACGTTCCGGTAGTTTATGGCTGACCCATTGAGCAGGAAGACAACCTCCGCTCCTCCCTGCCCCCACCCCATCCTGGTTCAGAAGGCTTGATTGTCCCCACTTCCCTCCACCCCCCTTCTGTAGGCTCCTGGGATGTGGACAAGAAAGGAGCTTGTCTTTCCTGGCTCTGCTGGAGTCCTGCCGCGGAGGTTTGGTTACCATGGCGACGGGCTCCATGGAAACTCACAGCCGGCCTCTTCCAGGATGGGCCTGGACCCCAGCCCACCTGCTGATGCATTGCCTCCCCTGGCCGCAGCATCCTGAGGAGGTGCCTGGGTGGCCACTCTGCTGCCTGAGTCCCCACCTCTCCACTTGGCAGGGGCAGGGAGTGTCCTGAAGGCTAGCAAGGCAGGATTCCAGCATGCCGGGTCCATTGGGTGCTTTAGGATACCACACCAGCCCAGGACACAGAGACCCAAATTCTCCTATATTTAGGCAAATTGGGGGCAAGTCTTTAGGCGGCCACTGCTTGATGTCCCGCCCATTCTCTCTCTGTGTGCTGGTCTCTTTCAGTCCTGGTGCTGTGTTCTCGTCACTGTCTCCTGGGCCCAGCTGATCTCTGAGTTCTGATCCAGTTGCCCCACCATCTGTACGCCATGGCCCCATGAACAGTTTCAGGGAATCACCACGTTGTGGGGCTTGGCTTTGGACAGACCTGGGAGGGACCCTAACGTGACACTTACTAGCCACGTGGCCTTGAACAGGTCACTCCCTCTTTCTGAGCCTTGGGATCCACATCTCTAAATAGTGTCCTATAGAGCTGCTTGTTCATCCAACACATGTGCTTAATAATATCTACCTTTACTGAGCACTGCATTTATTTGCTGCTAATTTATTATGCTAAGAACTGCCCTCATATCATCTCATTTTCTCTTTATGACACCCCAAGAGACAGGACTCTTATTCCCAATTTGCTGCTGAAGACACTGAGGGACAGAGGGTGGCAGAGCAGGACAGAAAACACAGGTGTGTCTGACACCAATGTCACCCTCTTCATCACTTCATTATCTGCTCAGTTAATTTTGATTGATCCCCAACTAGGCGATGACCCAGTTTCTGCCCTTAGGAGCATCTGCTGGGAGAGATGGGAAGAAAGAGCAAATAGAAATAATACAAATGGCTGGAAGGCTTAGGTTGAGACAAAGGATAATGACTGGGGATCGTCTTAAGAGGATGAGTGGTCAGGAACAATATCTCCTGTTAAGTGACACATGAGATCTGCATAATGAGAAGAGCCAGAGAATGAAAAGAGACCCAGGCAGGGGGCACAGCAGGGACAAGGACCTTGAGGTGGAAATGGGTTTGGTGTGTCCTCAGAGCTGGAAGGGTCAGAGGAGGTCGGAGGAAGAGAATGGGGCTTGGGATGAGCCGGAGAGGCAGGCAGGGGCCTGATCACAGAGAACCGTGTAGCCTAGGTTGGGAGCATGGCTGATTCTAAGAGCAGCAAAAACCATTAGAAGGTTCCAAGCAGAAGAGTGGTTTGGTCTGATTGTAAGAAGCAGCTCCCTCTGGCTGCTGTGTGGGGATGGGCAGGAGAGGGGCCAGACAGAGGCTAGGGGGACGCTGTAGTCCCCCAGGTTGGAGGTGGTGCTGGCCATGGCCAGAGGGGTGGGAGGAAGCTGCTGAGCCTGCCTAAGAGTCCAAGGAAGAGGTCTAAGCCGCAGACACAAATTTGGGACTTGATAGTTTAGATATGGTGATTAAAGCCATGGGGCTTGATGAGATCAAAGAGAAAGTGTAGACAGAGATGGGAGGAGATGGAAGAGGTAAGGGAGGAGGGAAGGGAGAGAAGAGAAGGGGAAGAGAAAAGAGGAAGAGAGAAGAGAAAGAAGAGGAGAGAAGGGGGAGCAGTGGGGAACTCAGAGCACACCTGTGCATACCTTCCAGGGCAGCTGGAACTCAGAGCACACCTGTGCACACCTTCTCCCCATATGAGCTAAGCTTCAGGGGTTGGTGCACCCCCTGAGTCCAGGAGCACCCAGGCCTGGGGGTGGGAACAGTGGCAGGGACCCTGCCAGTTAGGCCACTGGAACCTGTGTGAGAGTGTTAGGACAAGGTCAGAAGAGGGTGCCATGGGGGCCTCTGGAGGGGCAGCCAAACTGGACTTGGGGTGCAGGCCCAGGCCTGACAGATGGATTGCCAATGAAGGGGGAAAAGGAGAGAAGGGAAGAGGGAGGAGGCGAAGGGATAGAGTGCAAATGTCAAGCACAGTTCAGGAAGCACGGGAGGAGAGCTGGAAGATGCAAACACTTGAAGAGACTGTGACTGGGGGTAGGAGAGGGGCAGCTCACCAGATAGCTTCCATCCCTGTCCCCAGGCCTCATCCCAAATCCCGGTGGGATCCGTGGCTTCCCAGAGACAGTTGGGGGCTACATCAAGCCCTGCTTCAGCTCAGCTGCCTCACCTTGCAACCACAGGAGGAAGACAGCACATGCAGGCACACACAGGTACATTGGGCATGCGTGTGGTCTACAAAAGTGACTGGGACGACTTGGAGCCTTGAAAGCCCTAGGCCTGGAGACATTTATGCACTGTGGGCCTTGGGCAAATGGCTGCTGGGAGCCTCAAGATCTCACATGGAAAAGGGTGATAATAACATAATAAAAATGCTTTGCTGGCCCCAAGCTTTGTCCAAGTGTGAGGGATTATTAGTGCTGTCCAGGCTACAGAGGTCTGTGTGAGGGGTGACCCTAGTTTTATTGAGTGAGAGAGAGGGGAAGAGAAGGAGGAGGAGGGAAGGAGGAACGGAGGGAGAGAGAGAGGAAACAAGATGGTGGGGAGGGGGAAACAGAAAGACACAGGAGACAGAGAACAAGAAAGAAATAGAGACACAGGACAGAGATAGAAACAAAGATATACAGAGAGAGAGAGAGAGAGAGAGAGCACAAGCAAAGGATGGATAAATAGATGGAATGCTAAATATGTGGCAGATAGAGGGAAAGAGACAGAGAGACACAGAGAGTGAGACAGATATGCAGAGTCAGAGACAGAGTCAGAGAGAGACAGAAAGAACCCTAGAGCCAGACAAAGGGAGAGGGAGAGGGAGAGGCAGAGGTGGGGGAACAACCATTATATATCTGCATGGTGAAACTGGGAGTGATTTTGACTTTTATACTTTTGCTGATATTATTTTCTGATTTTTCTCTATGTATACTTAAAATAATTATCTTTATAAAGAAATGGTTTCTAGATGTAAATTGGATTTTAAAAACTTTCTGCAATTTAGAAATATCTATGAAAAGCTTTACAATTTGCAAACAAATAGACAGAAATTTCACTTCTTAGAATTTATTCAAAGGAAATGATCATGGATGTGCCAATGATTTCATTGCAAGGATGTTTTAAAGTTTATAATAGCAGCACCGCCCTAAAAAAAAAACCCTCAAAAAACTAACCCTCAAAAAACCAACCAAACAAAAAACCTGCCACCAACCAATATGCATAAAAATAGGTGAATAAACATATTAAACATGATCCATTCATGGAATAGATTCCAAGATAGCCTTTAAAATGATGAAGAAGGTAACTGGTGTGGATATTTGTGACACATTATATAAACAAAAATCAGGTTTTGAAAAGGTATGATATAACTCAATTTCGTTAGAAAAAATATGTCTGTATGTGTACATAAATACCTGAAATTTTTCTCACCAAGGTGATAACTTTGTTATGCAAACAATAAAAGTAATTAAAGTTATTTAAACTGTTGCCTGTGCATTTGGAATTCTGACACTGGTTGCCATCCTGTCTTCTGCTGTCCTCAGAGGAAACAGAGGACAGCTGTTCACCAGCCCAACGTGTGATACCAGCATGATATTGATGGTCATAATTAAATCACACTTCAGCCGTGTCAATTCTCATGGATCTACCCCAGTTATTTTTTTGTTAACCATCCCACAGAGGCTTCAGACAGATGCCGCCCATTCAGAAAAACCACCTCTCAAATTCTTACAGGCTCTGTGACACTTTCACTCCCTTGGTAGTTGTAAATAGAAGCCTAATATGGTTTTAGATATTAACTCTGGGATTCTATTCACTGCAACCAGGGGAATACTGTAACAGGTGCACCAGGAATGTTTATGCCAGGTGAGGATAGCTAAGAGGTAGGATATGAACCTCAAGACCTGGTCTCTTAAATTTTTCTATTAAAATTTGCATGTTATTATGATAACACCTTACAGAAATTACAGATTTTATTTATTTATACTGTTATCTCATTCCAAAAATAATTTGAGGTGGCTTACCAAATTATAGAAATATAATAGGATAAAAATAATTGAGGAAATTAGGGTGAAGGGAAGCTATGAATGTGTGTGTGTGTGTGTGTGTGTGTGTGTGTGTGTGTGTGTGTGTGTGATAAAAAGAATTAAGTTAGTGAAGAAAACACATGCCTCCGATTACTGAATATTTGCTAGACTAGGATGCTAGTTTCACCCTGATCTTTCTAGTGTCCCACTTTCAGCATTTAATATGGTCAAATATAAAGCAAAATGTAAAGAAATATAAACCTTAGGCAAATGCCATCACCTTTCTTCTAAGCTCAACTGTTATTCATATTTATGCAAATAAATCTTGGTTTTTCTTTTAAAGCTCAGGAAAATGGTTCCTTTCTTTCACTTCCACTATTTCTAGCCAGTGGAAAGTTGATGGTCTGCCCACTGACCACAGAGAGGTGCCCAGGTTTCTCTCCTGCATCCTGTGTGCAATGGGTCCAGTGTGGAGAGAGGCTCTGTCTTCAGGTTCATGTTTGGGCATCTCTTTGGTACAAAGGAAATTGCCTTGGTTATGTCAGGGAAGACTTTAGACTTCACTTCTCTAGTCCTTTCCAATGTTTTGGATGTTTCATCTTCTTGGTCTCCAATCAGAAAATATTTTGCTGCACCTCTTGTTGCTATCTGGATCCAGTTTGTACCCACTGTGGTGATGATTTTATTCCAAATGAGATGTTACCTTGGCAACCAACTTACCAACTCACTCAATTAGCCAGCTTCTTCTCTATACTCACATAATCAATACTCATTAGCACCGAATCACTTCTTTGCTTTGCCTTACAGTTTTAACCACTCATTCAGGTCAACCTGTTTTTTTTTTCCACAGTAATAGCTATTTCTCCCTCAAAACATGGAAACTCATTTGAACCCAATAGAACCCCTCTCCCTGGGGCCTCTGAGGCTACTGTCCTATCTTGGGCCCGACCAAGAAAGTACTGGCTGGCAATCTTGATGGAGTTGCCAGCAGAGCCTCCTTGGTGGCTTCCAGTGGTCACTAGGGGCCTTGCCCACAGGAGAACTGGCAAGGAGGAAGGTGGCACCTGCCATCTGAAGCCAGAGAGACAGCTCCTGTGCACCCAAGAGGCTTCTTGGGGGCTCCAACGAAGAAACACTATTATATGGTGGTTATAGCAGACTGACATGGTTTGAGAACACAGAGAAAAAGTGTATTATTAAGAACCCAAACAGTCTGTTCCACTTCCCACTCTGCTTCTAAGGCAGGGGATGGGGTGGTGGTGGAATAATTCATGTTTTGGGGAGATAAATTTCTAGACAACTTCTTTTGCTGCACAGAGCCCAGTGAGAGAGGGAGAAGGGGGCAATGGCCACTCCAGAGCCTCTGCCAGTTTTCCTGGGCTGCTGCTCCACAGGAGACCTGGAGTGGGTGGCCTCCCATGGAGCAGGGTATGAGTGGGTCTCCAGAGGCTGGTTGGAAGGGAGAGTGAAATTGTTCTAACAAAATGAAGGAAACTGAATTCTGAGGCGTGGTCCTAGGAAGGGGAACCCTGATCCCGGGAAGTAGGGTCCTGAGGGGCAGGGGGCAGCGCAAAGTGGTGACGGAAAGACTTGTTGCCCTAAATGTCATGAGTGTCAGCTACACACACACACACACACACACACACACACACACACACACACACACGCCTTGGGTAAGCAGCGTTGAGGGTAGATTCGGAGGGGTGCAAGAAAGGGACCTGGTCTGCCTGTGGAATGCACATACATGTGCCTTGGGTAAGCGGCTTTGGGGGCAGATTTAGGGGATGTAAGAAAGGGGCCTGTTCCACCTGTGGAAAGTGATGCAGGCAGGAGTAGCACTGCTGGCTGGCAGGAGCACCCACAGTTGGAAACGCTTAATTAATGAATGAAAAGCGTCGTGCCAGGCCCTGGAAACCCATCAGACAATGAAGCAGAAAGATCCCTGCTCTCAAGGGCTCGCATTCTAGAGGCAGAGGCAGAGGCAGAGGCAGAAAACAGGCCAGGACACAAATGAATAAGCACTTCAGGTGTGCTGAGGGCTGCGGGAAGGACTGAGGGGCCCCCACTGGGAGGATAGGCCCTGTAGTTAGCCAGGAGGGAGGGGAGGGCTGCTCTTAGAAGCTGACGTTTGATCTGAGCTGAAGGATGAGGAGCAACCAGCTCGGGACAAGGCAGGAAAAAGTGCCACAGAAAGGGCGGAGAGCCAGCGCAAGAGCCTTGTTCCCAAGCCCCTAAGGGTTTGTCTGTCCTCCTGGCTGTGCGTTCTTTTTCTCAACCACAAACGAACATTCTCCACTCTGGTGCCTTCACATCTCCAGTCTCTTTCATGGGCCCCATGACTGCTGATGCAGGCCCTGTTGTCTCCAGCCCTTACCTACACTCAACTTCATGGGCAACCATAACTTTATCTTTTTTTTGAGTAGTAGTCTCACTCTGTTGCCCAGGCTGGAATGCAGTGGCTGGCTCTCAGTCACTGTAGCCTCAACCTGCTGGGCTCAGGCGATCCTTCCACCTCAGCCTTCCAAGTACTGGAACTACAGGCGTGTATCACCAAGGCCGGCTACTTTTTCAATTTATTGTAGACATGAGCGCTTACCAAGTTGCCCAGGCTGGTATTGAACCCGTGAGCTCAGGCAATCCTCTCACCTCAGCCTCCCAAATTGCTAGGATTATAGTCATGAGCCACTGCACTCAGTCTAATCATAACTTTAAAAAAGCCATCACAATGATGTGATACCATTTTTCCTCTTGCACAACATGTGGGAGATTTAAAAGAAATGACCTAGTAAGAGTCCAGTAAAAACATTTCTCTTGTATGTTGCAGGTGGGACTGCAGATTGGGAAACTTTTTTGTAAGCAACAGGAAAATATTTACCAAAAACCATAAAAATGTTTCTGGAACCAGAAATCTTATTTAAGGATCTGTCCTAGGAAAATGGAAACTTTGGAAAAGGTTTGTGCACGAAGATGTCCAGTTGAACATTATTTATAAGAATGCAAAACAGAGCCAGGCTCGGTGGCTCAGCCTGTAATCCCGTGCCTTTGGGAGGCTGAGATGAGTGGATTGCCTGAGCCCGTGGGTTCGAGACCCGCCTGGGCAGCGAGACCTCATCTCTACAATAAATCAAAAAATCAACCGGGCGTGGTAGCGTACGCCTGTAGTTCTGGCTACTTGGAAAGCTGAGGCGGAAGGATCGCCGGAGCCCAGCAGGTCGAGGCTGTGGTGGCCGGGAGCGGCCACTGCACTCCAGTCTGGGCGACAGAGTGAGACTCCAACTCAAAAAAAAAAAAGAATGCAAAACAGAAAGCTGCCTCACTGTGCAGTGGCAAGGCCAAGGTCAATCGTGATGGATTAACCCAGTGGGATGTAGGGTGACCAGGAGGGCTGACACTGTGAAACTGTGAATCTTGGCTAAAATCCTGACTCTTCTGCATTCTGCTGTGTCATCTTGGGCAAGTTCGTTAACCTCACTGGGCCTTATTTCCTCATTAGTAGAACTGGGATGTCATGTATCTCCTTTTCCACAAGCACAGTCATTTCCACAAGGAGCTGGTAAGTGTCACACTCCAGTAACCCTCCTTCTTCCCCCAGTGGCAGTTGACCAAGCACTTTCACTTCCACAATCTCACTAGATTTTGACAACCTCAGGGCTATTATTTCCATTTTGCAGATGAAGAAACTGAAACTCAGAGAGGTGCAGAGACTTGGCAAAAGTCATTCAGCAATGAAGAGAGAGAATCAGGACCTGTCCTCAGGTCTTCTGACCTTTGCACATACTCTTGTACCTCCCCCACCCCAAACTTCTACTCATCCTTCAAGACCCAGTCCAAGTATCACCAAATGTCACCTCTTCTAGGGAGCTTCTGCTGACATCTCATCTGTGCTCCCCCGACCTCCTGCACTGACCTCCAGCACAGGGCTTTGGTATCAAGCTGAGCTCCAGATTCAAAGTCCAGCTGCCCCTCCTCACTCCATCTTGAGAAGATGGAATGGCTACAGCTGGGTTCTATCTACCTCCTGATTTAATGGGCAAAAAATAGGATTTAACTTCTTTTGATACCCGTGAGGGTGGTGAGGTTTGAAATGAGGCGGGCACTCCGAAAACGGTGGGGGCTACTCTCTAGCGTGGAGGACTCCAGAAACGCCCCCTGCCTAGGGCCCTTTAAGCATGTGTGACCTTTGGTCTCAGTTTCCCGGGCTGTCAGACGGAGCTTCCTGAGAGGGGCGGGGTCCGCAGGAGCTGACATCCTCAGCGCCTTCTCAGCGGTGCCCATTGGAAGCATGGCACAAACGTGCGCGATTATTTCATTAATCTTATTACCGAAGGGCACACTTGGCGCGGGGTAATTGCCTGTTTACGGAGCGGCCTCCCGGGCGAGCGCAGAGCCCGGGGCAGGGCCTGGCACGGAGCCCGGCAGAGCTTGGCGAGGGGGAAGAAATTAAGCCGCGTCCCTGGGGAGGTGATATCTGAGCGGGGAGGAGACGGGAGGCTCCGGGAATGGCCGCGGCCGAGGCGCTAATGAAACGCTCGGCCGCGGTTTCCGGGGCGCCCTGGGAGCCCCGGGACCCGCCAAGCGCCGCTTCACCTGGCTAGGGGCGGCCCGGGGAAGGGGAGGGGCGCCCGCTCGGGAAGGGCGGAGTGCGGCGCCTCCTGGAGTGCGAGGGCCTGACTCACCCTTTCCCGGCCGCCTCTGGATTCTTCACCCCTGACCTGACCTCACTCCCAACCTGCCGCTCAGACCCTGGGTCCGAATCAGCCTGCTCCGTTCGAGTCCCCGCGAGCCTCTGACTAGCTGTGTGGCCTTGCAAGGGCACTTCAGCGTAAGCCTCAGTTTCCCCCTCTGTAAACTGGGGAGCACAGCCCCCACATTAGGATTGTTGTGAAATTAAATGAATTGGTTCAAGTAAAGGGCTGAGAGCAGGCACTCAGTACGCGCTCAATAAATGCCGGCTATTGTTACATGGACCGGCACCCTGAAGACTACTTTGGGAGTCCTTTGGGGGAAGGTCCTTGGTCCGGTTCTGAAAGCAACGGCCTGAATCCTGCTGTCACCATGTGTGACCTCGGCAGGTCATATCTGCTCTTGGAGCCTCGGTGTCCTCACCTGTAAAATGGGGAGGATGTCCATCTGGGTCGATGATGCAGATCAGAAGTAAAACGCCAGCTCCGACGTGGGGAGACGAGCCCGGGGCTCCCTGTTCTGTGCGCCAGACTTCATTCTCACACAGCCCCGGGCACCATCTCCCTCAACTGCCCCCATTTCTCACTGCAGAGACCCAGGCTTGGAGGGCTTGCTCGTGACCCGCTCCAGGTCCCACACCAGGACACCGGCAGCCAGGCTGGAATCTCTGGTGCCGTGTGGCCTCTCCCAGCAGAGGAGCGAACATGCATCTGAGTGTTTTGTTAGCTACAGGACTGGGCAGTGGGTCAGGGAGAGGCAGGTGAGCCTGAGGCCCCCAGGTTAGGTGTGGCCATGAGGGTGGCTCAGGGCAGGTCCCACCTGAGTTCTCACCTCCACTTCTTGCCTGAGTGGCTCTGGACAGCTACTCATCTCTGAGCCCTGATTTCCTCATCTGTAAGGTGGGTGTTATCATACCCCTGCTTCCCTGCGGCTGTGAGGACAGAGCCAGGCACCTCCTGCAAGCCCTGGCACAGAGGGTGCACACCCAGCTTTTGTAAGTGCTTGCCTGCTCATGTCATCTGCTGACCTATGTGGAAGCCCACAGATGTGGCGGGCCCTGGAATGGCACAATGCCACCCTCGGGAGTCCCTAGTCTCCTCAGGGAGCAAACATAAACCCCACACAGCAAATGTTAACCCTGTGTTCTGCCTGGGAGACTGGAGGAGGGAGCTGCTCCTGACAGGAGGGGGTGGGGTGGGGGCGGGGGTGGGAAAAGCATCCCAAGCCAGAGCACGGGGTATCTTAGTGGAGGTCCAGTGTAGAAACAAGGAGTTCCTCAGAGAGACAAGGGGGCTAGGTGCAGGTCCTCATGGTGGAAGGACCAGTGGGGGCCGAGGGTGTGGAGGTGGGACCCATCAGGGCACGCAGGCAGGATTGTGGGAGGTTCAGAATGGCAGGAGCATGGCTGGGCAGGTGGAAGAGTCTGGAAGGGGATGGGGCTTATGTGGAGACCTTATGCTGAGCAAAGAGCCTGGACTTCATCTTGGGGAGCCTCTGAAGGCTGAGGGTTGAGTTAGGGTGTGGGGGGCCTTAGGTAACCCCATTTTCAAAAGCCTGCAATGTGCACAGCCCTTGACAGGTTCTATTTATTAATTCACAGAACAACTTTCTGCCTAGTAGGTGCAACGATGATCCCATTTGAGGCACAGAGAGGTTAAGCACGTGGCCCCAGGTCACACAGCTGCTCAAGGTGGATCTGGGTTTTGAAGCAGGCTGACCAGCTCCAGTGCCCACTCCCTTAGCACTCCCCCCTCCTGCCTGCATGGGTGGTCACCCCCCGGCACCACCCTTCCAGGGCTGACTGAGAAGCGCCAGGGTCATGTGTCGGGCCCTCTGTGCTCAGTACCTGAGTTCTTGCTCCCAGACTGCCATATGGCTTTAATGGAGAGGGCTTGGCTGCCGGGGAGGGGGAGGGAGCAGTTTCTCAGAAATCCAATAAGCGGAGTGACTCAGTGCGGGCAGCCCTCTCCCACCGCCAGCCTCAGCTCTGGTCCTGGCTGACTGCGGTCATGGCCACCCCCCAGCTCCTCTTTCCTGGGGGGTCTTGAGGTTTAGTTTGAATATCGCCTCCCTCTCTTTATCCCCTGGGTCCCACCACGGGCACAGCCTCCTGAGTCTCTTCCTGCCTCTTGCCAGGGCGCCATCCTCCTCAACTCAACCTTGTCATCCGGACTGTCTTTCCCCAAGGCAAATTGGATCTTGTCTGGTTTAGTCCCCAGACAGGCCCGCAAGGCAGTTGACTGTCATCTCTCACCCCCCTTCCCAGCTCCATGTCTTCAAACCTCCCCAGACACAACCAGGGAGCCCTCCTTGTGCCCCCAAGAGCCTCTGAGCTTCTGTGGCGACTGCTTCCCTTCCCAGGAATGCTGTTCCTCTCTCATCCTCGTGATGAAATCCTACCTAGTCTTCAAATAGCACCTCCTGCCGGCAGCCTTCCCTGATTTCCCCCAGGCAGGGCTAGCCACTCCTACCTGTGTCCCCCCAGTGCCTTGCTCACCCTGGTGTGGTATGGCAATTATTTACTAGCGATCCCCTCTCCCCAGTAGACTTTCAAAATGCCTCAGTCACACGCAAATCGCTGCCACCATGCAGCTCTTCCTCTGTGCTGGGTACTGTGAGAAGATTTCACCTGCCTGATTCCAGTGCTCCAGTGACCTTGGAGGCAGGCGCAACATTTATCCCCATATTACGATGACAAATGGGGGCACAGATGGGTGGAATGACTTGTCCGAGGTCCCATGATGCTTCAGTGGCACAGCTGGCCTCTGCAGAGGTAGCGTCTTAGCCAATCCTTTCTGCCACCTCCAAGACCAGGCCCAGCAGATCCACTGTGCCCAGAGGCTTGACTGAATGATCGTGCGAATGGGAGACCTCCCATGGCCCGTCACTAGATCAGGAGGTTTAAGGGAAGGGGCAGAGTGCAGTGCGCCCCCGTGTGTGCCAGGAGTGCCCCCAGCAGCCCTGAGATCCTGAGTCTATTATTAGGGCTGAGTATCCCTAGTCAGAAAATCCAAAATCTGAGATGATCCAAATCTGATTTTATTTTGCTTTATTTTTAGTGCTGACATGATGTTCAAAGGAAATGCTCACTGGAGTTACCTTGTATTCTGGATTGGGGATACTCAACTGGTATGATGCATATATTTCAAAGATGGAGAAAATTCAAAATCTGAAACACTTCTGTTCTCAAGCATTTTGGATAAGGGATAGTCAAGCTGAATCTCATTTTACAGATGAGGAAACTGAAGCTTGGAGCTATGCAAGGACTCTCCCAACCTCAGAGAAAGTGGGTGGCAGAGGCAGGGTCTGTGTGATGCAGAGCCCAGGTTAGGATGAGGGCCTGGGGACCCATATACTTCTGGAGGGGGGAAAAGAGATTCTTTTTTTTTTTTTTTTTTGAGTCAGGGTCTCACTCCATCACCCAGGCTGGAGTGCAGTGGCATAATCATGACTACTGCAGCCTTGAGCTGCTGGGCTCAGGCAATCCTCCTGGCTCAGTCTTCCAAGTAGCTGGGACTTATAGGCACACGTCACCACAGGCCAATTTTTTCCCCTTTAATTTATTGTAGAGATGAAGTCTTCCCATGCTGTCCAGGCTGGTCTTGAACTTCTGGGCTCAAACCTCTCATTTCGGCCTCCCAAGGTGCTAGGATTACAGGTGTGAGCCACCACACCTGGCCCAATAGGAACTCATTTTTATTTCACCAAAGCCTTCCCTCCAGTGCTTGGGGTCGTGGTCCTACTCAGTGACCTGGGGGCCTGAGGAAGGCATGGTTGGCACATTTTCAACATTTTCAGGTGAGAAGGCAGCTAAGGTGTGACCAGCAGAGGCCATTTGGAGCGTCTGCTGGAGGAAAAGCAAGAGCAAGTTTCCATTGTGGGTAAGAGTTTGGGCTTTGGAAAGGGACAGTCCTGGGCTTGAATTCTGCCTCTACTACCTGTTAGCTGTGTGACCTTAGGCCGTGCTTTGACTTCTTAGAACCCCATTTTCCTCATCCGTAAAATGGGGATAACATGCCTCATATCAGGTTTTGTTGAGGATTGTTGTATCCAAAGTACTGGGCACAGACTCAGCCCTTTGTAAATATGAGTGTCAGAGTAGGCTAGAATTGGGTTAGATTGCGAGACAAGATATAAGTAGTGAGAAGCCAGGGCCAAGGTTGCCAGCGTGTGGGGCCATCTGCACTTGTGTCCTTCTTGGGATCAGCCAGAGGGCTCTTCTGGTGTGGGTCAGGATAGAGCCCAGAGCTGGGCTTGGGTTATGGTGGGATGAAGGGTGAAATGAACTGGAGTTAAAGCCTGCTTCTCCCACGTGCCTGCTGGGTGGCCCTCTAGAACTTACTAACTCTCTTTAAGCTTTGGTTTCCCCCTCTGTAAAATGGGGGTAAAATCCCCCAGCCTAAAGGAGTTTGTTAGGATTAAGAAAGAGCATGATGCCAGTCAGCCCTTAGGTCTCCGAGTTTTTTGCTTTTTGTTTTGAGTCGGAGTCTCACTCTGCTGCCCAGGCTGGAGTGCAGTTAGCATGCTTACCGCCACTGCAGCCTCAACCTGCTGGGCTCAAGTGATCCTTCTGCCTGAGCCTTCCAAGTAGTTGGAACTACAGGCGTGTGCCACCATGCCCGGCTAATTTTTCTTGATTGATCGTAGAGACGAAGTCTCATCAAGTTACCCAGGTTGGTCTCGAACCCCTGGGCTCAGGCAGTTCTCTCGAGTCGGCCTCCCAAAGTGCTGGGATTGCAGGCTTGAGTCACCACGCCTGGCTGCTTCTTCTTTTTTTAAAATGATTTTCCTCCCCCGTCAAATCATTTGTGTTTGAGAACGACCACGTAGCTGTCCCTGTCCCTCCCTCCCTCCACTAGCGCGTGGGTCCCTGTTGGGATCAGACCCCCCGCGGCTCCCGGTGATGCAGAGGCGGGGGTGGGCAGAGGCTTCCCCAGGGTGACACGCCGCTCTCAGGTGTGTAGGCCGGCTAGGGGCACCGCATGGCAGAGGCACAGAGGCCTCCCGTGGGATTTGCGAGCGCTACCCAAACTAGGACGGGACGGGGCACAGGCAGGACCCAGCGTTTCCAGCGCCCTCGGCCCCACCTCCTGCTTCTCTGGAAGCCGACCTCTCGCAAGCGAAGCACGTGCGCCCTCTGCTGGCCCTCCTGCGGTCTGCACCTTCGGTTTCGGCGACTCCCAGCCGCAGGGTTTTGGAAACCAAATGTCCATAAAAGGTGGGGTATCTAAACTGGGAGGACCCTCAGAGATCACTCACTCCCCACCTACCTATGGAGACATAAGGTCCTGTGGGGGGCAGGGAGCTTGCTCAGGGAGGGAATTGGGGCCCAGAATCCAAGGCTGGCTGAACTCTGGGGTAGGGAGGTGTCCAGGGAGGGTCCTTGCCGCTGGGTCCCAGCTCCCGGGACGCCGCGATGGGGGCGGGTGATCTCCGAGACCAGAGGGAGTTTCAGATTCTCAGCCCCTCGCCCCATCTGGCTGGCTCAGTCGTGGGATTTCCTGTTTTGTCTTGGAGCAGCGGCACTGCAACCTGATAGCCATGAAACGGGAGCTCAAGATGTGTGTGTGTGTGTGTGTGTGTGTGTGTGTGTGTGTGTGTGTGTGTGAGTGTGATGCAGGGTGATGGTGGTGTGCATCAGCAGGTGTTCTGGGCTGGTGACATCACCCACTGGTGCTCTGTGTTCCTACCCCCAAGCCCCTGGGAGCTGCCCAGTGACTCATGCTTGGCCTTCCAGCACAAGGTGGTGGGGGGTGAGAGGCCTTAGGAGCTCAGATAGAAGGCAGGGGCGGATGCCAGAGTTAGGATGACTGGGAGTAGATGGGCCTTGCAGGTGAGCCAAAGTGGGGAACGGAGGAGAGAAGTGAGTTGAGGAGTTGCTTAAGCTTCCAGTCTTGGTGAGGGGTTGCACCCCTCCACGAGATGAGGTGCTTGAGGAGACCTCAGCTACCTGCTGCCTGGAATCTCATTATTCACAGAGAGCACTGTGTCCTTCCGATCCTCTTGGTGGGGCTGCTGTATACGAGTGTGTGTGTGCATGGTGCTCGTCTATGCCCATGAGCTGCAGGCTGGGGCTTATTAGGGCAGGGGCCATCAGCCCCAGGAAGAGGCCTGCCAGGGCCAAGGAGTAGCCTTTTAATCCCTGTTACAATCACACAGAGCCCATGGGTCTGCGTGTCTTCCAGTGGGTGGTGGGTGGGAAAGCCTGACTGAGACTGGCTTGAGTGCAGGTGGGCATTCCAGGCCTGTGTCCATTTTCCCAGTGGTGGGGGCGGGGCTCGGCCATGTGCCTGTCTCCCTCTGAGCTTCAGGGCTCTCACCAGACAAAGGGGAACCTCTGCATGACAGCTCAGTTCAAGAGTGCAGGGAGGTGCCAGGGAGGGTGCTCTCATGCTTGCTACTGGAGCCCCGTCTCCCTCTCTGTCTCTGTCTCCTCCCGGTCTGCCTCCTCCCTCTGCCTTCCTTCCATGCCTGGGAAATCCGAGCTCATTCCACTTGAGGCGCTGTGCAAGGGCTCTTCCTCCTGCTTTGAATGCTCTGCTTAGTTGGTGTGTGGCCAGCTCCTCCTCAGCCCTCAGGTCCCTGTCTGATGTCACCACCCTGGGGCAGCCTTCCTAACTGCTCCAGTGGAGAAGTCCACGGTGCCTCTCTCTGGGCACTTTTGGGTGCCCTCCCAGCATCTGCCACTGCCAGAGCCTGAGTGCTCTGTGACTGCTGCCCCACCCCGTCTCTCTGAGTCCAGCTGGGCTGGGGCCCTTGTCTGCGGTTTTCCCGGCAGCAGTGCCCAGCACACAGCAGGCCTTGAGCACTTCTGTGAGGACTGTGCAGAGGCTTCTGGCACGTGGTATATTGGAGCCAGACAGTCCCAGCTTGAACTTGGACTGGAATTCCAAATCCTGGCTCATCCCTTACTGGCTGGGTGAGTCTTTCTTCCCCGCTCTGGGCCTCAGTTGCCTCATTTGTCATACAGGGCTAAGTAGAGCGATACCACAGCTGGTGATGAGGAATCAGTGAGGTTACATGTACACATCGCGTGTACCAGGAGTTTTTTTTCTTCTTCTCTTTTTTGAGTTTGAGTCTCACTCCATTGCCCAGGCTGGAGTGCAGTGGCACACTCATGGCCACCCCAGAGTCGGCCTGCTGGGATCCAGCGATCCTTCTGCCTCAGCCTCCCAGGTAGCCAGAACTACAGGCGCATGCTACCATGCCCGGCTAAGTTTTTTGATTTATTGTGGAGACGAGGTCTCGCCAAGTTCCCCGGGTTGGTCTCCAACCTGCGGGGACAGGCAATCCATTCGCCTCAGCCTCCCAAATTGCTAGGATTATAGGGTGAGCCACCGAGCCCGGCCGCCAGGAGTTTTCAAGAGCAAGAGCAGTGGCTGGGCTTATCAAGCGATGACCATGTGGCAGGCACTGCTCTGAGATTCCTACTTCCTTAAGTCATTTCATCCTCACAACAGCCCTCAAGGGAGGGACTGTTACTATCCCAGGGCACAGCTCAAGACCCTGAGGGTCAGAGAAGGAAGTGATCACTGTTACTCCCCAGCAGGGGTTGCAGAAGCAGGGGCTTCAGGGGGCATGGCCAGTTTCTTCCTTGGCATCGCACCAGTGCTCAGGAAGGACGGGGAATCCGGTGACCTGAGTGCTAATGCTGGCTCCACATTGATTTGCTGTGACTTGAGGGAGCCCCTGTTTCTCCATGTGCACCATGCAGGCATGGGACTAGGGGAGGGGTGCACACTCTGGTGCTGGGGCCAGGCAGGGAGTGGGGAAGGCAGCAGGGACTGGCTGGGGCCAGGGCTGGCCGGGTGGGGCTGCTCAGCTCTGGCTGGTCAGTGCCAGGCGGGAGTGCAGGCCGGATGTTGCCAAATCTTTGAACTTTTCAAGAGAAGCAGAAAATTTGGATTTTTAAATGTGAAATCTGATTTTTAAATGTTGGCAACAATTAAAAAGGAAAGAAAGAAAGACACTGTGTGGGCCAAACAAAGCCTGTTTGTGGGCTGCATTTGGGCTCGTGGGCTGCCGCTTTGCAATCCCCGGGATGCCCAGTCTCCAGAGGCCCCTTCCTGTCCTTGGGCCTTTGATAAATATGACTCACGCTGTTGAGAACTTACTGTGTCCAGGGGCATAAGTGATGACAGTTAACTCCCTCCCCACCTCCTTACCCACCATGAAATATTCTACCAGGTAATGTTATCATCTCCATTTGATAGGTAGGCAAACTGAGGCCCAGAGAGGTTAAGTAACTTGTCCCAGGATACACAGCTAAAAAATGGCATTGCTGAGGGACACTGCAGGCCTCTTCTGCTCCAGAGCTCACTTGTGTAACCATTATTCCCTTTTGCCCCAGTGACCCCGGCTTCTGCCCACAGGGGATCTTGGGGGCTCATGCACTCATTGGCTGACCCTATGGTTGATCTGGCCCAGTCTTGGTCTGGGAGGAGGGTGAGCCAGGCAAGAGCCCCCACCCAACCCTCCTGGACTCTGGGTTCTCCTCTTGCCAAACCCCCTGGTGCTGCAGGCTGTGAGGGCACCTGCTGGCCTATGGAGAAACTTGGTGGAGCAGCACCAAGGCCACAGCTTCCTCCAACAGCCTGGCCAAGCCGGGAAGAAGCGCCTCCTTCCTAAGGCGGTCCTGACAGGGAGCTGACCAGCCTGTGTCAGCCGAACTGCTGTATTTGCGAATTCCTCCAGCACCTCCCACTGCAGACTGTGACTGAAACCCCCAGTGCCCCAGAGACCACGTGTGCCTGTGCTTGGGAGGGCATGTGGTCCTGTGAGGGTCTCGTGTGTGAGGGTGGGATTGCCCGAGGTCTGTGTCTAAGCACGGGAAGGCACGTGCCTGCGTCTGCATGGTGGGTTGCGCTGTCTGCTGTGGGGGTGCCTGCCGGGGGGCACTGTCGTCTGGGCAGGTGCTGCTGGAGAGTGCACAGGTGTGCACGTGTGTTCACAGATGTGCCCACGTGTGGGCCTGGAGGTTAGAGGAAGTTTGAGGGTTTGAAAAAAATGTAGGTATAATTTACAAAGAGCAAGGAATGCATCCTAGATATGCATCTTGATGGCTTTTTACATAGGTGTACAACTAGGTGACCATTTTCTGGGTCCAGGGCTTCCCTTGTGCCCCCTCCCAGTTGATATCCTCCTAGGTGACCACTATGCACATGCATCAGGACTCGCTTTCTCCTTGAATTATTTTTATTTTTATTGTTTATAGAGACAAAAATATGAGTTTGCTGTGTTGCCCAGGCTGGTCTCAAACTCCTGGGCTTAAGCAATCCTTCCACCTTGGTCTCTTGAAGTGCTGAGACTGCAAGGCATGAGCCACTGCACCTAGCCTATCCTTGAGTTTTGCTCCTGTCCAGGTATTCATTGTGTTTGCAAACTCAAGCAGCAGAAGCAGCAGAAAGGATTGTAGTCTGATATTTGGAAGAACTTCCAGGTGGATGTCCCTGGAATTTGGATTTCAGACCCTTGGGGAAGCTGCATGTATGTCATTTCTGAAGGTAAAGGTGGGCTATAGTAAAGTAGCCAGCATTGATTATTTATTGGTGCTTTAGAGAAATGATTTGTAAGTGTCACACATCCCTATAAAGCTGGTGCAATCATCACCATTTTGCAAATGAAGAGACTGAGGCTCAGAGACAGCCAGTGAGGTGTCCAGGAGCAGCACTAGAGAGGAGCAGAGCAGGATTTGAATTCAAGTTGACTGCCTCCAAAGCCGGTGTTCTCTTCCTCCCCTAGGCTGCCTGTTTGGATCAGTGGCAAACCCTTGCTGGGGCTGGGCTTGCCTTGGATACCCCCTCTCCACCTTTGAAGACCCCATCCCACCCAGAATGGGTATTACCTGCACCTGAGGCATTCCCAGACCTTTGGGAACTAAGGTGGACTGAGTTGAACAGGCCTCTGCTGGTCGTGTCTTGTTGTCCACCCCCTTAGCTTATGGCTGGGATCTCACTCTGTCACCCAGAATAGAGTGCAGAGAAATCCCAGCTCACTACAGCCCCGATCTCCTGGACTCAAATGATCCTCACAGCTCAGTCCCCTGAGTAACTGGGACTATACTCACATGCTACCACGCCTGACTAATTTTTTGAATTTTGTAGATATCAGGTCTCATTATGTTGCCCAGGCAGGTCTCGAACTCCTGGGCTCAAGCGATCTTCCTGCCTTGGTCCCTCCAAAGTGCTGGGATTACAGGTGTGGGCCACCGTGCTCGGCCCCACTGCAGTTTTGAATGCAGACCCTGATGACTTTGTTGTTTGGGCATGGGTGGAAAGAGCAGGCCTGGCCATTTTCAGAGACGTGTTGAAGTGGGGGGTAGGGGTCTATCTCTCCTCACGCTCTCAGCTCTCTGTGCTGTCCTGGCTTTCAAATAGGCAGAACCCGGGACAGGAAAGGAGACCCCCAGCCTTAGCTTTCTTCTAAGGAGAGGAGGCACACCAGCCTTAGCTTTCTGCAGCTCTAACCATAACAAGGTGGGCTTTGAGGGGGCTTTGATCATGCCTTCCCATCTTAGCCCTCCTGGGCACCTATCACTGCCCAAGCAGGAGGCGATGTGGTGCCATGGCTTTATAGCCAAGCAGGGACTTGAGGTCAAGTTCTGACTCTGCCACTTATTTGCTGTGTGATCTTGGGCAAATCATTTTGCCTCTCTGAGCATCAGTTTCTTTATCTGTCAAACAGGGACAATAGTAGGACCTACTTCATACGAGTAGTCTGAGGATTACTAGGAATTATTAGGCTAATGGTAGCTGCCAGTGCCCATGCTGTCATCTCATTTAGTCTTCCAGCAGCGTTATAAGGGGGTGATTGCTGTTATCCCCGTTTCACAGAGGAGAAGACTGAGGGTCAGAGGGATTAAATGGTTTGCTCAAAGTCTTCCACTAGTAAATGGTAGTGTCTGGATTCCAGCCCAGATCTATCCAACTCCAAAGCCCAGAATGCTTAACCCAGGAGGGTTATTCAAAATATTTAACGATTGGCCTTGCCTGGTCCCCAAGCCATCAAAATAGATGCCATAAACAAACAGGCTGTATGTGCTCCCAGCCCCGTCTTATCCATTACACACGCGACTGTGTTAAATGGGATTAATCCAGGAAATGAGATTACAGATGTCAAGCCGCTTGGAGAACGTCAAGGCCCTCCACACACTGGTTTCAGTTTCTTCTCACCCTGTGGGGAAGGAGGACTGGCCTGCAGACCAAGAGACCCGGGCTTATGTGCTGGCTCTGCTGTTAGTGTGCTGGATGACCTTTGGGAAGGATCAGAAAAATGTCTCCAGAGTTGTAAATTAACTCTATACAAAAGTGAAGTTCGCAGCATTCCGCTGGTCCATGTGCTAATTACCAAACGCTTGTCTAAGAAGACTCAGGAGGCCTTCACTTTGTTATGTGCTTCAATGAGGGTTACATGTAAGAGTTTCTAGAAACAACTGAAAACACCTTGTACATATTTAATGTGTACAACTGGGTCATATTGAATGTATGCAATCTGCTGAGTTTTGACACATGCACACACCTGCGAAAGTGCCCCCACGTCCGACATACCTAACAGTTCCCTACCTCCACAAATGCTTTCGTTCCCCTTAGCAACCCACCCCTCCTTCCATTCTTGTTCCCAGGCACACACTGATCTGTTTTCTGTCCCATAGACCACTCTTCCTCTTCTAGGAGTTTCTGTAAAGGAAATCATACAGCACGTAGACTTCTGTGACCAACTTACTTCATTCAGCATGATCTTTTTTTGAGATTTATTCCTGATTGTTCATTCCTTTTTATTGCTGCATAATATACTATTGTCTGAATGTACCACAATTTGTTTATCTGTTCACCTGCAGATGGATGTTTGGGCTGTTTCCGGTTTTTGACTATTATAAACAAGACTGCTGAGAGCATTCCTGCGTGAGTCTTTGAGTGGACATCTATGTTCATTTCTCTTGGATGACTACCTGGCAGTAGAAGGGTTGGGCTGTGCAAACTGTGTCCTAGGTGGTTGTACGTCTCCACCAATGTGGGGACGTATAACCTCCTTCTTGCTAGTGCTTGGCATGGTTGCTCTTTTCAGCCATTCTGAAGGGTGTGTAGAGCTGTCCAGAATGGCTCATGCTGCAGTGTGGGAGTAAATACTTTCTGATAGGCTAAGATATGCTAGAAAGAGCCCATTTGAAGAGTGAAGTGGATGCCCACTGGACCCTTGGGGTAGTGGATGCTGACCAGAGGGCAGAACAAGGGCTGATCACAGGGACCTGTAGGAAGACAGATCTTTTCTAAAATGTCAGAGAGAAAGTTCTATCTGTCAACACGGTTCAATTATGGGATGAATTTTCTTATGAAGTAGTGAGCTCACCATTGCTGGGAGCGGGCAAGCAGTGTTGAAGTGTGGGGTTTGGATAGACTCTAACGAGGCCTGCCTCGGTGGCCTGCACTAGCAGCATTCTCGGTAAGATTCTGTGTCTTGTTGTGTCTTGCTGGCTCTGCCCTTGTCCTGTGGGACCTCCTAGGTCTGGGTGCATTTCTCTCCCCTCAAGTGTGAGTGACTCCCCCACTCCACACACTGCTGCTGCCACTTTCAGAGTCTCCATCAGGGCCTGCCCAGCCGGCCCTGCCTGCCAGTCCCCATGTCCTCAGTCCCCTGATGCCGCAGGAGCTCGCTGCTGGCTGGTAATTGTGGGCAAGGGCGCTTCATGAGGTGGGTCCTGGCAGGCGCTTGGCCTGCCTTCTCAGACATCTCTCTCGGCTTACACTTGGCCTCCTCACTCAGCTGCCGAGGTGGCTGAACTGGAGCAGGTCCTATAACCAGGTGTCGAGATGTGCCAGGAACCAAGCCCCTGCCATCCTGAGCCTTCTGCTTCTTTCACGAAGCCTTTTTTCCTTGGCTCCTGACAGTCCTTCCTGGCTTCCATCAGGTGCCGGCCCATCTGTAAGACATGTCTCACATGTGTCTGAGCCCCAGCCGTGGCCAGGAGCAAGTGTCCTTGGCCTGGTTGCCATCTTGCGACTTGGAAGTTGCGCATGGACGCTCGGATACTGCGCATCACCCCTCACCCCCATGTACTACGTGTGTCCACATCCCATATCTGCCCAGGCTGGTCCTCTGTTACCCTGCAGAAATAAGCAAAAGCCGTTTCTTTTAAAAAGGTGGCTTTCTTTGGGGCTATCTTTATCCCACTTGGTTCTTTCTCTTTTTTTTTGAGTTGGAGTCTCACTCCATCACCTAGTCTGGAGTGTAGTGGCATGCTCACAGCCACTGACCTGCTGCGCTTCCACAATCCTTCCACCTATGCCTTCCAAGTAGCTGGAACTACGGGCATGTGCTATCGTGTCCGGCTAATTTTTTTGATTTATTGTAGATAAGAGATCTCGTCAAGTTGCCTGGGCGGGTCTTAAACCCACGGGCTCAGGCAATCCATTATCCTCAGCCTCCCAAAGTATTGGGATTACAGGCTGAGGCACTGAGCCTGGCCCCCACTTGATTATTTATTTAAAAAATAGGTATCACACATACACCTTTGAAACCATTAAGATTATTATTTTATTTTTAGAGACAGGGTCTTGCTCTGTCACCCAGGGTAGAGAGCAGTGGACTCAACCACTGCAGTGGTCCTCCCACCTCAGCTTCCTGGGTAGCTAGGAGTACAAGCATGACCAACATACATGGCTAATTTTGTGTGTGTGTCTGTGTGTGTTGGAGTCTCACTCTGTCACCCAGGCTGGAGGGCAGTGGCATGTTCCTGGCCACTGCAGCCTCGACCTGGTGGGCTCCTGTGATCCTTCTGCCTTAACCTTCCAAGTAGCGGGAACTACAGGTGTGCGCTACCATGCCTGACTAATTTTTTTTTTCTATTTATTGTCTTGCCAAGTTGCCCAGGTGGGTCTCAAACCCATGGGCTCAGGCAATCCTCTCGCCTCGGCCTCCCAAAATACTGGGATTACAGGTTGAGCCACCGAGCCCGGCCTTCACGGCTAATTTTTACATTTTTTGGTAGAGATGGGGTCCTGCTATGTTGCTCAGGCTTGAAACCATCTTTGTGGAATGAGTGTTTCTCATGTGTGCTCACCGGCTTCTAAAACAGCTACCAGCCAGTCCCCTCCTGGGATTCAAGCCCTGTGTGATTCCCCCAGCACTGTGCCAGGGTGGGTCTGTATGACCAACAAAATATGAAAGAACTGAGAAGGTGTCCCTTCTAGGATCCGGTTCTGGAAGATGCTGCGGCCTCTGTCATGGTTGTTTTCTCTCTTAGATAGCTTGCTCTGAGGAGGGCCAGCTGTTCTGTTACCACCAGCTTTATGGAGAGGCCTGTGTGGTGACAACTTAAGCCTCTAGCTGACAGCCAGCAAGAAACCGAGGCCTCCTGCCCAGCCATGTGATGAACCTGGAAGTGCATCCTCAGTCCAGCCAGGCCTTCATGGGGTTGGAGCCCCACTTGGCGTTTTGACGGCCACCCAGGTACACTTCTCAGTTCCTTGCCCTCAGAAGCAGCGTGAGACACCAAGGGCTGTGCTGGCTGCCAGGTGTGAGGGTAATTTGCTGGGCAGCAATAGATAGCTAATACACATAATCCGGGATCATGCATCGTATTTGAGACGTCAATCATTTCCTCCTGCCTTACCCCTCCCAAAACAATGGAAATGGGCACCTGATGTTCTGTGGGGAGCCCTCCTGGCCCAGCACACGGAGTCACCTGACCCGAGCGGAGCCACTTAAGATGTCTTTCTGGAATTTTTTTTTCTTTCCCTTTTCTCCTTTTTTCCTTTCTTCTCTCTCTTCCTTCTTTTTTTTGAGTTGAGGTCTCACTCTGTTGCCCAGACTAGAATGCAGGGGCATGATCAGGGCCCATCACAGTTTCAACCCTCTGGGCTCAGGTGATTCTTCTGCCTCAGCCTCCTGAGTAACTAGCTGGGACGACAGGTGTGCACCACCGTGCCTGGCTAATTAAAATACATTTTTTTTGTTGTTGTTGTTTGTTTTTGTTTTTGTATAGACAAAGTCTCACTATGTTGCCCAGGTTGGTCTCCAACTCCTGGACTCAAGCGATGCTCCTCCCTCAGTCTCCCAAAGTGTTGGGATTATAGGCATGCGCCACTGTGCCCAGCCTCTCTCTTCCTTTCCTCCCACTCTTCCTCTTCCCCTCTTCTTCTTCCTTCCTTCCTCTCTCGTCTTCTTTCAACAGGAGGAGAAGTTGAATCAAGTAGCTATGGCTGAGCTGGGGCAGTTGGGCAGTAGGTAAACTCTGGGGATGGAGCACCTGGGCTGCTCAGCAGAGAGAGAACATCGCAGCCAGAGGAAAACAGGGATGAGAGGTGGGGTGGGGGAGGGGCTGGGGGCAAGGGAGGCACAGGTTGCTCAGGACCTGGAAGGCTTTGAGTGTCTCGGTTGATTTTCCAACTACTGAACTCTGGGAAATTCCTCTGGTGCTTAAAGTCATCCTCCTTTGGACTTGAGCTTCCTGAAGTTTCTGCTTTTTCCAATCAAATCATCTTAAGGCAATAATTTTTGTAGGCAACATTTTTGAACAGACCCAGAAGATCCCATCGTGTGGACCTGCCTTAGTTTGTCTAATCATTCTCCTCTGGCCGGACATTGAGGTTATTTCCAATTTCTCTGTTATAAACAACTCCACGATGAACATCTTCAGCACTCAAAGTTTCCTCACATCTCCAGCTACACATCTTTGAGGGGTCTTCCCACAGGTGGGAGGAGTGGACCAAAGAGCATGAACCTCTTTAGGCAGCAAAAATACTCTGCTAGACCACCTTCCAGAAGAATGACCCTGTCACTCCTGCCAGCAGTGGATGAAATTATTCAACCCATCTGCCCTGAGAGTGTCTCCCTCACTTGGTTGTGTTCTCCTGCCATTTGTCATGTCTCTGGGAGCCTGAACCTGTGACTTGCTGGGGGAATGCCCCGACACCACCCTGTTTATGCAGTCACCATGTTGATCAAGGCCTCTGGGGTCTACACAAGTCAGGGAAAGATCTATGTCATTTTAGTTAAAATGAAGTGGATTCTAAATACCACTTAAAAATACATTAATAATGATGTTGCTGTGTTATTCATCATGGAGAAGTGACAGGTGTTTCCTTCAGCAAAATGCTGGAGTGGGAGTGAGGGAGGGAGCTGGGAGATTGATGACTTTCTGTCAAGGGGCTCATTACCTCTCCCCCAGATGACCTCCTGCCTGGTCCCCTGCCTCCAGCACCCCCACCCCCACCCTGGCCCCATCCGTCCCAGTGCTGACATCTTGTTAATCTTCCTGAAGGAGTCTGAGGAGGTGGGATGGGTGCTGGGCTTGGAGTCATGGTGGGGTTCTGCTCTGGGTTCTATCCCTGACTTCCTGGGTATGGGGACATCTACTTCTGGTGATCCCTTTTCTTGGACCAGCACTTTGAATTTCCTCTGGCATCCCAGCCTGCTTTTTTCTCAGTTTTGGAGTGTCATGTGGGTCTGACACTGCTCCGCTCCAGCTCACCTCCACTCCAGGGGTAGATATGTTACAGATAGGCTTGGCCACTGAGAGTTCTGCAGGCATATGGACAAGAGATATTTCGAGGGGTGGCATGCGTCCCAAGTTGAGCCCGGATCCAACCCTACCTGAAGTTCACAAAGCAATATCCTGGCTATGTAAGTCAAATCCTTCCTCCTTTAAAAAGAAGACAAGACAGTCTGAATTGTCTTGTCACTTGTAAACAAGAGCTGTGACTATGCACAGTGTGACCTTGGATATGTCCTTTCTCTTTGATGGGCCTCAGTTTCCCTATTTGGAAGATGAAAGGGTTGGATGCCCTGAAGTTCTTCAGCTCAGGAGTTCATATCCCCATTGGGCGATGAAACGCACCCATCGAGGGATCACAGATGGACAGGCAGGCTCATGTGGAGACTCGGCCCCTCTGGGCCCTTGCCAGGAGAAACCTCAGTGGGGGTGCTCTCTCCAGGTCTTCAGAGGACCACCCTGGAGTGAAGGCATTGGCAGAGCAGGCCTCTGGAGGTTGGGGGAAGATTCAGGGGCATATCGGGGTTCCATCCTGTGACCAGCAGTGATATGTGCTGCCCCTGCTCTAGGTCTCTTAATGGCTCTCAAGTTCCTTCAGGATTAAGTCTCATCCCTTTAGATGGGCAGAGGGCTAGACTCTTCCTAGGACTTTACAAATATTGAATGAATGCATGAGCAAACAAATTTCCTTCCTGCCCAGGCTTCTGGCCTGACTCCCAACCTTAAACTTAAACCTTCTCCTCTGCCCATCTAAGGGGGATGAGACTTGATCCTGCCCAGACCCTCCTCTCCTCTGCCCCGCCCCTGCCTCCTCAAACCCCTCGGGTCCTTTTGTGCCTCAGCCTCACACATGCCAGTCCCTCTGCCGGGAATCTCTTCCTGCCACTGGCAGACTCACTCTTGTCCTTCAGTGCTCAGTTCCCTCTCATTCACCCCCAGATTCAGCCAATATTGCTGGAGACCCTGCTGTATGCGAGGCCTGACTCTAGGCACCGGCATGCAAGGCAGGGACTGTTCTTCTCCTCGTGGTGCTCTATCCCAGGGGAGGTAGTCGGTGTGGAGGGTGTTGGCTGGGGACATGTGCTATGGAGGAGATGGGCAGTGCTTATGGGGGCACTTTTGGGGGTGGTGTGGGTGGCCAGGGAGGGCTTCTCTGATCCAGTGACATCTTTAGGAGGTAATGGAGTGAGCCATGCAGATTGTGGGAAGCGTGGCCCAGGGAGCAGCAAATGCACAGGACCTGAGCTGGGAGTGAGTTTGGAACATTCTAGAAATGGTGAGGAGACCCCTGTGGCTGGAGTGGGGGGCAAGGGGCGAGGGGCAGGGGAGGAGTCCTAGGGCATCACAGCATAGGGCGAGGGGACTGTTGTGCATTGGCTTTTTTTTTGCTGAGTTGGGGTCTCACTCTGTCACTCAGGCTGGATCACAGTGGCACAATCAGCCCTCGACCTCATGGGCTCAAGTGATCCTCCTGTTTCAGGCTCCCAAGTAGCTGGCACTAAAGGCATGCACCACCATGCCCAGCTAATTTTTTGTAGAGACGAGGTCTCACTATGTTGCCCAGGCTGATGCTGAGCCCCTAGGCTCAAGTGATCCTCCTGCCTTGGCCTCCCAAAGTGCTGGGATTACAAGCATGAGCCACCGCACCCAGCTGTTGGCCGTTTACATGAGCAAGGGGGGCCATGGGGCATTTTGAAGGAGACAAGGGTGGAAGTTGGGAGGCTTGAGCAAAAACCCAGGCTGGGAGTGGTGGACGTGGTCAGATTCTGAAGGAGTGAAGGGGGTCGTCACCCCCAGAACTGGGGGATGGGGGAGGGGCTGCGGGAGTTGGGCTTGGCTGTGTGGACTTCGAAATGGCCCTGGAATTGAGGTAGATGTAGGAATCCAGAGTCCTGGGACAGGCTGGGGCTGGAGGTGTGGATCTGGGCAACTGAGGTGGTGAAAGCAAGTCTTGCATGAGTCACTTAGGGAGGGGGTGAAGAGGACAGGACAGAGCTTGAGCCAGGCATCAGCGGGGCGAGGGGCACCTGCAGGGGACCCGGGAAGCAGAAGGAAAACTAGCGGAAGTTGCCCAGAAGTCAAGAGGGGACAGATACATTCCCCTTGTCACATGCTGCTGTCCCTCATCCAAACCGGGGGGACCTTGGCTTTTGGATCCAGACACAGCTGGTTTGTGAGTGACCTTGGAAAAAGTAGGAAGGACAAAGCACTAGTTGGAGCAGAATGGAGAGGGAGGGGAGGGCAAGGGTTGGTGAGAGTGGCAGAGGGGTCAGGGGTCAGGGGTCAGGGAGTGCCTCTAAAGCAAAGCCGGAACAAAGGGAAGGAGCCAGAGCTATGGATACCTGGGGAAGGTCTGGGTGTATCTGGAGACTGAGGTAAGGCCAAGGTGAGGGGGTGGATGCCCGGGGGCTTCACAGGCTGGTGTTGGGTTTCCCTAGAGGCTGTCGGGAAGAGGACTTCGAGGGCTTGGTGTATTTATTTTTAAAACATGCCCTCTAGCTCCCGAAGGGGGCACTTTGGGAGTCTTTGACCCCTCCCAGTGGGCCATGGCCTCTGTCCGCTGCTGCCTCTGATCTCAGCCCGGCTGCATGGGCTCCCTTTGCCCGCCTGGGCCGCGGAAGCCTGGGGACAGTAGGCACATCCTGGGGCCTCTCCGGCTGGTGTGAGGGCTCTTTGTCTCGGGTCCATGCTGCAGTGTGATCAGGCCCTTGTGGGGCCGGAAATGGCCTCTGATACCCACCAGACAAAGGGCTTCTTTGAGAGGCTGGGAAGGGACGAGCTGGGACTTATCTGCCCAGGGATTCGTTGGCTGTCTGAGGGCCGCAGAGCGGGAGCCGGGCCGGCCTGGGCCTGGGTTGCTATTGGTCACTAGTGCTGTGTTGGTGAGAGGGCGCCTCCTTCTTCTATCTCCGTGCTCAGCCCTCCCCAACCCCCACAGCCCCTTCCTGCCCCACCTTCTCCAAGGGATCTGTCACAAGGGTGCGACTCTCCCCAGGTGCCAGGCATAGCGCATCTAACAGCCTGTGAGGGGAGACTGTTATGATCCCATTCTACAGTCGAACAAATGAAGGCCCAGCAGGGTGAAGTGACAGGCCCAGCACACGTGTGAGGGATGACTGGGCGGCCCTGGCAGGCCCACTCCAGAGCCCATTCTCCTGAACTCTTTACAGTGCATCTGGTGTCTGACTCAGTGGGCCATGCAGGGTCATGTCTTTTGTCTGCCACATTTTACAAAAGGCCCTGAGAAGGGAGGAAGTTTTCCAGGTCACACAGCCAGTTAGTGACAGTTGGGAACAGGGACGGGCCATGGAAAGGAGAGGCCTGGGTTTGAATCCTGGCTCTGTGATGTTACTTGTGTGGAATTGGGTGAGTCTCTTGCCTCTTCCTAGAATTGTGCTTCTTGTCTTGAGGACAGTAACCCCCTTCTGCAAAGTGACTGTGCTGACCAGGCCAGCGAGATGCCTGTACACAGCACAGTGGCTGTTGTAAGCTCCTTTCCATCCGTTCCCTGATCTTGGGGCCCAGAGCTGACTGCAGCGCAGAGTGACACAGTCCATGATGCTTGTATCTCAGCAGCAGCCTTTGAAGCACCTGGGGAGCTCCTTCAAGCCTTCATATCCAAAGGAATGAATCCCTAAGGGTGGAGTTCCCGGCGCTTTGGCGGGTGGTGGAGGAGAGGCTTGGGAGGCTGGCAAGTGTGTCCCTGACTGCATCTCCGTGCATGTCAGCCCTGACTGAGAAGCGGCAGCCGTGCTGGGGAGGCCAGCTGATGGAGTCTGCTGAGCTTTGCGCTTAATTAAAGGGGAGGGGTCGGTGGTCTGGGGGCTCAAGGAGTACCTGCTAGGAGTTGCTGTTCCATTTTCCCCATGAGACCTCATTCTCAAATGGCCTTTCCTGAGGGGGCGGATCCAGGGTGGGGCCTCTCCATCTCACCTCCCCATGCCCTTTAACCTTCCCCAATACCAGCTGGCCTCCGTGTGTGTGCTTCAGACTGAGGGCACTCGTGTCTTGTTTGATCCTCTAACAGAGGGCACACGTGCCTGCTCGCGATGAGGGGTGGGGCTTTTCCAGCACAAGACACCCTGCTCAAGGTCTTGCAGCTGCTGATCAGTAGGCTAAGATTTCAAGGTGACATTTTTGGACTTTTTGTAGAGATGGGGTCTTGCTATGTTGCCCAGGCTGGTCTTGAACTCCTGGCCTCAAGAGATCCTCCTGCCTTGGTCTCCCAAAGTGCTGGCTTTGCAGGTGTGAGCCCGACCAAGGCAACATTTTTAATCTCCATTCAGTGCTGGTCTGAATAAGGTAGAAATGCAAATCTGGGCAGGCAGCAACCATCGGGAAAATTGACTCTGAGTGTTAAGACAAGGAGCTTGTCACCCTCTTTCCGGGGGAGCTCTTGGGTTGGCGTGGCAGGTGAGTGTCAGTGTCAGAGAGCAGGCTCTTCTCACCCCGCTGCCCTGATGTGTGGGTTTTGCCCACATAGCTGTCCCTCCAGCACTCGGGTGCATTCCAGGCAGCAGAGGGGTCTCCTTCTTGGGAAGCTTGGTCTTTCTGTTTGGAAGTGAAACCCTTCCTAGTAGACTCCCACCCAAATCTCAGCCCGGACGCACCCTGGCTGCCCTTGGTGGAAGGTAGTTAGGGAAATGAGACATGTGCCTTCCAGCCT
Organism: Cephalopachus bancanus; assembly: GCA_027257055.1. Taxonomy (NCBI): domain Eukaryota; kingdom Metazoa; phylum Chordata; class Mammalia; order Primates; family Tarsiidae; genus Cephalopachus; species Cephalopachus bancanus. The sequence continues at coordinate 1,908,354 of JAPVLO010000284.1, read as the reverse complement.
GTAGGGCCAGGACGTGCAGGGCGGGGCGGCTGGGAAAGGTGTTGGGGTCGGGATGGGGGTGTCATGTCCCTGCCTGTCTGTCGTGGTCCTTCTGCCCGCTCATTCCCTCCTCCCTGTCCCCAGAGCCGCGGAGCTGAGGGACCGCCTTTCTGTGCTCTGTCATCTGAGGTTTGGGTGGACATGCGGAAAGAGCTTGAGGACAGTTTGTCCTCTGGGCCTCATGATCTTCGTCTGTGAAGTGGGGTCTTCGTCCTACCTGCCTGACGTCAGGGGTGGCTGGAGGATTGAATGAGACGGGGACACAGGGGTCGGGCCGCAGCCGCGGCCGAGTCACGGCTGCCACGTGGTCTGCAGTGTTTCTGGAGTACTGCAATTGTGTCTTCGTCCTGGCCTCAGGCTCCCCCACTGCAAAATGGGGTGAACTAATCATAATCAATGCTACGGGATTGTTCTGAGGATTAGATCGTATGTACCCGAGTGCTCAGTGGCTGTCTCCACTTGCTTCTGCTGATTTCCATGAGACAGACTCATAGAAGGCCGAGGCTCTTGTGAAGGTTCTTGTTCCCCAAAGGGGAGTTGTGGAGGGGAGGGTGGCTCTGCAGAGGCCTGTGAGCTCCCAGTCTCCTCCTCAGGTGCTGCTGCCTCCAGAGAAGGCCCCAGGGACCCATCAGTGGTCACCCTCCATGGGCCCATCATGGGCTGACCCTGGTGCCCTCTCCACCACAGTCTCTGATCGATCGATGGCCCCCTGCTTGGCTTTGAGCCATGACCACAGTGGCTTGGCGTGCCGGCCAGGCACAGTTGCTGTCCCCAAACCTGCCTCCTGGAGGAGCAGCAGGGCTCACTGAGACCCACCGTGGGGCTCTGGCCTACCCAAGAGAGTCACAGGCAACCTCTACCCCTTCATCTCTCTGTGCCTCAGTTTCTCTGTGACAGCCTCCTGGGAAAACAGGGGATGGTGGGACGCTGGAGTCCCCCCCACAGTTCCATTTTGCCTTGGCCCCTGGTCTCTGCCTGGACTGAGCTCTCTGGGGCCTGAAGAGGAAGCAGGTGTGGTGTGCTGGGGGATGTGGGTCTCGGGTTCCAGTCCCTGCTCTGCTCTGACCTGCTGTGTGACAGGTGCTTCTCTCTGGGCCTCCCCTCTGTAAAAAGGTCCCTATCCTAAGCTCCTTCCAAGTCGGACTTCTTCGAGACTGTGAATCCTTGACTCAGTGTGTCCTCTGTCTAGGGACAGCTTTCAACACTATCTTTGAGCCCCCTGCCCAGGACGGTGCCCCGGACAGTCACTCTCCCACTCTACTCTCCGGCCATCCAGAGTGGGAGACAGACAGGTGGGGTTAGTGAGTGCAGTGCGCCCTCTGGTGGCTACTCAGGGACACTGCTCTGTCTGGGTGCTAGCGGCCAAGTTCTCTCTGCGGGGCTGGGGCTGGCAGGTCCCGAGCTGCAGGTTTTCTTTCTTTTGGGGCATGGGAAGAGGTGGGGTGGCTGTAGTTCCTGGGAAGCTTTATGGGCCCCAAATGTAAACCGACACCAACATCTGCACCTCCGAGAAACTAAGGCCCTGGCTGGGATGTTTTTTCTCTTGTTTTGTGGAATTCCCCACCTGGTGAGTTGATGTGGTGCCTTGTTCTGTGAGGTGAGTGGTGTCACTCCCTTACTGTGGATGAGGAGACTGAGTCTCAGGGAGTCTCGTGATAAAGCCACTGCTGACCTCGTAGGTTTCAGCCTCTGAGCCTTCCTCAGGTGCCCTGGCTTGAGTCACACTGGCCTCCCAGGCCAGAATCACTCTGTTCCCTCTGCTTTGGAGGAAAATTGGTTCAAGTGTTAAAAGAATGAGGGTCCTGTCCGTCTTGCACAGTGGGAGCTCTCGGGCTGGTGCACAGGCCCTACCCTTTCTCTGAAGGAATGTTCATCAATCAGGCTGCACGAGGTGGGCTTCTTGCTGGTGGAGACCCTGCAGAGTCCCAAGGTGGCATAGGGCGGCCATGGGGAGGGGCTGAGGTGCTAGCCTAGGTCTCTTCCTCTTCTTATGAAGCCACCAGTCCTGCTCACATGATAACCCACAAATTCATGGATGGATTAATCCATTCAAGAGGGCAGGGCCGGTTGGCTCAGCCTGTAATCCCAGCACTTTGGGATGCTGGGGCGAGTGGATTGTCTGAGCCCATGGATTTCAGACCAGCCTGGGCAACCTGGTGAGACCTTGTCTCTCCAAAAAAAAAAAGAGGGCAGCGCCCTCCTGACCCAGTCACCTCTTAAAGGCCCTACCTCTCAAGACTGCCACATTGGGGATAAAACTTCAACATGAATTTTGGAGGGAACAAATGTCCCAACTGTAGCACATGTAGATGACATAATGTTTACCATTTTGGGCCAGGCGTGGTGGCTCATGTTTGTAATCCCAGGATTTTGGGAGACTGAGGCAGGAGAATTACTTGAGCCAAGAAGTTTAAGACCAGCCTGGGCAACATAGCAAGATTTTATCTCTACAAAAAAAGAAAATTAGCTGGCCATGGTGGTGTGTGCTTGTAGTCCCAGCTACTTGGGAGGCTGAGGCTGGAGGATCACCTGATCCTAGGAGGTCGAGGCTGCAGTGAGCTGTGATTATGTCACTGGACTCCAGCTTGGGTGGCAGAGTGAGACCCCGGCTCCCCCTCCCCTGTAAAAAATTACCATTTTAACCATCTTTAAAATATAGTTCAGTGGCATTAAGTACATTCACATTGTTGTGCAGCTGTCACCATCCATCTCCAGAACCTTTTCATCTTCCCAAATTCAAGCTCTGTATCTGTTACACAACTCTCATTTCTTCCCTTCCCCCAGTCCCTGGCAAGCAGCATTTGACTTCCTGTCTCTATGAATTTGACTGCTCCAGGCACCTCATGCAAGTAGAATCATACAATATTTGTTCTTTTGCATCTGGCATATTTCACTCAGCATAGTATCTTCAAGGTCCATCCATGCTGTAGCAGCTATCCGAATTTCTTTCCTTTTTCAGGTCAAAGAACACCCCATTGTGTGTGTATCCCACGTTTGGGCTTACCCATTCATCCATCATTGGGCACTTGGGTTGCTTCGACAATTGTTCATTGTGAATGATGCTGCTGTGGACACAGGGACTGGATGAATGTCTGTTCAAGCTTCTGCTTTCAATTCTTTTAGGTATGAACCCAGAAGTGAAATTGCAGTTCATATTCTAGGTTTAAGTTTTGAGGAACTGCTAGATAGTATTCCACAGTGACACCTCCATTTGACATTCCTGTCAACAGTGTACAAGGTTTCCAGTTTCTCTATGTCTCACCAACACTTATTATTATCTGTCTTAAAAAAAAAAGCCAACCTCATGGATGTGACGTGAATCTCACTGTGTTTTTTATTTGCACTTCCTCGAGTAGTGATGTTGAACATCTTTTCATGTGCTTACTGTTCTTTTTAGCAAAGACATTTTATTCTCTACTCCCTCCCTCCCCACCCTCCACCCCTGGCCTTCAGCAGACTCAGCATTATCTAGGAACTTGTTAGAGATGGAAATTCTCAGACTAAGGATGGACCAAACTGGAAACTCTGGAACTGAGGCCCAGAATTCTGTGTTTGAACCAACCCTCAGGGTACTTCTGTTGCACAATCAAGTTTGAGAACTACTCTTCTGGGCATTGAGCCAGGCACTTTGCAGCATTATTTCATTCATTACATTATTATTCCCATTCAGCAAATGAGGAAAACAAGTCTCAGAGAGGTAGAATCATTTGTCCTAAGCCACATTCCTGCCTGTTGGTACCCTCCCTGGGATTGACAAAGTGTCTGAGATAGGGCTCCCTGTAGGGACAGCCCTTGACCCAGAACCCAGGGTCTAGGCTGGGCTTGGCAGGTGGGGAGGGCATAGCGAGCCCCTGGAAGCCTACAGGACTCTCAGGGCTCAGGCTCCATCAGTCCACATCACTTTCCCAGCCCTCATCTCTCCCACCCAGGCTCCTATCCCCTGACTGCAATGAACCCTGTGGGAGGGACTCAGGCATCTTGATAGAAGTCTGAGATCCCATTAAGGAGCAGGGTAAGATTACTTGCACATGCATGTTTATTGCAGCATTATTCGCATTATTTTATGCCAACACTGTGATGCCTATTGGAAGTGGACTGAGTAAAGAAAATGTGGTACATACATGTGATGGAATATTACTCAGCCATAAAGAGAAACAAAATTATGAACTTCGCAGCAACTTGGATGGATTTAGAGACTATGATACTCAGTGATTTACCACAGAGACAAAGAACAGAGTACCACATGTTCTCACTCATAAGCGAACCCTAAACATTTATCATAATACTATAAGAAAGAGATTTGCAGTAGTGGGACACTGCCAGGGGAGGAAAAGGAGGGCACATAACATCATAAAGATACCCAACCTTTACCTACATGATGAACATTTATGTATCTGACCCCGAATTGTATCCCACATCTTTAAAATAATAATTATTAAAAAATGCAAAATACACACAAAGAAGCTGGGTAACCTTGGGCATGTGAACCACTATGGGCCTCAGTTTCTCCATCTCTAAAATGGGTTGCCACCACCACCTTTAGGATCCGTGGAGAGCATAGAGAAACTGGAAACCTTGTTAGACGTTTCGGCGTCCCAGAGGTCCGAGATGAATGATGCCCTGTTTTGGGGAATAGAATAGTTAACATTTGCTGGGGGGTCATTATGTGCTGGGTATTTCCGGTGTGACATTTTATTTTATGCCAACACAGTGAGGTAGGGAATATTATCCTCATGTTACAGATGAAGGAATGGGGGTCAGAGAAGAGAAGAGAAGAGAAGCTGGTTGCCCCAAGCTCACACAAACTGAAAATGGTAGTGTCAGAATTCAAACCCAGCTTGTCTCTCTTCTTCCAGGCGGCCATCCAAACAAAGAGCTAAGGTGCAGTCCAGGGAGGAACTGGGAGACAAGCAGGCAGAGTTATCCCTTGCCCGTTCCCCCTCTCTGGACCCCGAGCCAGGTTGTCTGCCTCTGGCTCCAGCACCACTAGCTCTTCCCCCACAGGCAGATCACTCACCTTCATGAGCCTCAGTCTTCCCACACGTACAGCACAGATCATGAACCTTGGATTACTCAGGATTTTAACAATGAAAGAAAATGGCTCAGTATGGGAAGTCCCGGGACACAGCTGGTCTTGGGGATGAACAGGATGGGGGTCACCTTCTCTACCAATTATTTTCTCTGTTTCTCTTGCCTTCTCAGTCTACCTCCCCATCTCTCTTGGCTTTGCCTGTCTCCAGGTGGTGACCTCACTTTCTCCTACCGTAGACAGGTTTCCTCAGTGTGGTAAGTGAGGACAGGAAGGCAGGGATACAGACGGCATTGGGCTTACATCTCTCCAGCTTTTCACCACAGGAAAAGAGAGCTTCTCTGGTGAGACCCAGCTATAAAATCCCAGGGAAAGAATCTGATTGACTGAGCTTATCTATTCCTGAGCCCATTGATGGAGATGAGCCATTCCAATTGGCCAGATCCGGGTCACATGTCCACCCTGTGGTTGGAAGTGGGACCTTGTGATTAGCAGCCTTGCCAGAACCACTGAGAGTGAGGTCAAGGTAGTTAGTAATAGCTAAGTGTTGTTCTCAGCATCTTGAATGAACTCATTTGATTAATTCTCACTACCGGGATCCCATTTTACAGGCAAGGCAATGGAGCTAGAGAGGCACCTGGCTGGTGAGTGCTGGGGCTGGGATTTGAGCCTAGTCTGGCTTCAGAGCTCATGCTTTCAGTTCACCTAGAGGAAGTCTGTCGAGGTGTCAGAAGCAGAAGCTCAGGGCTATTTGTCAGACAAAAGCCCTGTTCCCTCTTCTACCTGTGGGAGTCTTTATTGGCCTAGAAGTCACTCAACCCTGGGCCTGACACACGGTGGGCCTTGTGAAATGGATGTTTCTCTCCCCTTTCCTTGGAAGATCAGGGCAGACCAGCTTTATCCCCAGGAAACAGGTCAGTGCTGCCCAGCTGAAGGTCTCCGTGTTCATGACCCCAGCCTGGGAAGCTTGGGACGATCATGGCTCCCCAGCTAGGAAAACCAGGGGTACCAACTTGGCCCATCACCACCCCTGCCCCCTGGACAGAGGGCTCTCTCATAGTGGAAGAAGCCCAGGTGAGGGGTGCGGGGTGGGGATCTGGCCCTGTGTCCCCCGCCTCTCACCCTGAGCACTGTGCTCCTTCTCTCTGTGTTATCCTTGGAGCTGGGGATGGGGGCTGGGGACTTACAGAGGCGGGGGTGGCCTCTGCCGGGTACACAAACACCAGCCACCATCCAGTGGCCGGTGAACAAGGCGAGCCCTCAGCAGACTCGATAAGGTTTCCAAAAACAAGACTGGCCGAGGAATGCTGCATACCTCCCTCCTGCTGACAGCTGCTAATTTATGCTAATCAGATGCATGAAAACCCCAAGTCCCCAGAGGGTCCCAGGGGACAGGGAGGATCCAGCTGGCTTGGCAGAAGGATGAAGTGGACCTGTGTTCCCGTGGCTGCCCAGTCCCTGCCCTTACCGGGGCCCCAGAGTGGCCCCAGTTCTCCTGATCCTGTTCCCTGCTGGACCAGAGAGGCTGGGGGCCTTGTCCTATATGCCAGGGACCCTGAGGAAGACTAAGGGGATGGGGGCTTCAGGGCTGGTCTGATGCCTGGCTGGGAAAGAGCAAGATGGCCTGCTCTAAGCCATGCATTCATTGACTCCTCCTGTGACCCCCTGAGGTAGGAGTCACTGTGGCTGTGAGACTCGGTGTGGGTCAGTGACTTGCTCAAAGTCGCCTGGAAGTGGGAGCACTGGGTGACACCTCTGGTGCCAGGCAACCTGGGCTGAGCCGTGGGATAGCCGTGTGACGCTGGGCAAGGTGCTTACCCTCTGCACCTCATCCCCTCCTCTGTAAAGTGGGGATGACACTAGTATGTCCTCGTGGGATGTCTGGAGCATTCACTGAGATGCCGGCATGTGGTAGGCGAGGGCTCAGCACAGTTGGCCATGACCTTTAGCCAACCGCGGAGTGAGCTGGAGTCTGACTCCATCTGTCTGACCCCGGAGCTCAAGGTCCCTCAGAGCCCCCAGGCTCTTCCCTCCCTGAGGAGCTCAGAGTGAGAAAATTCCCAAGGCCCAGGCCCTTTCCTCTGAGGCTCTGTCTCTTGTTATATGACCAGGGTAGGTGCATGGGGGTCCCAGGCCTACACCAGCTCCTCCACACCTCTTGGTGGGCAGCCTTGGGACTGAGGAATGCAGGTTCCAGCCTCGGCTTGCCACTTTCCACTAGAGGGCTGAGGGTGGCCTTCTGGTGCGAGATAAGCTGCTGGATGTTGTGTCCTAGTGGTCTCCAGGGCAGCGAGTGGGGCGGAGTCATCCCCACCCCCTCCCTTGCCTGTGCTGTTTCTGCATCCCGAGTGCCTTCTGCACCCCCTTTCCGGACACGAGTCATATGGGCATGGCCGCTTGAGGCATCTCCTCTTCAAGCCTCCTGGTACTTCCTCTCTCTTCCCCCCTGCAACCCCTTTCACCCATGCCCTCAGGTGCCTGCCTGGTTTTCTATCAGCAACCTCAGTGAGCTGTGGCTCAGGTGCTGCGGAGTGCAGTGGCCTGATGGTTCAGCACCCAGCTGCCACCTGTTGGCATTCTCGCAGGAGGAGGTGACTGCTAGGCCTTGGCATGCCCAGACGCATGAGGAGCAAGACGCTCACAGAAGAGCCACATGAGGGGCTGAGTGCTGTGGCCAGCCCTTGGTCTTATGCCCAGTGCCCAAGAGGGCTGGCCTGGTGGGGGGCCCTGAGGGGCTGAGCCATTGGTCACTGGACTGTCCCTCTCTGATTGTGTCATGGCCTCTGATACCCAAGGGAGCCCAGAGAATGGGATATAGCTTCCTTGGGCTTCTGGAACCATCAGAGCCACAGTGATCAGGTGATTCTGGGTGGGCCATCTGGGAGCCTGGACCTCGCAGCCAGGAAGAATTAATTTAAATTTTCCATGGAGGGATCTGTTCCCAGCCCTAGCTGTGTGAGTTATTTTGGGACACTCTGGCCAGTGCTCTCTGCCCCCATCCAAATAAACTAGCCCCAGTAAGCGGGCCTGAAAATCTCCACCCGCCCTGGTTTATGGCCCTGCTGGACTCTGCGGCTGGTTGGTGGCCGGAATCAGGTGTATGTCAGGATCCCCTCAGCCCAGGCTGGGTGGAGTCACACAGGACTGTAAAATGTCTCGACCCATTAATGGCTGTGTGGTCTCTGGGCCAGACAGGGGCATCCTGAACTGAAGAAAAATAAAAATAAAAATGAAATAAACACAAACAATCCTAAGGTCACCCCTCTGAGGTCTGCACCGCACGTGACAGAGCATGCGACACAGCCCGAGACCAGGGAGAAAAAAACCACTTTCCTGTCAGCTGACTGCAGACACACACAGCCCTAGATGGGGCAAAACAACTCTAATTTTTCCACTGAGAAGAGCTGCAGCCTATTCAAAGCTGGCTATGCTTGTGTGTCCGGGGGTCCAGGGGTCCCCTCTCTTTCCTGCTGCTTTGGCTCCCCATCCAGAGGCTCATAACCCGTGACCAGCTCTCTCCAAGGTTGTCCCTAGAAACTGCGGTTCCCAACTCCCCTAGGAGGGCAAGAGGAGGTTTCGCTGTGACCCTCAGAACAGGCCCAGGCTTTTAAGAATCTTCTAGTGGATGAAGCATCCTTGAGACAAGGCTTTCTCAGGGTGTGGGGTGGGAGTGGGTGGCCCTCACATAGAACAGCTTTGGTGACTCACAGGGCCCCCACTCCGTGGGGCTCTGAGGGGGACAGACTCCCTGTCTTTCTGTCAGGATGATAGCAGGGCCAGCTGCCATACTTGTTGAGCATCTGTGGCGTGCCAGGCATGGCACAAGCTCTCGACACACTCTCCTTTAACATTCGTGGCAGCCCTGGGAGTTGGTTCTACCATGGGAACCCCCCCAAAGCTGGAATTATCTTTTGGGGGATGGACCCCTTATAATACAGGCTTCCCCGGTAAGTAAGTGTTTTAGGACCCATTGGTATCAGTGTACCAATTAGCATTGTTCTTTCTTTTTAGTGAGTCTCACTCTGTCACCCAGGCTGGAGTGCAGTGGCATGATCATGGCCACCACAGGCTCAACATCCTGGGCTCAGGTGATCCTTCTGCCTCAGCCTTCCAAGTAGCTGGGACTATAGGCATGGGCCACCATGCCCAGCTAATTTTTTGATTTGTTGTAGAGACGAGGTCTTGCCTAGTTGTCCAGGCTGATCTTGGACCCCTGGGCTCAGGTAATCCTCTCACCTCAGCCTCCCAAAGTGCTGGGATTTCAGACATGAACCATTGTGCCCAGCCGGCTAGCGTTGTTCTGGGAGGCTGCATTTGGCTTCAGTGAATTTTTTTTTTGTGGCAAACAGGTGACTGGTTTTCCATCATGACAATGCACTTGCCCACACCATGCTGAGTGTTCAGCAGTTTTTGACCAAAAACAGCATGACCCCCATGTCCCACCCTCCCTATTCACCCGATCTCGCCCCGAATGACTTTTTTTGTTTCCCCAGATGAAAAAAGTCTTCAAAGGGAAATGTTTTGCAAAAAATGGCAGAAACACTAAAAGGCATCAAGTCGATGAGTTCGAAAACTGTTTTGAGCAGTGGAAAAAGTATCTCGATAGTTGCATCCAACAGAGAGTACTTTGAAGGTGACTGAAGTTTAAACTTGTAAGAATTACTACACAATTTTTCAAAATAAATTCTGGACTTTTTTAAAGTCCCCTCTCCTATTCAGGACTGTGATGGTAAGCAAGCTCTCTGAAAAAACAAACAAGCCCCAAACATGACAACTAGTGACTCACAGCATTTGTCAGTTCCCATACTTCAAGGAGGCCTGCAAGGTCCCTGAGTGCAGAGCTAGGTCCTGGGAGCATCTCAGGGTACTGCTGGGCCTGTTCTTATTCCCACGTTGAGCTCGGGCCTTGCAGCTCCCTGACTCAGGGGTGTGAGGAAGGCACTATGTCCGGAGCTGACCTTAACTTCTGTTTTATGGGGCCCCTGCCCCAGGCTTGCCTAGGGACTGGGGGCTTGTGTGGTGTTGAGGTGCGGATGGGGAGGAGCACATTAGAGCCCTAGTGTTGCCACCTCTGGGTGTCCCCTGGCATGCCTGACTTTTTGTCTAGTCCATGCAGGGCACTGCAAAGTCCCCCTCGTTTCTGACCACAAAGTTCCTTCAGAGCCGCCAGCCCCCAGGGCCACGTTGGTGACATGTCCATGCCACTGTGGGTACAGGAAGGCATCTAGCTACACCTGCCCTCGGGGAAAAATCTCTCTGGCCCTGCTCAGGCCCTGGGCACCCGCTGGGCAGCCCTGCGCCTCACTGTGGGTGGCTCTGGCCACACCATGGGCTGCCCTCTTACCACATCTGGTGAACTCTCACCTCAAGAGGGGTGCAAGGATCCCCTCCACGCCCCAGCTGTCTCTACTGCTCCTTGCATTCCCTGTCCCGCATCCCTGGAATCTACCTAGTCTCTAGAGTTGGGGAGGCAGTCTCTGGCTCATCACATGAGCTTCTACGTTTTCTATACGATGGCAGAGTCAGGGCTCCCAAAACGTCAGCAGCTAAGGAATCTGATTGCTCTGTGACTACATCCTCTGTGCTGGGCTCAGCTACCTGAATGTGGAGACTAGGTCCAGGGAACAGGGGCAGGAGGGGAAACCAGAAATTCTGGAGAAAGAGGCATTGGTGACTATTTCTTTTTTTTTTTTAATTGAGTTGGAGTCTAACTCTGTCGCCCAGGCTGGAGTGCAGTGGCCGCTCCTGGCCACTGCAGCCTTGACCTGCAGGGCTCTGGCGATCCTTCCGCCTCAGCCTTCCAAGTAGCTGGAACTACAGGCGTGCACTACCATGCCCAGATGATTTTTTGATTTATTGTAGAGATGAGGTCTCGCTGCCCAGGCTGGTCTCGATCCCTCAGGCTCAGGCAATCCACTCACCTCAGCCTCCCAAGGCGCGGGATTACAGGCTGAGCCACCGAGCCCGGCTATTGGTGACTACTTCAGCAGATTATCCTGGTAAAGAGATAGATGCAGAGAGGTTAGGTGACTTGCCCCAGGTGGTCAGCGGACCAGGCAGAGACAGTTGAACTCAAGTCCTTGACTCCCAACTTGGTAGAAGGCAACCAGTGAGAGCACCCGGGACTGACCTAGTGTCCCCTGTGAACAGATGGGGGGCCGAGGTCCAGGGCAGCGAAGAAACTGACCCAGATGCAGCAAGTCAGGCAGAGCGAGGCTGGAACTCAGGGCTCCCGCCTCTGTCTGTTGCTCAGATGCCTGGGAGGCATCTGAGAGTCGGAGGAAGGTGGAGTGAGACCTAGAGGGAGGGATGCCAGGGGCTGGCTGCTCTGTGCCGCGTGGCCTCAGGCAGGGCTCTGTCCCTATGGACTCAGCTTCTCATCTCACCTGCTGCAGGTGCTTGGACAGGAGGAGGAAGTGGGATGCGAGTGTGGGAGGAGCTGCTTCGAGGTGCCTCTTTCTCCTGCCTCTTCTCTGAGCAGCTTGGCTCTGGCCTGGGACTCGTGAAGCCTCATTCCTTCTCTCACTATTTTAATAATCTCAGGTATACAGGGAAGTTGCCAGGACAGTGGGCAACACGCCTTTCTCCCTGGCTGTCTGAGAATACGTTGTGGCCATAGTGCTCTACCCCTGAGCATGTCAGTGTCCATTTCTTCCTAGCAAGGACATTCTCTGCAAGCACATGCCATGTGGACCTCACCGCACGGATCCTTGTGCTCCATCCTTTTGTCCCAGGAACATCCTTCCACTGAGTAGTCCTGTCCCTGCAGCCTGGAACAATTCCTCATTGCTCCTTGACTTCATGTTCTTGGTGGCATTGAGATGCAGGCCACTGTTTCACAGAATGCCCCTCATGCCAGGCTTGCTTCCTTGCAGCCTGACTCAGGCTATGTGTCTTCAGTTGGGCCATGATAGCACGACGCTGGCTCTTCCCCTGTGTCCTTCAGGTGGCTGCGGTTCTGATTTGCCTGGTTACAAGTGAGGTTCACTGAGATCCCTTGATTGGGGCCAGCCTGCTGGCTTCTCCCTCACGAAATGACTCTTTTCTTCTGCACAAAGAAGAATTTAGTGGGGAGATACTTTGAGACAATGTGAGTAACCCGCGCCTCACTGAACTTTCATCATTTGTTCATGTATTCACATCAGCATGAACTTATGATTTTTTTGCTTTTTTGGCGAGTGATGTTGTGCCAGTGTGGTTATTTATTTTGATGCTGAAAAGGTTCTGCAGGGACACCCTTCCTGCTGGGTCCTTGTCCCCAGTGATGTCCCCATCATCCCCATACATCCTTTCTGGCACAAAAGATAGTCTAGGTTCATCTTGTTCTTTCTCTGGCCTAATCCTAGAATTGGCCATTTCTCCAATATTAAGCTTTCTGTTGAATTCCCAAATGAGGTTGGATATACAGTTATTGTATTGTGTGTATGTGTGCAAGTTGGATGTGTGTTAAAATAGTTTATTTATAAAACATTAACAAATAGGCTAGAAGTTTTATAACTGTGGTTGGGCATTTTTTATTCTAAAAAAATACACTAGAATCTTTAAGCGGGGGCATGGGATAGTGGCCTGGGCCTCTTGTGGTTTCTGCTTCGCCCCTCAGCCTGCGAGGTGCACACCCCTGACCTGGCCTCTCCCGCCTTGGCTGGCACAGCTGAAGCCCAGAGGGGCGCAGGCGAAGCTGGGGTCCCGCCAGAGCAAACACAGCCCCTGCACATGGCCAAACGAAACAGCCATGGGTCAATATTAGCTCGTGCAGAACGAGCCTGAGGAATGTGTGGTTTGTCCCCTGTGGCCTCTGGGAGAGAGAGGTGGACTTGGGAGCTCATAGGAGTACTCACCCTCCTTGGTCAGCCTCCTTCTGTATGGATGGAGAGACAGCCTCCTTCTCTGTGGGGGACTCACTGCAGCCTTGAACTCCTGGGCTCAGGTGATCCTCCTGCCTCAGCCTCCTGAGTAGCTGGAACTACAGAAGCATGTCACCATGTCCAACTAACTTTAAAATAATTGTGTGTGTGTGTGTGTGTGTGTGTGTGGAGATGAGGTCTTGATATGTTGCCCAGATTGTTCTCAAACTCTTTTTTCCCTGTGGCTTCTGGAAAGCAGCAGGAGGCTGGTCAGCAAGCACTGAACTTAGAGTCAGAAAATTTGAGTTTTAGTTTTAGTCCCATGTCTGTCCAGTTCTGTGGTGGGACTCTAGGAATGTTACTGCCTCACTCTGGACTCTTATTGCAAAGGTACCTTCTCCCTGCAAACTACAAACTTCGACCTTTAGTGCATCTGACCAGCTAATTTAGGTCCACAAAAATCAAAATTCTTTAGAAGCCAGGTAGAGATGGTAAATGTGTGATGTGATCCATTGTGAGACAATAGGGAGAGGTGGGGACTGTGAAAAGCTGGAAAATGTGTTCCTGGTGTGAAGGCACTCAAGGTAAAACAGCAACAACAATGTGATAGGACTGTGTTGGTCCCTCAGTCTGCAGGCCCATTGACTGTTTTCACTTGTGGCTGGCTCCAGTGGACAGCCCTGTCATCTCACCTTGTCCCGTCGCTTCCTACACCTGGCCCTGGTAGAGAGGGGGCCTGGCTGGGGCTGTAGCAGACAGGAGCAGGAAAGCAGCCCAGGGAAACTGCAAGGCTTGGCTGTGAGACGGGGCCTCACAAGGCAGGGAGTGGGCCGGGCCAGGCCTGGAAGCCACGTGGCCCCTGTGGGAGCCTTTGTGCCACTACCTGAGATGTCAGCTACACTTCCGTTGTGGGTGTGCACACCCTCCTGCCCGCCTTATCTATGGATCCTTTTGCCCTGGCTTCCTATCTCCCACCTCCAGCTCCTTCCCCAGCTCCTCCCTCCTGCTCTGAGGGAGAACCGTTGACCGCTGTCCACACCCTGACCAGCCTCTCCAACCCCTTTCAGAAGCCAAGAACCCACTTCTGCTCTTAGAAGCCAGCATTTGAGTCCCAGTCTGCCACTTAGGACCCAGGCTGCAAGATCCTGGGCAAATGACACAGCCTCTCAAAATCTTGGCTTTCTCATCTGTAAAATGGGAAGCAATTTAGTCTCAGATCACTAGGTTGCGGTGAGGCCTGAACCAGGTAAGGTAAGAGAGTGAGGTACAGGGCAGCTGCTCCTCTCAACCTGCCTCTCATCCTTGGCTTCCAGAGGATCAGGAACTCGGCTCATCAGGGCCTACCTGGAGGTCCACCTCTTCCTGAATCCCTTCCCTGATTATCAAAGCCCAGGCTGAACTCCAACCTCCAGACTCAAAGAATAAATAGCTCCACAGCAGGAGAGAGATGGAGGAGCAGGAAGGGGCCTTCAGAGCATCTAGGACAGACTTCTCATCCTGAAGTTCGTGAGTTTTATTTTATAAAAGGGTAAACTGAGGCACAGAGAGTAAGTACTCTGTGCCCAGGCTCACCCCTGCCTATCTAGCTTCCACTCTGTGCTGACACACAGATAGGATGAAGAGGTTGCATGTCAGGGCCGAAACATGGTGCAAACCAGGATGCCCAAGCCACCCAGAAGAGGGAATGATACAAAACAACAGCATAAAAATAGTAGGAAAATATGGAGGAATAATTTTATAGTCAGATACTTTAACAGACCAATATACATTAAAGTATCAACAAACTCAAACACCTTTTTTTTTTGAGTTGGAGTCTCACTCTGTCGCCCAGACTGGAGTGCAGTGGCCACTCCCGACCACCACAGCCTCGACCTGCTGGGCTCTGGTGATCCTTCCGCCTCAGCCTTCCAAGTAGCTGGAACTACAGGCGCGCACTACCACGCCTGGCTAATAATTTTTTGATTAATTGTAGAGATGAGGTTTCGCCAAGTTGCCCAGGCGGGTCTCGAACCCATGGGCTCAGGCAATCCACTCACCTCAGCCTCCCAAAGGCATGGGATTACAGGCTGAGCCACCGAACCTGGCTTCAGACACCTTTTAAAAATGGTTAATAGCTGGGCTTGGTGGCTCAGCCTGTAATCCCGCGCCTTTGGGAGGTTGAGGTGAGTGAATTGCCTGAGCCGGCGGGTTCGAGACCCGCCTGGGCTGGCGAGACCTCATCTCTACAATAAAAATAAAAAAATCAGCCGGGCGTGGTAGCGCATGCCTGTAATTCCGGCTACTCGGAAGGCTGAGGCGGAAGGATCACCGGAGCCCAGCAGGTCTAGGCTGCGGTGGCCGGGAGTGGCCACTGCACTCCAGTCTGGGTGACAGAGTGAGACTCCAACTCAAAAAAAAAAAAAAAAAAAAAAAGGGTTAAAAACATCCATAAGTAAACTGAAAAAAAATTCTTGCAAATTACATTACAGGCAAAAGATGAATTTCCTTAACATATAAAGAACAACTTCAAATCAATAAGAAATAGACCAATAACCAGAAAAAAATAGGCAAAAGATGGATAGTTTCTAAAAATAAGAAATATGAATGGTTCCTAAACATGTGAAAATTTTCTTAATCTTATTTATAAAAATAATTGAACTACATTGCAAACCATTTTTATCTACCATATTGGCGGAGATGAAGAAGTTTGCTAACTCACTGTGATGATGAGGACATGGGAAGTGGATACTCTTTTACACTGCAGGTGGGAGTATACATTGGTGCAACCTCTGTGAAGCACAATTTGCCAGTATTTATCAAAATGGGGACGCTCATGCTCCCTAACCTTATAATTCCACTTTTAGGAGTCTAACTGCACATGTCCTGAACTCAAACGTGTGAAGTCTTGCATATACAAAAATGGTTACTGCTGTAGTGTTTTTAAGTGCAGCAGGTTGGAAACCAACATCATTGGTTAAAGGCTATTTAATTAAGAGACAACCCCTCAGAGGAATACTATGCAGCTGTAATAAGCTCTTTATGCAATTACATGGACTGGTCTTCAAACATGTGAAGTAGAGACACATGGCTCAGAATACGGACAAGGCATGCTACTAAGTGTGTTAATAGAATACCTATGTATGTGCTTGTGTGTGCTGGAGATCTTGGGAAGGAAACACGAGAAAACAGGCCTAGTGCTTACCCCAGGGTAGGATAACAGGGTAGTTGTGAGGGGCCAGATGGTTACTTACTTTATTATATATCCTTTTGTGTATTTCCAATGTTGTACTATGTGCATTTGTTGTCAGTTAAAAGAAAAAACAGATGTTTAAAAGTGGACAGCAAGGAAGGGTACAACTTGACCTATAGGGAGAGGGAAAATCCCAGGCACCATTGAGGGCTTGCTGGAAGGCTGGGGAGGCAGTGATGGGCTCCCCTGTGCCTAGCCCACAGTTCTTCCCTACCCTGAGCAGCGCTAGGCCATGTGGTGTGGTGGAAGGGATGCAGGAGTTCATGTCTGAACTCTGAGTCTACGACTCCTCCCAGGAAACCGACTCACTGCTGTGATCCTCAGTTTCTTAGTCTGTGAAATGGGGGCCAGCGGCCCCCGATTCACAGGGTTAAACTGAGATGACGTCTGTGCAAGGCCAGCCCTCCACCAGTGCTCTGTGATGCTGCCCTTTCAGCTTCCTGGCATCACCACTACCCTCTGCCACCCTGGGAAGTCTTCTGGGGCAAGGCCCAGCTCCCCTCCCCTCTGCAGGAGGAGACACGGTCACACTGCTTAGCAAAGCAGCGGAGGGGCAGGGTGGAAAGTGTCAACACCATACAGCCTCGATGGGAAATGGCCTGCCTGTCCAACCACAAAGACCCTCACGCTTCCCACCGGTGCGAAGGACTTGGGGAGTGGATGGGGCCGAGGATGGTGACACCAGTGACGTCTCCAGGCCCTGTACCCCCAAGCCCACTTGGCCAATGTGTCTGGGCCCCACGCTCTGAGTCCTCGGAGAGGGGTTGTTTTGGGGCTCTGCCTCAGAAGGCCTTGGCTTCCCCGGGAAGCCACAGACAGAGTAGTAGTGCCTGATAGATGGGAATAACCCAAGGCTCAGCTGTCTGGCCATGAAAGGCCATAGGGAGCCACTGAAAGTTCTTGAGCCAGGAAGTGCTTGTGCAGAATCTGCCTTTGGGAAGAGTGATTGGCAGAGGGGAAGGTGACAGATTGGGGGAGGGACCGGGCCCCAGAGGCCACCTGTCCAGGCCAACTTCCTCATCATTGTCTTACTCTTCACAGTAATTCTGCAAGAAGGGCTGGCCTATTGTTACCTCAGTTTTACTGTTGAGAAAACATGCTGCTGAGAGGTGGGGAGACTGGCCCTTGGTCACACGCCAGGGCAGAGCTGGGATAGGAGGCGTTTTGTCCCCTAAGCCTCTGTGGACTTCCCCTGCACCTGACACCTCTCTAACAAGGGACCTGCTATTTTTAGCCCACAGTGTCATCTCGATTATGCCTATTACTAAGAGGGGGCATTGTTGCACGTTCTCATGATGCTGTCACATGTTGTGACTGTTACTACTTCTCCTGAGTTTGGCAGCAATCACTGGGGCTGCCATCTCTGGTCCACACCTCACCAGGCCCCAAGACAGCCCTGCGTGGGCAGGGAGTGTGGCTGGAGGACTTGGATGAGGGGTGCTGGGAGCTGGCTGGCTCCTGCAGGGAGGAAAGCCCCTACGGGCAGGTCCTTGTCCTGTTCATTGCTCTCTCCCCTTGGCACATAGTAGGTGCTCAGTAAATCTCAGTGCAGCATGAATAAGTGAATGCTGCAGCCCCCTCCAGATCAGCGTATCCACACTGTCCTCCTGGAGGAGGACGACAGAGCAGAGTCTCCATATATATGCCATCATTGGGGCACATAGGGGCAATCTCACAGCACTGGTGGAGACTCCAGGCACCTCGGTGGGGTTGATCTGCAGCTAGTGTGGCCCTTTAGTCAGATCCATGTCCTGGCTGGTCACCTCACTTGTCCAAAGGTTGTAATTGTTAAAGAATACACATGTATATATGCAGAATTGGTGCCCAGACCTCCCACTCTTCAGACACTTGTTGGAGGACAGAGGCCTCGAAGCCAGCTCGGACTACAGACCCCAACCCTCCAAGGCCCTGGGCCAAGGGACCCCCTGCCCTGCTGGGAGGAGCAGTGGGGGCTGGCCGGGCTGCCCCTGGGTCTTGCTCCTCCTTCTGCCCCCAGCCTGGTGCCACAGCTAAGTCCAGGGAGTGTGGGGGTGGGTTTGGGCAGTGGGGACAGAGAAAGGCCGAAAGACTAGGGAGGTAAGAGGGAAGCTGGATCCCTTGGCGACAGGGGAAAGCAGACTGAGGAGAGGAGAGAGAGGAAGCTGCCGCTTCTGGCTGGGCAATGGGGAGGCTGGAGGGGCCACACCCAGAGGGTCAGTTGAGGTGTATGGAGTGCAGGGGTGTATGCATGTCTGTATGTGCATGTGTGTGTGCGTGTGCGTGTGTGTGTGTGCCATGCTGGGGGAGCTGAAGCTCAGTGGCTGGCCTGGGCAGGGGCTAGCAGCAGCTGGGGTCCCCAGAGTAGGGATGGTGGCCCTGAGACAGCAAGTAACCCCCTCACAGGCTGACCTCCCAGCCTACCTGTGCCCCGCATGGCTGAGAGGCCCCAGACACAGTCGGGCTCTTCAGCCCCTGGCTGGCTGGGACAGATCTCTCAGCAGTTGCTGGAGATTTATGGGTGGATCTGAAGGAGTCACAGTCAGAGGCCCGGCTGACTGGCTGGGGCCTCCTAGCTGCTTACCTAGCACAGAGGAATTTGAGACAGCTGGAGGGGGTCCAACCCTGGATGCAGCTTCTTGGAGGAAGCTGCCTGGCCCTGAGGCCTGGTGATGGGGCCAGGCCTTACAAGTGTGGATCAGGACCCCTCCCAGATGTCACAGGATAATGGAGGTTAGAGCAGGGAAGAGAGCATCCCAAGGTCCCACAGCAAGCCTATGCTCCAGACAAAACCAGAAGCCTGGCCAGGGAGTGCAGAGCCAAGCAACTTAGAGTTGTCACTTGCTGAGATGATCTTGTTTCTGTGTTCTTGCTTGCTGCCTCCCTCGCTGGAACGTTTACTCCCAGGAGCAGGGCCTTGTCTGTCCTGTTCACAGCTGTGCCCTGAGCTTTCAAAACAAGCCTCTAGCTGAATGGTCAGAAGGCCTGGGCAGGCTTCTTTGTCTCACATCACAAGGTGTCCCAAGGAAAATGTTTCAGGACTGATACAGAGGCTTCCTGATGCCATTAGGGTCAGGGATCTCATTGCCTTGCCCCTCTAGCAGCCTTTGGGTATAGTTTCCGTCCTCCTGCACCCCAAATAGCTGCTGTTTCTTTGGGCATTGCACCTGCGTTTCTGGCGGGAAGAAGGGAGTTAGGATAGTGGGTGGAAGACATGTGTTGATGAAGCCTGTCCCTTTTAAATCAGGAACACGGCAGATTTCCTAGAAGTGCCTAATAGTGCATTGGCCAAACCATAAATAGTGGTTCTCTGGCTTGCTTTTTTTGATTAACATCTTGTAGGGTCTGGTCTCAGACTCGGCCTTCACTTTTGTTGTTTGGTGGTGATTGTTGTTTTCTTTGATAAAATAAAAACCCCCTATGTGGGGGAAATACCCCAATGAGGTCATTCTTACTGAGGTGTTCATGGCAAGCGTGCTATTTTAGCCACCTACTTCTTAGGGGGCCTGGGTCCCTGAGGTTCTTTCCCAAGGGTGGGGTTAACAGTTGGGAGGAGGGGGCACTGCCAGAGTTGGGTGCTTACCAGGGATGGCCCCATAATCCTTGCAGCAACTCTGGACATGCAATGACAAGTCCACTTTCTAGCTCAGAGTGAGGCAGAGGCTGGTCAGAGACCAGAGCTGGGAGGGGAGTCGGGCTGCCCAACTCCAGAGCCAGCATTCTGCCCTGCACGGACAGAACTGGCCTCACCCACGGTCCACACTGCTCAGCTCTGGAAGTGCCTGGAGCTGATACTCAACCAAAGGCACCAGCACAGCTGTTGGGCTGTTTACCACCTGTGCCCCCTCCGCCTGGCATCATCCTGCAACCTTCTTCCTGCAGAGCCTGTGGCAGCATCAACAGACTGGGATGGGGACTCACTGTGCTCCCTGGTGCAGCCTGAGACTCCCAGACCGCCTGGCTGAGGGTCTGACAGACAGGCAGGTACCTTGTCTACCCACTGGACTTAGTGAATAGTCACTGGAGGGCCTGACTCTCCCCGGCCCCAGGCCTGTGAGCTGCCCTTGTCAGGTGACCCTCTGAGGTCAAGGCCTGAACCCCTTCCACAGGACACGCTCAGGCCCTGGCCCTGATGGCATCAGGAAGCCTCTGTACCAGTCCTGAACCTCTTTCCGTGGGACACCGTGAACGTGCTGGGTTGGGGGACAGGAGTCGGGAGGGAGTGCTGTGTCATTTCTCATATTTTTCAGACTCTACAGATGTCAGTCCCAAACCCCAAAGCAGAAATAAGGTGGGGAAGGCAGCCAGGAGAGAGCCCCAAGCCAGTGGGTGGCAGGGAGGTGACCTTCAGCCTGGACAGGCTGCAGAGGGCACCCAGGAGTCCCTGGGAAGAGGAGATCCCTGGAGTGACCCTTGGCTGGCACTCCTTGTGGGCCGCTCGTGCAGCTGTCCCCAAGGAGGGCTGCATTCTGGTTCTGCTGTGACCGGCTGCGTCTCCCATGGCAGGCCATGACCCCCTCGGGGGCTGGCAGGAGCCAATCACCTCTGCTTTGCTGCCTTCCTCTCCTGGCTGGGACTGAAGAAGGCTCAGCTGAGAAAGGATACAACTAAGAGCAGAAAGAACCATAGTAATAATCATAATCTAAGCAACTGCCATTGTGTGGCATCCTTACCATGACTCAGTCCCTCCTGAGCGCTCCACCTGGCTTCACTGAAAGGACACAAGCCTCTGCAGCTCTTTGTTTAAACATGAGACCTGGTGGAGTTGTGGGTTTCATTTTTAGCTCCAGGCATGTGGGTGAAGTGGGAAGTTCCAATGATGCTCTTTTGACTTAACAAAGGAAACTCACAAGCAATTCTGCCTTTGAGGAAACAGAGAGGTCTGTTTAAATGTTAATACACCAAAGCAACGAATTATCAAGCAGGATGACTGCCCAGAATTATGGATGGTTTCAGGAGTAAAGATGATTTTCTGGGATTCGGGACTCATCTCTGAAGCCAGGGGTCTTGAAGACCCCTCTGTCAGAAGGAGAGTTTACAAGTGCAGTTTTACAAGATCTGTATCTGCCCTGCGCCGGTGGCGGAAGCCTGGGGGCACTTCCTCCCTCTTATCTTGCTGAGTCTGGAGGGTCTGAAGTTTTCAAGGCTTCCGCCAGTCAGCAAAGGGAGTATGAAAACTGATCTGGAGAAGCTCAAAACTTATCAGCTGTAACGGAAAAGATCAGAATATAAGTGGCGAGCATATGCAATGTTACCACCTGCACGTACAGTGAGATGGGCGCTATCCTCATCCCTGCTTTGGGTGAGAGGAAACTGAGACTTGGAGAAGTCCATGACTTGCCCAAGGTCACCCAGCCAGGAAGCCAAGGGCTGCACTTGTGCTGGGGGACCCTGATCGTGTCCAGCGTCGGGTCTGGGCTCCATGGTGAACCCTGCTGAGCAACTGTGTTCACTTCCTACTGCCACTGTAATAAGGTCCCCTAACCTTAGTGACCTAACTCAACATAGATTTATTGTCTTACAGCTCTGGAGGCCAGAAGCCTGAAATGGGTCTCCTGAGGCTAGAGTTAGGTGTGTGCCGGACTGCATTCTGCTTCTGGAGCCTCTAGAGGGAAGTCCGTTCCCTCACCCTTTCTGGTTTCTAGACACTGCCTGCATTCCTTGGCTCACAGCCTCTTCCTCCTTCTTCAGAGCCAGCTGTGTGGGCTCTTCTGCTCTCTCTCTGACTCTGATATTTCCACCTCCTGCTTTCACTGGGCCCACCCAGATCATCCGGGATAATCCTCCCATCTCGAAATCCTCAGTTTCATCACACCCGTAAGGCCCCTTTGCCATGTAGGTGATGTATGCACAGGCTCCAGGGCTAGGACGTGGGTGTTTTGGGGGAGGCTTTGTTCTGCCTAGCACAGTGGCCTTGACCAAAGGGTTGTGAGGAAGCACCATGCTGTTCTTCCTAGTTTTGGGACCTTTGGCTTTTGCCCTTGTCTAGTTATGGTCTAGTCATGTATACCTTTGGGATGGCAGCTGTCCCCTCCTCAGGACGCTGGGTGGGGATGATAATAAGCAGGCCAGGCATCCATTCCACAGGGAGTGATCGAGGCTCCGCTGAGGGACTCGTGTGTTCTGCGGGCTGGTGACCCAGTGAAGAACAAACGACTCCGTTAGGACTCCCGTGCTTATAGGAGGGGGTCGGTGCCTGGTGGTGCCACTTGCCCATGATGGGGCTGCCACTTGTGATCTGCTCAGGACTCAGGATCAGACAGATGAGTGTTCAAATCCTAGCTCTGCCTCCTCCCAGCTGTCTGAGTATGATTGAGGTGAGGGAGTAGGGAGAGGCCGAAGGGAGAAAACAGGCAGATGTGTTCACATGACCTCACTGTGCCTTTACCGCAGCCCTGCGTCTTGCAGAGAGGGCATCAAGAACTCAGAGAGGGCCGCGTCTCCTTTGAGACCACCCGGCTGCTGAGCGGGAGCTGGGATTCCCATGCTCCGGGATTCCCATGTTGGTGCTGCCTACCCCCCTAGGGCTGTCTGCCATGTCTGCGGGGCTCCCTTCATGTATTTTAAAAATCGACTTACTGCTTTTTTATTTAAGTGCATCTGTTTTAAAATGAGACTTTATATTATGCCTATAAATGGAAAATCACAGAACTCTCTGGTTATGTATATTTTTATAATGCACATTAAAATGAATTTATCACTATAAAAATGAAAAACGTTCATCCGTAGACTGTGTGAAATCATCCCACGCGCCATGTGCACGTTGAGTTCCTGTCTGTGGGAATTGGCCCCACGCCTGCTCTGGTCTCACCAAATCACCATGTTATGAATGGCTGCCATTTAGCATGGTATGAATTCTTCGAAGGATTTCCTGGCACATCAAATGCAGACTCCCCAACGTGGTCCCAGGGCCTGCCTGGTTACTGCTTCCCAGTCTCCAGGCCCTCTGGCCTTGCTGCTCTTGGACAGGGTAGGATTTCTCTTCAAAGGCCCAGCCAGAAGGTGCCAGAATTTGAACCCAGACCATGAGTCGGGTCTCACTCTGTTGCCCAGGCTGGAGTGCAGTGGCACAATCATGGCTATTGCAGCCTTGATCTCCTGGGCTCAGGTGATCCTTTCGCCTCAACCTTCCAAGTAGCTGGGACTACAGGCACGTGCCACCATGCCTGGCTAATTTTTTTAAAAAATTATTATTTAATGTAGAGACGAGGTCTTGCTAAGTTGCCTAGACTGGTCTTGAACTCCTGGGCTCAGGCAATTCTACTACCTCTGCCTCCCAAAGTGCTGGGATTACAGGTGTGAGCCACCATGCCAAACCCCAAGTTCTTAACTGCATCACTTTTGCATGATGTTCAGTGTCAGGGAGGCCTATAAACAGACTTGAAAATGAAGTAGGGAAGGGACTGGCTGGACCTCCCAGGAGCCCCAAGCTTACAGAATTCCCTTGTTCTCATTGGCAAATGGAGAAGGGTTTGATCAAATCCACCAGACAAGTTCTGTGGATCCAACAAAGCAATTCCTGCCTAGGAGGAGAAGCTTAGGGGCTTTTTATGAACTCTCCTGCGCAAAGATGAGGGGCTATGGCAGTGTTCAATCCTAAATTCTCAATCTCATGGGAGGGCGGGGCTTCGTGGCTGGTCCTGTCTGCTCTCTACTGGAAGCCAGGCACTGCCAGGGAGCTCGGCCTGGGGACAAAGCAGGGCTTCTTCCAGCCATGTTGCATCTGAGAAGGGAGACAGATACCCTCTATTAGATAGAGCTCGCTTCATAGTCATGGCTTATTAACTCCAATTTTTCCCGAGAGCAAGGGGAAAAGAATCTCCAATTTTGTGAGTAACAGGGAGCCTTGAGGCCCATGATGGGGGTTGACTGAGGGTCTCCCAGATTGCCATGAAGAGCTGGTTCTGCTCGAGCAAAAGCCCAGGGCCTGGCATGTGGTTGGTGGATTTGCTTAGCAGTTATTCTCCTGTCCTGGTTTGGGGCCTTGCACACCTCTTCAGAGCACGGGAAGAGCACGCTTCTCCCTGAAGCTGGGGTCAGGGAGGGAGAGGAACACCAGCTCCAGGGTGGCTTCTAGGACCCATCAGCCTCAGTTCAAATCCCTGCTCCTTCACTGACCGGCTGTGTGACCCTGGACAAATTGTCTCACTTCTCTGTGCCTCAGTTTCTTCATCTGTAAAATGGCGGGAATAACAGTACCTCCCTCAGAGCGTTGAGGTGAGGGTCAAAATAGCTGTTCTTGCAGCCAGACTGATCTGGGTTGGAATCCTGCCACCAGCACTAACTACTGTGTGATTTGGGACGAGTGTCTTGGCCTCACTGGACCTCTGTTTCCTCTTCTGGACATGAGCTTGGTGGCAGTTCCAGCTTCCAGGGGTGGTGGTGTGTGTCCAGTGAGCAGGGCCATGAAACTGCTGAACCCCAGCCCTGTGCAGGGCAGGTCAGGAGGAGGGTGCGAGGGTCAGCTGTCCCCGGGAAGTCCCTCCCTGGGGATCTCTGAGTCAGGTTGTGGCCCTCCCCCTACTCCCTGCCCTAGGGGCCCCGCCCCAGCTGTGACAACCTTGCCCCTGCCTGTCTAAGGGGCAGGAAGGAAGTGAGGAGGGCTGCCAGCAGTTTCCCCTTTTCTCCCCACTCTAGCACCAGACTCCATCTCCTCAGTGCCTCGCTGGAGGGGACGGCAGCACCATGGACCCCCGCAGGGCTGCCAGCCGCCAGACCTGCTGCTGCTTCAATGTCCGCGTGGCCACCACCACCCTGGCCCTCTACCATATGGTAAGTATGCAGCAGGCCCAGGGAGGCTGTGCCCTGTGTGTGTATGTGTGGGTGAGTGGCCCCTGATCTATGGAGTCCCTCACATGGAAGGACAGCTACTTACCACCTCTCTGTGGGACCGTGGATAAATCCTTTTCTGCTCTAGGCCTCGGTTTGCCCCTCCATCAAATGGGGAGAGGGGACCCTGCAGCTGCCCAGGGAGAGGGCAGTGGGGGGAGCAGGAGTCCTCCTTCCAAGCAAATGTGACTGACATTCGCTCTGAGGCTCAGTTTCTGTCTCTGTGAAGTGGGCGCAATAGCAACCACGAGATTATCTGTGTGTAAACACAGCAGCAGATGGGAAAGTGCTTTGGGAGCCAGGAGTCTTGGGAGAAATTCAGTTGGGATTGTTGCCAGGATGCAAGGTCGGCCGCAGACACAGATGCAGCCCTGATTCTTCCTGTGGGGCCTGGATGGGACCTGGGCTATCCAGGGAACGAGAAGGAGGAAGCTCCCCTTTGGGCTTCCAGTGCGGATGCAGCGGGCTGAGTCCTCTTCGTTTATGGCTCAAACCATGGCCTTCTCCCAACCCAGGAAAACTTGAGTTCTGTGCTCATCAGTGGGTAACTCGCCTGGTCTGAGCTGTGGGGCTGCCTGAGGCAATGGCTAGAGTTCTCCTTAGAAGCTGATGTGTCCTTTAACCCACAGTGTGGCTCGGGGCAAATCATAGCCCCTGGGGTCAGGGCTCCCTCTCCATCTGGGGTGGCTGAAGGTCGGGGTCCCTGTTCTGTCCTGTCTAAACCCACCCCCCCCAAACCCCTGGCCACACCCAGTTCCCCCAGACCCAGGCAACTTCCTCCTAGGGTGACTCAAGGCTGTGGTTACCAGTCCTCTCGAACCTGGAAGAGCCTGACTTCCTCAAAATTGGCCTAAATCCGTAGGCTGGTTGGGCTGTGGTAACTGCCTGGACCTGGCTGCATCTGCTTCCTGTCACAGGCAGGGCAGACAAGGGCCCAGCCTTCAGAGAGGCGATGTCACAGGCAGGGCGGACAAGGGCCCAGCCTTCAGAGAGGCGCTGTCACAGGCAGGGCGGACAAGGGCCCAGCCTTCAGAGGGGCGATGCTACTTAGGGGTTAGCACCCAGCCTCTGGATTCGGGATCCTGTCTGCAAATCCTGGCATCCTTGCTTCCTGGCTGTGCAGCCTGGGGTGACTTACTTAACCTTTCTGAACCTCATTTTCTTCATCTAAAAAAGAATTGGAAATGAGAGTAATTCTACCTAACTGATAGGTTGTTGTAAGGGAAATATTTGCAAAGCATGCAGAACAGTGCCTGACATGCAGTGAGTGCTTGATTATTAATGTGTGTCATACATGGCCCTGCCGTCAGCACACTGGGAGTCAAGCTGCCAGCTCCCAGAACTCCGGTTTTGGGAAAAGCTTGAGGTCGTCCTACCCAGCTCAGCTGAGAGAAGCAAATGACCCATTGACTGCCCTGGCACCCTGTCTTTGGGGCCTTCAGGCTCAAGACTATGCAACATTGCTGGAAGGACAGCAGTAAACGGAGGCATCCCACAGGCAGCAGGCCCTGTGTCCTTACCCAGTTCTGCCTCTAATGGGCTATGTGGTCTCAGACCAGTCTCTCTCTGGGTCTCAGTTTCCCCTTTATAAAGTCAGGGGTAAGAGGACATGGACTGGTCAGAGGTCTTAAATCTCGACACCTCCAGGGTCCAGACAGGTCATGTAAGTGACTGCAGTGGGGGTGGAGAGTTCTGCAGTGACCTGGGGAGCTCTTGCTGGTTCACTCTGACTGACCATGAAGGAAAGTGGGCCCCAGCATCAACTCTCCTGATGCTTAGATAGGCAGGAAACAGGCTTTTATGTCACATCTTCTGAGATCTCAAGGCTGCTGACTGGCACAAGGTAAAAAAGAAATTCCTGTGCCAAGTCCGTTTGCAGATTGCCTGGGCCCGGAGACTGCCCTGCAAACCCTGGGCTTTGAGACTCTTGAGGTTTCTTCTTGATCACACCATCTGAGGTCCTCACCTATAAATGGTTACGTGATATCCAGTCCCTGCCCACAGGCCTGGAGAATGTGTGGGCCTAGGTGATCAGGGAAGACTTCCTAGAGGTGGTGCCATTGGCAGGAGGAGCAGAGTTTGGCTGTGGGCAGTATGGAAGGGGAGGAGAAACAGGTGAGGAGAGACGTGTGTGTGTGTGGCTTATACAGGGACACTGCCGAGACCAGCTTGGAGGTTAGGAAGGAGACTGTGATAGTGACTTTAAGCGAAAGTTAAAAGTTTGGACCTTTCCTATTGTGAACCACTGATATTTCAGGCTGGATAATTCTTTGTTGTTGGAGCCTGAGTTGGGCATTGTAGAAGTTTAGCCACAATGTAGATGCCAGTAGTATCACCTCCCCGTTTCCCTGCCCGGCCGGTTGTGATGGCTAAAAATGTCTCTAAATATGGGGTCCGGTCGCTCCCAGTGGAGACCCACTGCCTAGCATGTGAATCATGGGGAGCCATGGGATGTTCTAGAGGAAAAGGCATAAGAACAGAGGCGTACACCAGGAAGCCTTACACCTGGCTCAGGCGTCATCTCCAGGATGCGGCTGCCAGTTGACTCCAGTTGGGGGTTTATCTTCCTGCCCCCGTGGTGAGCATCCTCTCTCCTTCCCAGAAAGGGCAGGGACTGGGGGCTTTCCTGTGACCTAGCAGTCAGGTAGCAGGTGTGCTGATGGCACCTTGAACATCTGGATGGAAAAAGAGAAGCTGTGGTCCAGATGTGCCAATAGCCCCTGCTGGTTGTCATCTGGAGCCAGCCATGGATGACGAGTGTGCGTACTGTGAGCTATTTGTGGATGTGGCCCCTCTGGGGAGGGTTAAATTGGGCCCTTGCCATCCTGAGACCATGCCACGCTTTATCGAGTCATGGGGGTGTTATGACGGGAGCACCCTTTCATGTCCAGTGGGGGAAGCCAGGTCCCTGGTTGGGGTGGGCAGCCTTCCTTGAGATTTCACTGTGTTTAGTAGAGAATTTTCTGGGTCACCCAAACTTGCACACGTAGGAAGCCAGATAACTTTTCTTTTTTGAGTCTCACTCTGTCACCCAGGCTGGAGTGCAGAGGCATGCTCATGGCTACCACAGCCTCAAACTCCTGGGCTTAGGTGATCCCTCTGCCTCAGTCTCCCAATTGGGTGAGACTACAGGCATGCACCACCATGCCCAGCTAATTTTCAAATATTTTTGCAGAGGCGAGATCTGGTTATGTTGCCTAAGCTGGTCTTGAGTTCCTGGGCTCAAACAGTCCTCTGTCTCATCCTCCCAAAGTGCTGGGATTACAGGTGTGAGCCACCATGTCTAGTCCAGAGAATTTTTCTAAATTGTCCACTTGGGTCCTGACTTGCCATCAACAGGAGGTGGGAACTCCCCAGAAGACCCTTTGGCTTGGAGATCTCTCTCTCCCTGACCTCTCCTCCTGGTGCTTGGAGTTCCATGATTAGAAATGCATCTTCTGATAGAAAATTGCACCTACTACGATTTCAATAGTATAGACTCAGGATATGTCACAACAAGGCGGGAGGGAAAGAGGCTGACCTCAGGGCAGTTGTGTCTGGGTTATAGGATGGCGAAAGCTCTATTTTTCTTGCTTTTCTGTCTTTTCCATACTTGGTATAATAAGCATGCACTTAGAACAGTTTAAGAATCAAAGAAACATTGTGAACATGGAACCGAGAGTTCTTGCATCTGGCACCCGGTCCCAAAGTTGTTAACGCATTTGCCACAACTGATGAACGAACACCGAGGCACCGATGGCAACCTGAGTCCAAGCCTCGTGCTTCTGTCTTCAGCTTACCCGGATGTCCTTCTTCTCAGGGGTCCACCCACCACCCAGAACGCCATGCTGCATTTTGTCATCCTGACTCCTTAGGCTCTTGGCCATGACCGTTTCTGATGACTGCGACAGTTTGTGGATCACTGGTCAGGCTTTCTGTTGAACATTCCTCAACTGGGATTTCTGATGGTTTCTTCCTGATTGGACTGGGGATGTATTTTTGGGAGGAAGACCCCAGGAGTGACGTGCCATTCTCAGCTTATCATGCCAAGGGAACATTCTACAAACAGGACTTACCCCTGTTGATGGTGACTTTGAGCTGGGGCTTCTCCCTTGCAAAGTTACCCTTCCATGGCTCTTTGGAAGGAAGTCGCCATGTGCAGCCCTTTGGAAGGACGCCACCATGCGCAGCCCACACTTAAAGAGGTTGCATTCTGCTCCACCTCCTTGAGAGCGGAGCAGCAGCAGACAGGATTTGGAATTCCTCATAGGAGGTTTATATAATAAATGGGGTCTCCCCAGTTAAAAGTAAAAGGGATCTCCCCATTTAAAAATGAGCGGGGTCTCATTTAAAAATAAGCGGGGTCTTCCCATTTATTTAATTAATTTATTTATTTATTGAGTCAGAGTCTCACTCTGTCGCCCAGGCTGAAGTGCAGTGGCCTGCTCACAGCCACCACAGCCTTGACCTGCTGGGCTCCAGCGATCCTTCCACCTCAGCCTTCCAAGTAGCTGGAACTATAAGCGCGCATTATCATGCCCAGCTAATACTTTGATTTATTATAGAGATGAGGTCTTGCCAAGTTGCCCAGGCGGGTCTCGAACCTAGGGGCTCAGGTAGTCCACTCACCTCAGCCTCCCCAAGTACGGGATTACAGGCTGAGCCACCTCTGTTATTTCTTTATTTTTATTTTTTATTTTTTTGAGTTGGAGTCTCACTCTGTTGCCCATATTGGAGTGCAGTGGCCGCTCCCGGCCACCGCAGCCTCGACCCGCTGGGCTCCGGCGATCCTTCCGCCTCAGCCTTCCAAGAGGAAGTCTCCATTGCCCTGACTTGAATACAGACACATTCCCCTCCCCCGCATCTTTACATGCCCAGTCCCAGGTCAGGATTCAGGCCTGACTCATTCATTCCCAGCCTCTGCCCTCAGGGGTTCCAGTCTGCCAAGGAAAGCTGCCAGTGACGATGGATGACATTGCTGCCTGTTATGGAGGCACGGTTGAGAGGACTTAGCCTTCAGGAACAGTTTCGCAGAGGACTTGGCCTTCAGGAAAGGTTTCTCAGAGGAGGCCTGAGTCCTAAGGGCAAGCAGGACTTTGCTTGGGTGCATTGGGAAACAGATCTTGTCAGGAATGGGGCAGCAGCGCAAAGACTTGGAGGTGGGAGGGCCTGTAGTGACTTGGATGCGCTGGGAGCTAGAAGGCTGGGTTAGAAGGGATGGCTGCAAGGTGTGGTGGGGAGGAGGGGCGAAACCCCCAGGGGCGAGTCTAGCCCAAGTCCCTTGCTTCCGTTGGGCTTCACTGCTAAAAGAATGGGTCTCTGCTTGGGCAATCAGCTCATTAAAAAATTTATTTTTATTGTTTTTAGAGGCAGGGTCTCACTCTCTTGCCCAGACTGGAGTGCAGGCAGCAGCCCTGGCTGATAGCTCCGCCGCATGACTTGAAGGGACTCGCTGCGGTTCAAGTAGCAATCTGCTCAATCTACCCAGTTTTGCAGGGTCTCACCCCTGCCCCGACAGTGCGGCAGTGAGATGTCCCCAGCTTCGAACTCCTGGGTTCAAGTGATCCTCCTCCCTCAGCCTCCCGAGTAGCTGGGACTACAGGTGCAAAGAGACAAGGTTTTGCAATATTGCCCTGGCTGGTATTGAACTCCTGGCCTTAGTGATCCTCTCACCCTGGCCTCCCAAAGCACTAGGATTACAGACATGAGCCACCGTGATATCCTCATCCATCATTTTACAGATGAGAAAACAGAGGCCCAACATGACGATGGGGCAAGGACTTGCTCCTGGCTCTGCTGCTTGAACACAGGTGTGTGGCATGAGCCAGGAAGTGCACACATGAGTTCCTTACCTGGCCCATGGCTGGGGGTGGTGTGTCTGTCTGGGAGGCCCTCTCATCACCCAGCCTTCCATGGTTAATTTATTCTTTAAAGTCCAGGTCACAGGAGACTTCCTCCTTCAGGAAGCCCTCCTAATTTGTCCTCCTCAGAGCTCCAAGTCCTCCTTTCTCTGCTTGACTTTGGGGGCAATGATTTGCAATCGGAAAGAACTGAGTCCCATCTCCATCACTCACTGGCGATGCAGTCTTGACCAGTAGGCCCCCTTGCCATCTGGGTCTCAGTTTTCCCATCTATTAAATGGTGCCACGGGTTCCTGCCTTGGAAGTGACCATTTGGGGGTGTTGCACTGATGTGGCCCTGGGAGAGATAGGGGTGTCACTGGCGAGAGTCTGTTAGAACCTGTCACCTTTATGCCCTGGTGCCCCCGAGCTGGACGGAGAGGCCTTGATCTCTGCCACTGTAGCTCTGTGTCCCTCCTGGAGGGGTGGGGAGGCCAGTGTGGGTAGGACAGGTGTTGTAGCCCTGCTCAGTATCGTGGCTGAGTGCCTGGTCAGCACAGAGTTGCTCTCATCTCTGGGGTGTGGACCCCACCCCCAGCCCCTGCAGCCTGTCAGGGGAGTGGCTGGAAGGCAGAGCCTGGCCTGGGCCCAGGCTTCTCCATCACACCGCAGCCCAAGCATTCCGGAAGTGAGGCTTTTGCTTCGAGCCTAGTGCAGCCGCCCGGAACCCAGACTTTGCGCTCAACTCACTGTGAGGCGTGTGCTGGTCTCCCAGGGGACCTCACCCCGTCAGGGGAAGGGAGGCACAGAACCCCCAAGGAGGCAGGAAGCCGAGCCAGCGCTGCATAGCCCCAGCCCTGCTCAGGGGCTGCTCCACACTAGGCACCTCTCCCCCAGTCTCAGTTTCTTCTCCCGTCACGTGGGTGTCAATAACTCTCATTTGTGAGTACCTGACACATGGCAGCTGCCACCCGAGCCTCCATTTTGCAGAGGAGGAAACTGAGGCTCAGGAAAGCCAGGTGACTTTGCAGTCTGCAGTAGATCAAGAACCAGAGCCCAGGAGGCAACTCCTGACGGAGGCAGGGGAGGGGCCGGCTTCTTGGGGTCAGCTGTCGTATCGCAGAGCCTTGTTCTTAGAAACGCGGAGCCTGCGTACACAGGCCTGATTTCACTTTCACCTGCAAAATGGGGAAAGGGGGGCTAATAATAGAACTGTCTCACAAGGCTGAGATGAGGATGTCAGGAGACAGCGCCCAGTTGGGCCTCCGTGCCTGTGGGTTCCACGCCCTCATAGGGCAGAGAGAGAATGTGCGAGTGCGGAATCCATAAATAAGGAGGACCAGCTGTATGTCAGTATTCAGAAGAGGACCTGGCACCTAAAAATGCACAGAAATAATAGCAATGATACTTATCATTGTGGGTCTTTGCTCCGAGGATCAATAGGGAAGTGGTGGTTTTGGGAAGAGTTTCAGGGGACGGAGGGTACTTCCCCAGGTATTCAGGAAAAGGAGGATGACAAGATCTCAGGCCACACCTGGAGGCCAACTCTGAGTCCCCCAGTGGCAGCCCATAGGGGGAGATTTGATGAAATACTCCCACCTGGAATATCTGCTGCTAGATTCTCTGGGTCGAGGTTTTACTCTTAGTGTCCTGTTCCTTGAGTAAAGGCTTGCCTGCCCGTCTTCCCTCTCAGAGGCCAGGGCTAAGAGGACTGTGGCAGGCCTTGCTGGGGGTGGGCGGAGGATGCTCACCTGCTCTCCTGACACTGACTCAAGCTGGCTGCTGGGCTCCAGCTACAGCACTTCCTGCGCTGCAGGTGACAAGCCTTGTCCAGCGCCATCTGAGCCATCTGAATGTTCCCTGGGCCTTGGGAGAGCAGTCCCTTCCCCTGCAGTGCCCTTCTCTCTTCTCTGCCAGCCCCACGGTCCCCACCCTGTGAGATCCAAGGGTCCATGTGTTCTCCTAGCCAACTGCTGCCATTACTAGGGACTGTTGTGTGCTCGGAGGACAGAGGACCTGGTCACAGTTCCCAAGAGGAACACCTTGTCTCACACACTTGCCTCTGCTCATGCCAGTCCCTCTGCCTGAGGCACCTTTCCCATGGCCCTTTGGGAGAAGTGTCCATTAACACCCACCTCCCCTGAGAAACCTTCCTTGGGCCCCTACCATTGGACCCTGAGTTCCGGGTGTTGCTCTGGGCCCTGTGTGCTGGGCCCTGGGTCTTCCGGCAGCCTGGACACTCGCACAAGCCTTGGCCCGGCTAGGTTCATCTTCATGATCCCATGGAATCTCCCTCTGTCATCCTGATTGACACAATCAGGGCTCAGTGCTCAATCACAGCCCTGACCCGCTGAGCTCAGGCGATCCTCCTTCCTCAGCTTCCCAAGTAGCTGGGACTATAGGTGCGTGCCACCACATCTAGCTAATTGTTAAAATTTTTTGTAGAGATAAAGTCTGTCTATGTTGCCTAGGCCGATCTCGAGCTCAAGCAATCCTCCTGCCTCAGCCTCCTGAAGTTCTAGGATTACAGGTGTAAGCCGCGGCACCTGGCCACAAATGCCTATCTTGATGAACTTCTACAGAGTAAACACACCCATGTGACCTCCACCCAGGCTAAGATGAAGGAGTTGGACAGGACCAGCACCCAAAGGCCTCTAGTGCCCCCCCCCACTACCCTGCCCTCACTAGCTACAACTCACATACGTGGTTCTATGGGCATAGGTAGCTCTGGAACTACACAGAAGTGAAGTCCCGTGGCACGCGCTCTCCCGTGTGTGGCTTCCTCTCTCAGCGCTGTGTCCGTGCGCTCTGAGCTGTCGCTGTGGGTAATTGGCTTATGTTTTCCATTTCAGTGTATTTTTTTTTTTCTTTGAGTCGGAGTCTCACTCTGTCGCCCAGACTGGAGTGCCGTGGCCGCTCCCGGCCGCTGCAACCTCGACCTGCTGGGCTCCGGCGATCCTTCCGCCTCAGCCTTCCAAGTAGCCAGAACTACAGGCGTGCGCTACCACGCCTGGCTAATTTTTGATTTATTATAGAGATGAGGTCTCGCTGCCCAGGCGGGTCTCGAACCCGCGGGTTCAGGCAATCCACTCACCTCAGCCTCCCAAGGGCACGAGATTACAGGCTGAGCCACTGAGCCCGGCTTCATTGTAGTGTTTAATTGTGGGAACTCACCAAAGTGCCTTTGCCCATCTTCCCGCAGGACATTTGGGTTGTTTCCAGCTTGGGGCTGTTACAAATACAGCAAACACAGTGGCCATCAGGCCCCGTGTTTGGGGTCCACACACAAGCCTCTTTGCTACTCAGTCAATCTTTCTGAATCATCATCTTCAGCATAGATACTTGTCACTCCTCACAACCACTCCACAAGGTGGGTGGGTTTTTCTTCTCTCTTCTACAGATGAAGAAACTGAGGCACAGAGAAGTAATGTAGCCAGACGAGGATCACACAGGGGATCAGTGGCTGTACTGGGGTTCTGACCAGGGTCTGTGAGCCCCAGAGCCCAGTGGAGAGGAGGGGACAGTGAATAGTGGCGGGGTGGGTGGACAGAGGTGGGAGGGAGGATGAGGGCGCTGGCAGAGTGAAGAAGAAAGAGAAGCCAGGCCCTGGGGCGGTGGAGGCAGCGGGGCTGGGCTGCAGCTGGGTGTGTGGCCCTGGAGGGGGCATTCGGCGGTGTCTGGGTCAGTTGGAGAGGTAGCTGGGGAGATAGTGCTGAGTGAGGGGACGAGGCCCGCCTGGCAGACCTGATAAGCCCTGACCAGAAGACAGAATGGGGGAGGGGAGTTTCTTCTCGTTGCCCAGGCAAACCCAGGGCCCCCAGGGAAACCAGAGTGGGCAGGTGAGGTTGGGAGGAGCTTCAGAGAGGGGTAATAATAATAATAATAACCATCATAATGGCCTAGGTGTGCAGGTGCCCCTGAGGTTCTAGGGTGGGGGGAGCAGCCCTGAGGGGAGTGGGAGCTGGAGGAACAGGGTGTGGCGCTCAGGACCCACTTTGCAAACCACATTATCTGTTGGGGAAGGGTGGGGGACAAGCCTGGCGACTCCTGGTGCCACCTCTGCCATGTTCCTGCCAAGCCAGCTGTCCTTGTCATCTGTGAGGCAGGGAACGGTCTGAGCGCACGGACTTGTTAGGAGGTTGTCGTGGGAAAGAAATGGGCAGAAAAGTGTCCCTGCGCCTGCGGACAGAGTGGTGCTTCCGATGGCTGGGTCCTTTCTAAAGTCTCAGAGGGTGGGTTGGCCTGCTGCTCTGAGAGGTGCCCCCCAAGCCTCAAGGAGGGAGATAGGGGCCCAGCCTCCTGCAGGGGGAGCTGGTCTTTGATCCTCAGGATTGGGGGTCTGGTGTCACACCACTCCCACTTGATCTTCATGATCACCGTCCTGCCCCTTGTCCCCACTGTCACCACCCCCCTCATTGTCATTAGCTTCAGCAGCGGCAGTTAATTACCACCTCCCGGCGTGCCCACTGGCATGACCTCCATCACCACCACCCCTGCCATGTCTGCGGTCATTGTCAACACCCCATGCACCACGTGATTGCCACTGTCACCACGCCAACTCCAGCCTGACAGACACTCCCCCACCCTGCCCATGGCTGGACCCTTCCAACAACACTCCTCCCCACGTTCAGCCTGGGCACCCCTCTGGCACTGCCACCATCATTACAGGCCCTATCCAGTATTGCCCTCTTGTCCCACCTTCCCTGATTTCCTTCCTAGAGCTCCCGCTCCTCGGAGCCACCAGGGAAAGAAACCCAAGTTCCCCTGTTTCCTGGTCACAACTCCTTCTGGTTCTGGGAAGGAGGTGCTTTGTTATTGAGAAAGAGGGGCTGGCGGGGTGGGAAAGGGAACTGAAACTCTGGAGAGGCAGAGGGAAGAGGGGAAAGGGGAAGAGACAGCGGGTGGGATGGGAGATCGAGCAGGGGAACCGCAGCCTGAGCCTGAGCCTAGGTGGAGACCAGACAAAGCTGGCTCTGACTCCGAGACTGTGTGGCTGGTCACCATCCTTCGCCGGGCTTCCCCCCTCTCAGGGAAGAGACCCCCATGCGCCCTCTGAGTTTCCCTGGAGGGATGCCTCTTCCTGGAATGCTTTTTTCTTCTCTCTGCTGGAAAACTCCTCCTTATCCTTCAGAGCCACACTCAAAGGATTCCTGATGGTGAATCTTTCCCTGAGTCTTTGGGACAGTGGTGATCCAAGTCCCCTGTGTGTCCTCTGTGATGACTCTGAACACACTGTCCACCCATCGGGCTCCCCTGAGACTGTGACACCTCAGGCCAGGGTCAGTGGCTTGTGTAGACAGTCTGGAAGTGGTAGATGCCCAGAGAGACTGACTGGGGGGAAGAAATGCCCAACTGCACTTTTATAGAGCACCTGCTCTGTCTGGCTCTGAACACAGCTGGCCACTTGACCTAGCAGCCCTGTGAGGCAGACCCAGGTATTAACCCCATTCCTTAGATGACCAACCCAGGCTGGAGAGGTTAGTGGCTTGCTCAGGGGCACAGGGCTCGGGGAGAGCTCTCACTCCAGCTGCCCGGTTCTTAACTTCATGAGCTCACCAGTGTAGAATGGGACAGGTGGTTGGCAAATGCTGCCTGGGCATTGTGGGAGGACGGGAGCCCCGTGCCCATCACAGGACGGTGTGGGTCCCAAGGTCACAGCTCTGTGTGATCTCAGAGCTGAGAGAGAGTGCAGCACTGCATCCAGGTGAAACCAGGGGTGTGGGGGGAAGGCGTGGGCTGGGGTTCTGGAACCTAGTCTCCGGGGTTTCAGGTCTCCCCCAGCTTATGTCATAGGTAAGCCAGGTACTTTCCAGGAGCTACCAACGGCTCTTGGGTAGGGACTCGGGTGGGGTGGTGGGAGCCCTAGGGTACAGGCCCTGGGGGCCCTGGGGCCAGGAGGCCCTGGCATCTGGGTGTGACATCCTAGTGTGTAGGAGTCCTGTCCCCTTGGCCCTCCTGTGTCCAATCATCCAAATGACTCCAGGT
This sequence comes from Cephalopachus bancanus, assembly GCA_027257055.1. NCBI lineage: Eukaryota > Metazoa > Chordata > Mammalia > Primates > Tarsiidae > Cephalopachus > Cephalopachus bancanus. Next base: position 1,871,604 of record JAPVLO010000284.1, on the reverse strand, counting down.
ACAAATGGGGGCGACTCTCCTCATTGATCAGAGAGGGAAACTGAGGCCAGGGAGGGGCCAGGACCTGGTCAGGGCCACAAAGCAGGGAGACATGGAGGAAGCCTCCTGTGCCCCAGCTGTCTCCAGAGCTCTGAGTGTCCAGGCTGGGGATTGGCTGCCAGGGGAGGGTAGGAGGATGACTGGAGACATCAGGCACTGAGCCGGGCAACCAGCCCCACCCTGAGGGGAGCCCTGGGCCCTGGGAGAGAGAGGCAATGGGGTTCACTTCCCAGCTGGGCCACATGGCACAGGGCATGTGAGTTCTCCTCTGTGGGCCTCCATTTCCTGTCTGTAAAACCGGGGAAAGGCTGCCTCTCTTGCAGGGTTTTGGGAAGTTGCAGTGCAAGCCTGTTAGTACAGGTCTGAGCACACAGTAAATGTGAGATCCTCTTCACCTCACTTCCTAGCAGGCCCCTCCTCCTTTTCTCTTGGGTCAGAGACTGGCACCTTCCATGGAAGGCTGGAGCCTCTGCACACGGTCTGAGTCCATGAGGTTGCCTTACTGTGTGACCCTGGGCTGGTCCCTGCCCTCTATGAGCCTTGGGGTTCTCATCTGGCAAATGGGGATAAAATCACTGCCCCCTCCACTGCAGGGTTGTTGAGAGGTGCCATGGGGTAACAGGGTGCCTGGCTTTTAAGCACACATGGTTTTGACAACAATAAAACCATTTCCGCTGCTGCTGCTGCTTCTTGCTCTAGCTGAGGGGTGGGAGCAGAGATGGGGGTGCCTCTCTGCCTCCGGAGGGGCTGGGGAAGCAGGCTTCCTCTCTCAGGGCTGCTTCTTGTGGGTGCCAGTCACAGCCCCACCTCCCTGCCTGCGCTCTGGGTTGCTCTTGGCCTTCCTGGTGAGACAAACCTGGTGTACTCTCAGCAAACCTGGTGTACTCTCAGCAGGCAGAGGGGCAGCAGGAGTAGGTTCCCTGCTCCCAGTACAGCCCAATGTCTCCATTCCAGCACTCCAGCCAGAAGCAGATTCTGCTTGCCGACACCCCTGCTCAGGGCTTTGCAGACACAATGCGAATTAATCCTTTAAGTCCAGCGATTGCCATTTTCCAGATGAGAAAGCTCAGAGAGGTGAAGGGACTTGCCTAAGGTCACACGGTGACCTGGATTCAAGTCCATCTCCATCTGACTCAGGAGCCCGTCTCTTCATCACTCTTCCATGCTATCACTCTCCACCTTGCTAAACAGGATGTAACATGGCAGGAAGACAAGTTGAGACCTGTGTCTGAGCTAAAACAACACACACACACACACACACACAAAACCACACACACACACACACACACACACACAACAACAACAAAACCCACACAGTCAGCAAAGGAGTAAAGGGGAAGACAAATGGTGGGTATCTGGTTGCCTGTCTGCTGAGCATGAGTTACAAGTACAGGGCTACCTAGAAAGTCATGTAATCTTAGGCCATATTAATAGAAGTAGGGAATCCACTACCAGGGAGGGGACAGTTTTGTTGTTCTCAGTGTGGGCAGGTGGTGCCTAGAGAATTGCATGCATGTGATGGGAGAAGGGCGGAGGGCCTGCTGCAAAGACATGGACTCACAAAAAGTTGTGAGTTCCTTGTGGTTGGAAGCATTTATGTAGAGGCTGCTTGGCATAGGATTCCTGTATCGGGTGGTGGGAGGCATGGACAAGGTCACCTCCAAGGTCCTTTCAAACTCAGTTTTGTGGCTGAACTTCAGCTGTTGCTAGGGCTACCCCAGTACTCAGGTCTATCAGAGACACCCCTTCTCCATCATTCATAGCAAGGATCCGCTGAGGGGGTGGGGCTCATGTGTTCATTTAGTCATTCAACAAATAGAACAGCTGGAGCAGTGAACAAGAGACACAGGCTTTCCCTGCCTGAAGCCTGCAGTGGTGTGGGAATCATGGCTATACTCATGGAGTGAGTGCTTACTATCCGCGAGGCGTGTCACGTGAATTGTCCCATCCAGCCCCACTACAGCCCTGTGAGGCACAGATCATCACCCCCATTTTGAAGATGGGGAAATTGGGGGCATGGGGATGGGATGGTGGCACCCGGGGAGTCAGGGCCCAGATGCTCTTCAGGCCCTCCCAGGCATGTGTTGATGACTCCAGGAGCATGAAGCGCTATGGTACTCAGGGGCTGTGACGAAGTTCCCACGATGCCCAGAGCCTGTCGTTGCCAAGTGGGTGCAGAGGAGGAGGCCCCCGCCCCTCCCCGCCTCGGCCTCCTCAAGTCTGCCCTTCAGTGGAAACAGTTCCCGCTTACTGAGCACTGAGCATGGGTCTCAGGCTCTCCTGGGTCAGTCTCGTGGACTCCTCACGATAGCCTCCCGAAGGAATTCCAGTGTTGCAGCCATTTTACAGATGGGGAAACCGAGGCACACAGCAGTCCAGCGGCTTGCCCAAGGTCACACAGCTGGAAAAAACAAGACCCAGGATTAAGAGCTTGAGCTGTCTGTCTCAACCAGGATGCCCCACCAAGGGCCCTCCGTCCTCTCGGGACCCCTCCCACAAGCCCCACTGAATGCCATCTTGAGGAAGGGGCCGGAGGAGGAGCCGTGCGGCCCTGCTGACTGACTCTGTTTCGCCCCCAGATCATGAGCATCTTGTTGTTCATCGAGCACTCGGTGGAGGTGGCCCACGGCAAGGTCTGCAAGTTCTCACAGATGGGCTACCTCAGGGTTGGTAGGTCCAGGGGGTACTTGGGGGGGTGGGGATGGGGAAGGCCCTGACCAGGGTAGCCAGGCTGGGGTCCAGGGCCCGCCACCTCCAGGCTGGGCGGCCCGGGCAGGTCCCTCATCTGCAGATGGGGATGTTCCGCCTGGCCCCACCGGGGCCCCAGTGGTGAAAGCGGAAGGGGCAGTACTCTGCAAGCCCCACCAGCGTATGAAGGTGACAGCCACATACTCCTGCATAAGCCCATCGGCGGCGGCTGCACCCAGTTAGAATACATCGGAAACTCCCCACCGTGGGACCCTTCCCTGCTGGCCTCCCCGACCACATCTCCCTGCAGGCTCCTACCCCAGCTCTCTCCAGCCACACACACTGACCACACCAGGCTCATCCCCGTCTCGGGCCCCTGCCCGGAGCACCCACCCCCCACGGCTCATGGCTGCCTCCTCGGCACTCTCAGGCCGCTCCTCAGGGATGCCTTCCCCTGGTGACCTCCTTCTGCTCCGCGTAGACCCCAACCTGGCACACTCTGTTCCGTCACCTGCTGTCCTTGTGTGCCTTGAGCCTGAGGACTGCAGGAGGGTGGAGCCTGGGCTTTCCTGTTCCTGCTCATGGCCTCACACCAGCAGTTCCCAAAGTGTGGTCCTCGGAGCCCGGCTGGGGTCCCCAGGGGCACCCCAGGTCCTCACGGCTCCCCCTTGCCTTTTAGCCGACCTGATTTCCAGCTTCCTGCTCATCGCCATGCTCTTCGTCATCAGCCTGAGTCTGCTGATGGGAGTGGTCAAGGTAAGGGCCTGGGTTGGGGGAGGGGGGAGGGGAGCGGAGGAACCCCGGAGCCCCTGTTCCCAGCTGCCTCCTGCGTGAGTTTAGGTAACCACAGGAGACACCGGGAAGCCACCCTTTCTATGATTTTGTCCCCAACTGTGGGTGCATATGCATGAGTACTCCATGGTCTCCATGGTCACTTGCTTTCAACTTAAGGAGGACTTCGGCCTCAGCCTCTCAGGGTCTCTTTCCACACCATGACGGGGTCCACACCGTTGGTGGGCAGTGCCGGCTGCTGGGAGGGTGGGAAGTGCTTATCGTAGGGGATCCCGTCTGTACCCTGGGACTTTCACATTTGCCCTTTGGAGGGCCTTGTTTCCCTTTGGGACCCCTGGGGCTGGTGGCCTCAGTTTCCTGTTAAATGTGGTCTCCGTGCCCTAGCACGGGGGGCTGCATGGATTGCGACACTTTGGTGAGAACATCCTGGTGCCCCACAGGGAATTTCTAGAGACAAGAGGAAGTCTTGTCTGGGCACCGAGAGAGGGGAGAATGCCTTGGGTCTGGCAGTCAGCGAGAGGCACAGGGCAGGGAGTGTGGGTGCAGGCGGCTCAGTTCCACACAGTGACATGTGCCCATGCTCTGGGTGGGACCAACGCCCTGGAAAGTGTCCAGGAACTGGCAGTTTCATGGGGAAAGAGGACCCTCAGAGAGACAGGGACATCCAGTGTGGCAATGAGGAGCTCCTGGGCCCGAGGAGAAGGTGTGGGGGAGTTGGGGCAGCTGGGGCTCAGCACCTGCAGCCAAGGAACTGCCATCACTTGGCCTGCAGAGCCGGCAGCCAGGGCCTGGCCAAACAGGACAGGACACAGAAGGAGACGGGGCCCAGTACGGGACCCAGCAGAACAGGTCCACGGGGTGCTGCTGCTTTGGAATGCTCTCCTTCCCCCCTGCCTGAAATGCCACCACCCACTTCCCTTGCTGACACCCACTCTCGGAATCTGTGCCCTCTGGGGGATGGTTAGCATGGTGCAGGGCAATCTGGGTGCCTGTGCAGAAACCCCAGGGGCCTGGCTAGGGAAATGGAGCAGGTCGCCGTGAGCACCCTGAGGACTGGGTTGGTTTGGCTGCCTCCTGGGTGAGTTTAGGTAACCACAAGAGACACTGGGAAACCACCCTTTCTACGATTTTGTCCCCAACTGTGGGTGCATATGCATGAGTACTCCATGGTCTCCATGGTCATTTGCTTTCAACTTAAGGAGGATTTTGGCCTCAGCCTCTCAGGGTCTCTTTCCATGACTTGACACCCCTGGGAGTGGCCCATCTGGAGGAAGATCCGAGTACCTAGGCAGGGCAGGATCTCCGCCCCCACCGGGCCTTTGTTCAGCTGGCCCATCTGCCTCCAGTCGCCTACCCTTCCCCTCCAGTTTGCTCCTAATCACCTTTCCAGATCTAGCTCCCTCCTCCAGGAAGTCCTCTCTGATTCCTTCTCCTCTGCAACATAGACACAGAGTCTTTCCTTGTTGGGCTCTTGTGAGGAGTTGAGTCAAGTTCTGCTCTCCGAGCCCCTATAGGTGGGGGCAGTTCCCTTACATCTTCTGCCACACCCACCATGCTGAGTCAGCTCTCACTTGGGGCCTAGGTCTTACCCCCATTCCCAGTGTCACTGAGGAAGCCATGTGGATCCCCACAGAGTGACCTCAGCAGGGCCTTGAGGGGGTGATGTGGGAGAGGGCGGGAAGGGAATGTCCGGCTGGGTGGGGGAGCCTTGGCCATGTGCAGGGGACACCCTGACCGTGCTAGGCCACCTTTCAGAACCGGGAGAAGTACCTGCTGCCCTTCCTGTCCCTGCAAATCATGGACTTCCTCCTGTGCCTGCTCACCCTGCTGGGCTCCTACATTGAGCTGCCCGCCTACCTCAATCTGGCCTCCCCGAGCCGCACTGTGAGTACCCAACCCTGTCCCTCATGCAGCCAGCAAAGCCCTGGCCCCACCCAGGGGCTGGGAGGGGGCTGGCCACAGGTCCTGGGCTCAGGCTGGGGAGGGTGGGAGCCCTTTCCTGGGTGGCATCTCCAAGGCCCCCAAGCCCCTCCAAATGGCCCCAAGTTTCTTCCTCAGAAATATGTCTGCAGTCACCTCTCACGGGCGTGTCTTACGAGATCTCAGCCCACATCAGCTCTGTGAGTGTGTGCGCACGCACGCACATTCTGACACTATGGTGGGGGGCACATTCCCTGGGTCCCCAGGCCAGTCTTGTCTTCCCTTTGAAAGACGACTCAGGCCAGGGATGGGCATCTGCCGTGGGAATGACAGGAGGCTGCGGCGTCCGCATCAAATCTCCAGACTCCGCTCCTCACACGACTGTTGGCTTTGAGGAAGCACCCTGGCCTGGGAGTCAGAAGACCCTGGTTCTACTCTTGGGTCTGCCACCAGCCCTTGGCATGGACATCGGGGTGTCTGTGTCCCTCTGTGTGCAGGGACCAGAGAGTTGCCGATGTCTACCAGAGCCCGCCTTGCAGGCAAGGGCCAGCGTGTGCCCCACAGCAACTGGACCTTACGTGCTGGTCTCTGTCTTCCCAAGGGCCGCTCCAAGGTCCCGCTGATGACGTTGAAGCTGCTGGACTTCTGCCTGAGCATCCTGACCCTCTGCAGCTCCTACATGGAAGTGCCCACCTTTCTCAACTTCAAGTCCATGAACCACATGGTGAGTCATTTGCTGACTGTGTGGCCTTGGGCAAGTTGCTTTGCCTCTCTGTGCCCAGTGGTTAGGCTGGTTTCCCTAGAGGGAGAGCCTGGGAAGGGTTTCTTGTGTTAGTGATTTACTGAGGGAGTGTGCTCAGGAAGAACCCTATAAGGACCAAGGGAAGAAGGTTTGAGCAGGGAGGAAGCCGGGTAACATGTGGCTTTAGCAGCAGCCCTGCCTGGCCCCAAAGAGAGCTTTGGAGTAGGAATTGCACCCCAGAACGCATACCCATTTTTAAAATTGCTGTCTAATAAATTATCCCCAAACATCTTGGCTTAAAACAATAAAAAATTAAAGCTAAGCATGGTGGCTCCTCCTGCCTGTAATCCCAGCATTTTGGGGGCTAAGGTGGGAGGGTCACTTGAGGCCAGGAGTTTGAGATCAGTCTGGACCACGTAGTGAGACCCCATTTCAGGAAAAAGAAAAAGAAAAAAGAAAATATTAGCAGGGCGTGGTGGTGTATATTTGTAGTCCTAGCTGCTAGGGAGACTGAGGGAGGAGGATCAATTGAGCTGAGGATGTTGAGGTTATAGTGAGCTAGGATCGAACCACTGCATTCTAGCCTGGGCCACCGAATAAGGCCCTGCCTCTAAAAAACAAAAAGCAAGCAATATATATATATATTGAGTTGGAGTCTCACTCTGTCACCCAGGCTGGAGTGCAGTGGCATGCTCATGGCCTCGACCTACTGAGCTTAGGTGATCCTTCTGCCTCAGCCTTCCAAGTAGCCGGAAATATAGACACATGCTACCATGCCCGGCTAATTTTTTGATTTATTGTAGAGACGAAGTCTTGTCTTGTTGCCCAGACTGGTCTCAAACCCCTGAGCTCAGGCAATCCTCTTGCCTCTACCTCCCACATTTCTTATTGCACATAGCTTCTGAGCATCAACCTGGGCGCGGCTTAACTTGGTTGTTCTGACTTGGGGTCTCTCATGAGGTTGCACCCAAGGGGTGGAAGGAGGCTGTGGCCATCTGAGGGCTTGATCAGATCTCAAGGGTCCACTCCCAGGATGGCTCACCCACGTGGCTGCGGGATCTTTGCCTCACCTCATCACCCTGTGGACGTGCAACAGTGCTGCGTGCGTGCCCTCCTGCCATGGTGGCTGGCTTCCCTGAGGAAGTGCTCTAAGAGAAAGTGGGGTGGTTGGGGGGGAGCGGCAATATCTTTTACGACCTCGTCTCAGACATGGGACCAGCCAGTCCCTGGCCATGAGCTGCCCCTGGGAAGGATGTGACCTTCCAGGTATTAGGAAACTGGGAGGCTCCCAGCAGCCAAGGCAGACTCTAGAGAGCGTGAAAGTGTGGCCCTCGGGCAACTGGTACCTCCCAGTTGGGGACGGGGATGGGGGTGGCGGCATGTATGCTTCCCGTGGTTTGCTCACCTGTCAGATGGGCTGAGGGCAGCCCCTGCTCCCTGAGTCTGCTGTGGGGAGTGACTGAGGGGCTGGGTGGGCCCTCTGTGCCCCTGTGCACATGGGCTTGTGCCTCCTGGATGTGTGGGCGCTGCTGGGACACCTCACGGCCAGCGGTGTTGATGTGGCTCCCATGTCTGTTGCAGAATTACCTCCCCAGCCAGGAGAACATGCCTCACAACCAGTTTGTCAAGTTGATGGTCATCTTCTCCATCGCTTTCATCACTGTCCTCATCCTGAAGGTGAGTGGACCTGCCCCGCGTCTCCGGGAGGCGGGGCCGAGGCCCTGCTATGGCCTAGGCACCCGCACGCCGGCTGCTGGGAAACGGGCCATGTGCGCTCCTTGGCCACCTTCCCTCCGTTTCACTCCCTCCTCCAGCCTTCCCATGCCAGCACCTCTCACTTTACTTGGGACCCTCAGCGACAGCCCATTTAGAGGGCGTGGATCTGCCAGGACTGCCTGTGTTCAGGCGTCAGGGTCTTAATGCATAAACCAGGGTGGAACTGCTCTGTCTGGAATTAGATACCAACTGACTCGGGCTGGAATCCTAGTGTGTCCCTCACTAGCTGTGAGGTCAGTCATCAGCAAGTCACTTCTCTCCGGGCCTCAGGTATCACCTCTAAAAGGGACATAATGAGTCTTGTTATGCTTTTGTGTGATTCAGGCATCATAATGCAAATGGGACCTGAGGTCATGTTAATAGAGGTCTAGTAATGAGAAGGAAGGCGGTGAATGGTTGCATTCTTCTCTGGGATGATCAGGCCCAAAGGACAGAGCTGAGCTTCAGGCCCAGGTGTGAGAGGTGGCGACACACTAGAGTGTTCATAGCAGTACAACCAGCAGACTAAAGAGGCAAAAAAACTCTGGCACCTCTGGAGGTCAAGGAACTTGGGGCTATTCAGCTCGGAAAAGAGGTGACTCAAGGGACATGCTTAGCCAGGCTCGGTGGCTCAGCCTGTAATCCTGTGTCTTTGGGAGGCTGAGGTGAGTGGATTGCTTGAGCCCGCAGGTTCGAGACCCGCCTGGGCAGCGAGACCTCATCTCTACAAAAAATCAAAAATATCAGCCGGGCGTGGTAGTGCATGCCTGTAATTCCGGCTACTTGGAAGGCTGAGGAGGAAGGATCGCCGGAGCCCAGCATGTTGAGGCTGCGGTGGCCAGGAGCGGCCACTGCACTCCAGTCTGGGCGACAGAGTGAGACTCCAACTCAAAAAAACAAAAACAAAAACAAAAAACAAACACACAAAAAGGGACACGCTTGCTGTTTTTAAACACCAAGATAGGGAAATTCTATGGGATCCTAGAGGCCCAACAGGGGTCTGGGGCCTGGGGCCTAAAGCCACGGGGAGGCTCATGTCCACAAAACAGAAGGAAGGTCTTGGAAAAAGTGTCCTTTTCTGATGATGGAGTAACATTGTAGCAATGTAAAGAGCACCGAGGAGCAGGAAGAAGGCCGTCAGTCCACCACCACCACCCACACCCGCCCGGAGACTGTCCCTGCTGATGCCCGGGTGTGTTTCCTGCCAGTCCCTCTGTGCTGGTGGCGTCTGCAGACCCCAGACCCCTCTACCTGCTCTCTCCTAATGCCAGCCTGAAGCAGAACCTTGTTCCTCTTATCATCCTCTCCAAGAACCGACCCAGCCCCAGGGCGTTAGTGAGTGCACACAGAGAACTTTCCCGGAGGCTTCGTGGGGGAAGCCAGTGTGGGGCTTACATGGTACATGCTGCTGCAGGACACATCCTTCTGTCCCGCCAGACAGCTCCGTCCTTGGGAGGGGCTTCCCTCTCTGCCCCATCCTGCCTTGTTGGCCACCCCGACTTGCCTTTCATTCTTTTGTGATTGTAGTCTCTGCCTGGAGGTGTCTCTGCCCATCTCCCCACAAGAGGCCCCATAGGACAAGGGGCCTTCCATGGGACAGGGCCCTCTCCTGTTCCTCGGGAGGCAGTTGGGGTTGTCTGTTGTTCCCCAAGCTTGCCCCTTGGGACTCCATGCCCCACCTGGAAATTGCCCCAGATCTGACATCAGCCGCGAGACAGCGGTCGCTCGCATGTATAAACACGCACCAGTGTTTCTAAATACAACGTGTCAGAAATATTTCTGTGAAAACATTTCCTGCCATCAGCTCTGTCTCGAGATGGGTGAGGCCATCTCAGAAGGTCATGAGCTCACCATCAGGGGGCTGGGGGACTGTCGCCAGGGAGGCTGGAGGGTGGGCCGGAAGCCCCGCCAAGGCTCCTGCTGAGTGGTGTCTGTGGGCGATGGAAAGGCAGTGCCTGGAGCACACGGGAAGGGCTGGCGAGGGGCCCCCAACCGGAAGAGCAGGGCAGCCTTTCGAGCGAGCTGGGGCTCCCTCCTGGCACCTACCCCGGGACCCCCAGGGCGGGAGAGGGAGAGCTGGCAGAATACAGCCTGAGGGGGCCTCTCTGCAGTTCTACATGTTCAAGTGCGTGTGGAGATGCTACAGACTCGTGAAGGACATGAACTCGGCCGAAGGGAGGGCCAGCTCCAAGGAGCTGCCGAAGGTGAGTGAGCCCCAGGCTGGGGGCCAGCGCTGCCCTCACTCCCTGTACCATCCATGTCAAGTCCCTTTCCTTTTCCTTCTCTGGGCCTTGGGTTCACTTGTGAGATGAGGGTTGAACCAGAAGAAAAGCGATGTCTTTTAGCTCTGACAGTCTAAGATTCTATTCATTCATTCATTCAGTGTTTTCTGCCTCTCCCTCTTTGCTAGTCTCATATCTAATCGTGGGGGTACAGCGAAAACTAAGATGTCACCCCTGCCTTAGAGAAGTGACTGGTCCAAAGTGAATCCAGACAGATCCAGTTACAACTGGTGTGAAGCACAGGGACAATGGACACAGGGAAGGCTTCCTGGAGGAGGTGACACATGACCTAGTCTTGGAGGGTCAATGGATATGAGATAGCTGGGGAAGGGGAAGGTGGCCTTCCGGGCAGAGAGGAGAGGGTGAGCTCAGAAGCAGCTTACTGGAGAAGTGTTGGGACAGGGGCAGCTGGTTTAAATGACTGGCTGCTTACTTTCCTCATCTGCAAAGTGGGGATTGTATTAGGCAAGACAGTTGTGGTTGCAAGCAGTAGAAAATCACCTCAATCTCACTTAAGTAACACAAGGAATGCACTAGCTCACAGAACTCAACAGTCCACTGTAGGTCTGGCTCAGACCTGGTTGAGTCCTGGCATCAGAGTATGATCTCATCCTTTTCATCTCATGACTTTACTTCCCTTACAGTTAGCTTATTTTTTAGGCAGCCCTTTCCTCATGGTGGCAAAATAGCTGTCAAATCCCCGAGGTTGACATCCCATTCTCTCAGTAACCCCAACAGAAAAAGAAAGTCCCAGGAGTATGTCTGATTGGACCAGCTTGGGTCACATGCCTATCCCTAAACCAATGACAATCACCAGGGGGATGGAATTCTACTTTGAGTGGCCAAACCCAGTCACATGTCCATCCCCATGAGGGGTGAGAACAGTTCTTCTGGAGGTACACAGATTGAGAATGCTTTCCCAAGGAAAATGGTGCATTGTTATAGAAACAAGGGGACCTTGTGCTGAACAGGCAAAGGCAAGTATGTCCCTTCCAGGATCAGACACCACACCTATATCTCCCAGGCCATGTCCAGCACATGGTAGTATCGAAGACCTGCTAGTCATTGTCGTTGTCATTTTGCTGGAGGTGGGGGTCTGGGTCCTTTGACCCTGGGTCAGAAACGTGGGTCCTCCTCAGCAATTCTCAGTCCTCATCTCTCTGTCTCTCTTAGGTGGTCCTGCCATCCTATGAGGAAGCCCTGTCTCTGCCATCCAAGGTTCCCGAGGGGGACCCACTGCCACCCCCGTACTCGGAGGTGTGACCCTTATCAGGCTCTGGCCCTAGCGCTGGGAGGGGTGGAGCTGCCTCGTAATCTGCTTCTTTGCTTTGGTGGCCACTGTGGCCTGGGTGGACACCGCCCCCCTGGTCTGACTTCAGGGCAGTCCCCTTGTGTCCCCCTCACTGGCCTTTTCCTTCTGCAAGGCCTGTGAGATGCTCACAATTAGGTCAACCCTTTTGGCTGAATTACTCCTTGGGCCTCAAACACTCAGTCCAACAATGCTCAGTCTATTTCAGTCAGCTCTGACACTTGTTGAGGCCATGGGCCATTCTAAATTGGGTGAGTTTACTAAACAACTAACTTGATCCGTTCAACCAAGCAACTGACAGATCAAAACGTACATGTCAGTTCAGCAAAATAATTTGGTCAAGCAATAGTCTGCTGTATTGGTTTATCAACAGTTGTCATTTCACACAGCAATCAAGTAATAATCAATTAGCCGCCCCCCAAATATATATAATCAATTTCTCCAAATAGCTTTCACGAACAATGATCAGTTAGTCAGCCCTTGGTCTTTTAGAATAGTGAGAAATAGAATACATAGGGTAGTGATAAAATTCAATTTAAAAAATCAAGTCAGCCTCAAACTGCTTATTTCAAATGAACTCAACAACTGGCTGCCCACCCTGGTCACTTCAGTACCTCTGAGTAAGTGGCTGCATAGGTGTTAATTCAAATGAAAATCAATTACATAGTTGCCAGACTGTTCCCCCACAGCTAGCTCCAGGAAGTAACAGCTGTTTCGATCATAAACCAGGCCCTTGAAGCACACAATTGTCTTGTGAAGAGCTGTCATCATCAGCAGTCAAATGCTTGCCTATCTGGGGGCTCTGCGGTCCCTGAGTCGCACAGCAGCAGATCCATGAAAGGGATAAGCTCTGTTGTCCTCTGGGAACAAGCTGGCAGTTAATTCCCAGGCCAGGATGCTGACAGCCACTGGTCAGCCGTAGGCAACTTAGTCTGTCTAAGGCTTGTGGTCAAGCAGAAATTCTGCCCTGCAGTCAGGAACATCTCTTTGTTGGACTAAATCCACAGGTTAGTTCAGTCAAAATGGGCAAACCCCTTGTGGGCGCAGACCCTGCCCCTGAGGTCCGGCTGGTGGTGGCCGCCAAGAAGGGCCCCGACACCCCTCTTTGTCCTCTTCCCTATGGGTCGGGGTCCCTGAGAGAGCAACCCAGAAGTGGAGATAGGGCCATGGAAGCAGGGTCTCTGGGACGAGAGAGAGTGTTGTGCAAGAGGTCCCTGCCAACACCCCTTGTGTCATTGCTTTATGTGTGACAGGGAAGGCGTTTCAATAAAACAGCAATAAGCTTCTCTCTGGCTGATGTGTTTCCTGAAATATGAGCGGGGTAACTGGGCACCTGCCTTCTACCTTCATCACTCACCCCCAGCTTGTGTGTAGACACACCCTCCCCCACACACACCCCTGTTCCTGCAATCCAGAAACTCCTCCCGTGGGCCACCTCAGCGAGTGAGCATCATGACTCGACGCCGTTTGGGATCCTGCGTCACAGCACTCCGATGTCTCCTGAATCTGGCGTGGACTCTGCTGGCCTGGGGAGCACCTGCCAGGAGCCAGGTGCTGCTCTGGATACTGGGGATGGCCCAGTGGGTCAGACTTGCCTCCAGTCACTCTCAGTCTGGGGGGGGGAACGGATCCATAAACACTTGTAATAGCCCATGGTCAGCACCACGATGGGGCCAACTTGAGGGACTTTAGGCTCAGCCCGAGGGCCAGAGAAGACTTCCTGGAGGGAGGTTCACCGAGGTGAGTCTGAAGGCCTAGGCAGCAGCAGTAAGCACAGTGCAAAGGATGTTCTAGATCCAGGTAGTGCAGGGGCTCCATGGCGTGTGGGTAGGGGCAGCGGTAGGCAGCTCAGTGTGGCTGCAAGTGGGAAGGGGAGGGAGAAGAGGCTGGCCGGGTGTTGGGGCCCAGATTGGGAAGAGCCTTTGCACACAGTAGGTCTCTTGAACTGCAAGCTCACCCTGGCTAACCTCAGCCAAGAGGACATTTACCAGAAGGAGAGGGTGAACCGAGTTTATTTAAAAAAAAAAAAGATGGTCATGATGTTTTTTGGCTCTCTCATAAATTAAAAATCCAGGGATTTTTGGCTTCGGGCATGGCTGAAACGAGGACTCAAATTCTTCCATGATGTCTTTCTCTTTCTCCATCTCTCACCTTTCCTCCCAAGGGTTGCTGAACTGCTGAGGGCCTGACTGACATCCAAGTCAATTGAGATCCCAGGACAGTCTGAACTGGGATCTGTCACAATACCAAAAGAGCATAGAGCCAAGGAACGTGTCCTTGGAGGGTTTTGGGAAGGGGAGTTAAGGGTCAATTTGGGCTTTCAACAGGAAGAAATCAAATGCAGGAACCCACGAGAAGGTGGGGATGTCATCCTGTGGGGAGCAGGGGAGGGGATGGGTTTGAGAGGTAGGGTCGACCTTCTGGTGTTGTCATCTTTTCTTGAGGATGGCAGATGTCTTCATGGACTTTATCTGCTCTTTATCAGACCCCAAGCAATTGGCAAAGTGCGGCTTTAACAGAGATGGACAGTGAGCTCCCATTCATGCATGGGAATTGAGACCCAGAGACATCAAGTAACTTCCTTGAAGCCACACAGTGGTCACAGATTAGACCAAGTGTCTCTTTTTTTTTTACTCCATGTGGAGGCTGTTGAGAGGGGTTGGACCCCAGTCTGTGAGCTGCTGCTTCTTGTGAACTACCCGCCCCCCCGCCCCACAGAAGCACCTACCAAGTGTGGGTGGGGAGCAGAGGTCACAGGAGGAGGTGGATTGGCCCAACCTTGCATCCCATCACAAGGGGACCAAAGGGAGGTAGCTGTGTGTCCCATGGATGGGAGACCCTGAGCTTGCTGAGGTGACTCCCTGGTACTTCCCCTTCCCCACTCCCACCCTGGACCAGAGCCCAGGAGCAGGCTGGGATGTGTAGTGGAATTGTGCCCTGTGGCCAGGCAGCTGGGAGGGGGCCGAGAGGAACAGGAAATAGCTGGGTTTGGGGAAGTCCGTGTGGTTGGCCAAGCCGAGAAAGCCGGAGCGCCTAGGCAGTCCTCGCCGCGGCCCATCAATGCCCCATTTGAGGCTCACACAGGGGTCCTTTGACGGGCCGGGATGGCTTGGACCCACTGAGAGGGCCCGTTTGAGCTGGATGCCCGGAAAGGGGGCAGCCCGGGAAAGAGGGGCCCGCTCCATGGCTGGGCAGGTGAGAGCGGCTGGGCTGGCTGTGGCTTCGAGGGAAGGGGGCGGGTGAAACTAAACCCGGGGTGCCGAGTGGGGAAATCTCATTCCCGGGACTGTGACGGCGTCAGGAGGGTCGCCATAACCAGGTGGGCACTTTGACACCTCGGCTCCAGGTCCCTGTGCCTCTCGCGGCAGGTGCTGTGGGCTGACCATTCCTGAGGTTCGGGAGCGGCGGGTCTGCCCAAAGTCACGCATCGGTCAAGGAACCAGCTGGGCTTGGATTCCATCCCCCACCTGGACCTGAGTGTGTCCCTGGACTGCTCTGGGTAACCTCGCCCATCCTCTGGAGACCCGCCACCTCACAAGGCCTGCGTTGAGCACCCATGCCAGGCCTCGAGCCCTCTCTGGAGGGCCCTGTGTACGAGGGAGGTCTCAGGGCAGCAGATAGGATTGTGGACTGGAAGGGACCTTGGAGGCTGCTGGTCCCACTCTTCCCAGCCTCTGCCTGGGCTCACACTCCCATCTGTGGGGAGCCCCTTCCTTGCCAGGCCGTTCTCCCACCTCTTTCTGGGAGAGCAGTGTAACTTAGCAAGTACTTCCTCCTGCTGAGCTGAGGTCTGTTTTAACACATGGGTCTGGTTCTGGGGTCTTCTTCACTCCTGGCCTTGAGGGCTCTGCACATCTGCTCCCTGTGCCCACAGCGGCCTCTAGAGGATGGGTAAATGGCCGCCCCCAGTCCCAAGACTGCTCCCACACAGAACGTCTCCTCTGCTGTGCCCCTACTTGCCACCACCCCCACCTCCTACACACACACACACACACACACACACACACACACACACACACACATACATATGCGCGCGCGCGCGTGCGTGCGCACCCGTGCAGACACGCACATGCAAGATTTTTAGCTTTGAGTTAGGTGACATGGATTTTGGATCTCTGGCAGGATCTTCACTCATCCCTATATTCACTCACTTATTCCAGAATATTCCTAAGGGGCCGACTCTGTGCCTGTCCTGGCTCTGGGTATGCAGGGAGTACACCGATGAACAAGGCCCTGCCTGTCCTTGCCCAGCTGGGTATGGCAAGAGAGAGCCGAGGCAAGTGCAGAAGGGTACCATCAGCCCGGAGGTGGGGGTTGGGCGCCTGAGGGGAGGGAGAATGGCGGCCTCCAGCAGGGCAGAGTCCCTGGAGGAGGTGATTCCTGAGGCGAAGTGGGAGTTAGCCAGCAGAAGGAAGGGGAGGCGACTCCAGGTGGAAGGGTGATCTCTGCTGGGGAACGGGGCCTGAGTAGCTTGGTGCAGTAGAATGGGGCAGTGTGGTCTAGGGAGGGACCCTGGAGCTGGAACTCTTCCAGTTAGAGGCCACATGATATAAACCTCAGTTTCTCATCTGGAAAATGGAGCCAATAATAACCACCACCTTTAAAGGACTGCTGAGAAGCAATGAGTTGATTATGTAAAATGGTAAGAACACTGAGTGTGTTCAATTAGGAGTGTGTTTGGATGGAAGACACAGAAAACTCAGCCCTGTGGCTTTGACAGTTGGCGGTATGGCATATTTTTCATATGTACAAGAAATCCAGATATAGGCAGTTGCTGGCATTGTTTCAGCAGCTTAAGAAAATAAGAACTGAAGTATCTTAATTTCCTCTTATTTATCCCTCGTGGTCAAAAGATGGCTGCTAATACTCTTGCCAACATATCAATCTCAAGGCAGGGAGACAAAAACCTTCCCAGGAATAAGTTTCCTCACTTCTCATTGGTCAGGACGGGTCACATGGTACCTCTGAGGGAACAGGAGTCTGGAAAAAGTGAATATTTTGCAAGGGAATTTGGAACAACCCACCCAGCAATGCCTTCCACAAACCTTGCGCAGCACTTGGCAAATGCTTAGGTAAGGGCGGCTGGTATCAGGTCCATGGGCTGGAGCTGAGATGCATTTGGGGAAGAAGGGAGAGGTGAGCCTGGGGGCAGATCCCATGGGGGTCTTAACTGCCAGGCTGGGGAGTTGGGACATGACCCCGGAAGCTGTGGGGGACTGAAGGATGGTGAGCAGGGTGAGAACATGATTTTAGAGCCCTGGGAAGCTCCTTGATGACAGGGACTGAGGCGTGACCCCCGTGTATTCCCGGCACTGAGGACAGGCAGGCTTAGTAAACACATGTCAGTATGCAAGTGATTGCCCCCAAGAGCCCCGTGCCACCTTGCGATAGAGGCCTGGGGTCCCGTATGAGTGCAGGGTCCCAGAGAGAAGGCTGATGGGGGCAGTCATCCCATGAGACATGGTTGGGCATGAACTTGGGCAGGGGCTGCACGCCTGGGTAGATTCAAGAAGCACCTGTGGGGCTTGGACGCAGAAGTGAGAAGGAGGGAGGGCCAAGGCCAGTGTCAGGTTTGGAGAAGGTGGGGCCCAGCTCTGAGCTGAGTACACGGGACAAGGAACGGGAGCGCATTGGTGCCGGTGGTACTGGGCTCATGCTCCCTTGGGGGTGAGTGGTGGGAAGGCTCTGGAGGCAGCTGCATCTCCAGCTCTGAATTCAGGAGAGTGAGGGAGAGTGAGACATGAGTGTCATCTGTACACATGTGGGTGGGATGTTCACTCATCAGCGGGACATGATGCTGTGCCATAGTCTCCCCAGACACACCCTCAGATGAAAACACATGCCTTTTGCCCTGCCCAGACTCTGGCTTCCAGCTTGCCTGACCACTTCTAGGGCCTGAGACCAAGGCAGCACAAGGAAGGGGTCCTGAACCAGGCATGTCACCTCAGACCAGAGGCTGAGGCCCAAATGGGGCACGGGCAGGATGGGTGCCTGGCCACACACATGCACACATACATGCACAGTGTCCCAGAGGGTGGGGGGAGCTCCCCCTTCTCACAGAGGGGGATCCTTGCCCTGTGGTTGTGGGCACGCAACTCCTACTTTCTTGGGTCTTTGCCTGACTTCTGGGGAGACCAGAGATTCATGTTGTTAGGCACCCTGGCAGAGTCTCCCATTTGCAATTAAATTGCTCAACTGTCTAGAAAAGCAGTTCCCAGGTTAAAGGAAGTCAGGACAGAACCACCTTTGGGCTGCCCCGTGTCTCTGGGTGTTGGAGGATCCTCTGCAGTGGGCCTAAGAGGTGGCTATTGTGTGTCTTCAGCCACAGGCCTGCTCACTGCCTGCCTGGATGGTATTTAAAGAGGGTATTTAGTGAGCCTGCTACCACACTGAAGCACCTTTCCCCAAACTGAAAAATGCTGATTCTTTGTCAATACCCTGCACATCCTCCCTCCCTCCCTGCTTTTCTCCCTCCTTCCTCATTTTACACCCACATATACCACTGAGGGAGATAGAATTTCAAGATAGCCTCACTGACCTGTGCTTTGTCTAATTCTCTCCCCTTGGGTGTGGGTAAGATCCCCCAAAGCAGTTGTGAGACAAGGAATTGGGTACAGCTGGTTTATTTGATTCTTGGAGACACAGTGAGAGGAGAAGTAGACTAAAAGCTAAACACAGACACTACTGGGACGGGAAAAGTCAATAAAAGGTGCACTGATAAGCAGGTTACCTCTGTGGGCAACTGGGGCTCGCTCCTGCGGGGACCTTCTGGGCGCATCTCAGAGATGACCAGTGCCAGATGGGGAAGCAAGTCTTTGTCCACAGTTCCTGTCCCTGATGGTGATGTCAGGACCCCAGGCCACCTGGCTCTCTGTCTCGGTCTGTGGGAGCCACCTGCTGCAGCTGCTGGTGAACTGACCCCAGCATGGGCTGCAGGGCCATGGGGTGGGTCCCAGTGCTAACTCGGATGCTCGTTTGTCCCCACTGTGATGGGCTGTAGAGGTCATTCCCTGTAGGGTGAAGAAGGTGTCCAGCATGGCTGAAGCCTGTTTTTACCAGCCTCTCTGGACATGCAGGTATGGATGTCCTCAGAGTTTGCTTCAGAGCCTGAGCATCCAGGGTTTGCATTTCCCTCAAGTAAAAGCAGTTGCCATTTGTTGAGCATGAAGGTTGATAATATGCTAGAAGGGTGGAGTCTGCCCTTGAGGTTCATGTCAGAAGACAAGCAGGGAGTGACTCATTCTGTGGCAGAGAGGAGGATGGAGGGAGGGAAAAAAGGAGGGAAGGGGAAAGAGACTGAGTACCTGGAAAAGGCAGAAGGAGACAGACTGTGAAGAGCCTTAACAGTTGAGTTTGGATTTTGATCTAAGGTGATACAGTTTTAGTTTTTTCATCTGGAAAAGGTGACAGAGATTGTCCCTGCTCACTAAATATCCTTGTCCCATCCCTGGGCATTCGGGTAGAGTCAGGTGTCGCACACTCTCTATCTGAGGCAGTCAAGAGACACACGTGCCGTCTCTCTCTGGTCCATGTGGCTAGAGACAAAGGACGTGGTGGTGGGAGAGTGAGACGGAGCAGCTTTGGAGGGGCCTGTGCAGGGGGCACCTGCCTGGCTCTGGACTGAGCCACAAGACAGAGAAACAAACCCTGTGTTGAGCCACTAGGATTAGGGGTTTGTTTGTTACTGCAGTGTAGTCCGGACCATCCTGACTGACGAGAGAAGGCACCGTGAACACAATGGGCAGTGATGTCGCAGTCACTGCGTCTCTTCCTCACAGCCATCCAGTGACATTGGCATCAGGATCCCAATTTTACAAACAGGAGATGAACACATAGAAAAGGGAGGGACAGACTGAAAGTCACCACAGCTGGCCCGTGACAGACAGGGCCGCAAGCCCAGCTCTGCCTGCTTCTAAAGCTTTCTCGCTTCCCAGGATGCCTCAAAGTCTGGCACGCATGCCACTGGTGGAACGCAAGATAATTTTTGGTAATATGTGGATGAAAAGGCTGAATTTAATTAGCTTTGAATGTGTTTGAATTTCGTATTGAATGAATATTTATTGGAATAAATATAACAACTGTGCATCAAACCAGTGATTTCATGGCTATTATTTCTTAGGAGGGGGAGACATTTTATAAAAGTGAGCTGGTTCAGAGTGAATTAAAGAGAGCCTAAATCAACAGCAGTAAATGTATGAGGTGTATGTGGATACAGCACCTCTGATTCTATGATGCTGTTGGGCCAAGGACGAGTGGTGTGAGCTGCCCCAGATGATGCTGCATCTCCCGTCAAAGGAGCACGAGGTAGCCAGGTTTGCTCCCTGGGGAAAGCACTGGGCCTGGGAGCACTGGAGTGGGAGTCCTGAGCACTTTCCATTGAACCACCCTACCCGGGGGCCTCTCAATTTGTCACAAAGGCTCTCTCTGGCACACCACACTAAATAAAGGCTTTAAGTTTCTGGAACTCCAAGGGGTACGAAGGGTAAGAAACAGGGCGAGGGAACAGCAGGAGCCCTTCACAGCTGCCTGCTCAACTTTCGAGCAGCCTTGAAGGCCCCTCCATGCACTTTTTCCTTCCCTCTGGCAAATACCAGCCACACTGTTCCTGATTTTTTTCAAGACCTGGGGAAAAACGTTTCACATTCTAAAAACACAAATATTTTTTCTGTCCTCAATGTATATGCTGGACTCCTCCCCACCCCGGCCCTTGCCCCTGCGATGGAATGTGAGAGCTGTCCTCTTTTGGGGACCGGCTTTGCTTCCGAAACGTGGCAGCGTATTTCTGCGGCTCTGCTAATGAGGGGGAAGCGCCCCGGAGAAGGCGCCGGTGTTCCTCCAAGGGCCCACAGGACCGCCATTCAGAGACGGGGCTGAAAGAGCCAGTTCATGGGCCCAGCTGCCGCCTGCAACAGGGCTTTGTACCCCAGCCCCAGCACGGCCTGGTCATCAGGGAGGGGGCCCTCGGCATGAGACTCCAGCTCATGTTGCACTTGGGCACTCCAGCAGGGCGTGGGGTAGTGCTGCTTCTCTCGCTGACGCTGGCCCTCGTGTGACCCTTGAGGGTTGACGGGGATTGGAAACCCACCGGCCATTTGTTTCTTCTTTTCATTCTTTCCTTCATTTGCTGTCTGTTCAGGCACCCAGCAGGGTCGCAGGGTCAGGGAATGGAGACAGGCAAGGCCCCTGCCCTGTGGGAAATGGGTAGCATCTTCACAACATGGTCTTGGGAAGGGATACTTGCCCTTGTCTCCACACCTGCCTCAGCTCTGGGGAAGACAGCGACACAGCTGCAGAGGGTCAAGGGGTCAGCGGGCTGAGCCGGTTTCTGGATGGGAGAGGGCTGAGAATTAGGCATACTCAAAACTTACACGGGAAACGTCAGAGGGAAGTGCTCTCAACATCCTCTCCCCTAACTCTGGTGAGAGAGGAACAAGACCCGAGACCCAGGCTTGGCTCTGCCCCTCCGCTGGTGGGTGTCTTTGGGCAAGTCAGGGAGCCTCCCTGGGTCTCAGTTTCTCCACCTGACAGATGGGCGAATACATTAGAATCTGCTGACCTTTCAGGTTTGTGGGAGAACAAAGGAGGCAGAATGATAGGGCGAGCGACTTTGCCATGCCAGGTGTGGAAGGGCTTGTTGTCATAATTGCTGCTGAAGGGTGAGAGCTGTGGGCTGTGTCTGCTGTGCCCGGGAATCACTTCTTAAAAACTGTGCATCTCCCTTCACTGAGATTGGATCTACAGAGAGAAGTGCATGGGTCCTGAGTGTTGCGATTCTGCCCTGGGAAAGACGATGGCCCTTTGACTCCGTCTCCACTTCATTGCCCCTCACGTGGTCTCAGGGAGGTATGCAGGCTAAGCATTACCATTAACGTAGCCTGATGACGTCTGAGGCTCAGAGAGGTTAAGCTCTGGGTCGCACAGCTGGTTAGCAGCAGAAGTGGCTTTGAACCTGGCTCTCTAAGATGGCCAAGCCATGCTCTTTCTGCTCTGTCCTATTTGACTACTGGACCCAAATACCACTAAAGGAACCATTTTCCTGGGTTTGTCCCTTTATTTACAAGCCTTGGCTTTTTCTATGACAGGACCAGTGCAGAGACGAACCCATCAAATGCTTGCAGGCTCACAGCTGGGAAAGGCCATGCCGGGGAGCACAGAGAGGGGCTGGTGGGGAGCTCAGCCCAGAGAAGGCCCCTCCACCAAGTGACCTGAGCAAGCAGCTGGGAGCACGGGCCTGGGGTCTGTCCTGGCAACGATATGTCTTAGCTGTGTGACTCTAGACCAGTTGCTTGAGCTTTCTGTGCTTGAGTCCCCCATCTGGGAAACAGGGTGGTGACAGGAGCTACCTTGTGGGAAAGTCATGACGATTAACTGGGACATTTCATGTAAGTCCTCTGCTCCTTGCATCAACCCGGGAGGTGGGCACTGTCACCGTCACAGCTTCCGGGCAAGGTCTCTGAGGCACAGAGAAGTGAAGTAACTTGCACACGGTCACACAGGCGATTTGCTGTTAGAGCAAATCCAGGTAACCCGACTCCCAAGTCGGTGCTCTCAGCCCCTTTCCCTGCTGCCCTGCACATCCCAGAGTGGACACACACATTGACTCCAACTAGGATCTGGAGAGATGCTGTGAGGCAGAGCTAGTGAGAGGAGAGGGCATTCTAGGCAGGTGGCCCTGCACATGCAAAGGCCCAGTGGCCTCTGAGGAGAAACCAGAGGCGGCAGGAGAGCAGGGTGGATGTGGCAAGGAGGGACAGCGAGGCTGCAGTAGGGACATGTGCCTCATGAGACCACCGGGCTGGGACTGCGGTGGGGAAGGATCTGGGTGTGGGCAGAGGAGAGGAGCGGGGCAGGGCTGGGGCATGGCCCCTGGACTCAGGTATGCCGGCCGGTGGAGTGGCAGGTCAGTCAGCGCGGGCTCCAGGTGCTGGATGAGGCCCCCCACCTGAGCTTTCCCAAATTCCAGCTGCGGCTCCGGTTGCTTCTGCAGGCAAAGGAGCCCTTGTGGTCGGAGGGGCCTCTGGAGCTGGGGCCAGGCGCTCCCTCCCTCTCCGGGCACACACACCTCCATTCAGGCCCAGCCCCGCCCCCAGGGGTGCGAGGGGCCGGGTTGGGCTGCCCCACGGCCACGGGGGCCGCCCGGTCGGGAGGCTGGGCGGGCAGCAGGGTTGATAAGACCCGGCCCCCACGGGCCCCCGCCACCGAGCCAGCCGCTGCCTGTGCTGCAGGACCATGGGGGTCATCCCTGGCGCCAGCCTCACGCTCTGCGGCCTGCTGCTGCTGCTCCAGGCCCCGGGCAGCCCCAGCCTCGCCCCCCAGGCCAGAGGTGAGGAGACCTGCAAGAGTTGCAGGGAATGGGTGCTGGGCACCGAATGGGCAGAGGCTGAAGAGGACCCAGGGTGGGGAGAGGCCCAGGGAGGCAGGGCTGGCCAGCAGAGTTGGCGATGCTGATATGGGCCAGAAGGGCTGACCCCCAGCCTCAGGGGCCACGCGTGAAGCAGGCTCGTGGTCTTCCAGGTGTCTGGGGGCAGCAGCCACTCAGAGAGTTGGCTGTCATCTGGAGGTATGCCAAGCCCAGGGTTGAACTCCTGGCTCTGAGGGTGCAGATCTGGGGGCCGAGAGCTCATTCCCCCTTTGCTGGTCCTTCCAGCACCGGGTTCTCCAGAGACAACACCACTCCCAGAGGGTCAGGCGTGGGCAGTGAGTCCTAGAATGCCCGCTTTTCCTGTACAGTTGGGGAAACTGAGGCCAGAGAGAGAAGGACCTAAGACCACACAGTGAGATAGCCCAGAGCCTTCAGGGTTCTGATTTGCTACTCTGTGGTGTTGTTAGTTCCCTCTCCCTCTCTAGACAGTTTACTCATTTGTAACTCCGGGGAGCCAGTTGCATGGTGATTACTAAGGTCTCTCAAGTAACTCTTGTGCCCAGGGTCTGGTCCAGGACACTGTGACATTCTCTTTGGGACATCCTCGTTGGGAGAATGAAGAAGTTCAGACTCAGCATGGACGGCTAGGGAAGGGCCTTTGTACTGAGCCCGGCCTGACTGCAGGCTCAGGCTAATGACAGTGTCATGCAGGAGCCTAATTCTCCCCATTGGACAAATGAGAAAACCCAGGCTCAGAAATGTGCCCTGACCTGTCCAGGGTCATGGGGTGGCTGAGCTGGGATTTGAACCCAGGCTTGCCTCATTTCAATTCGGGGCACGTCCCAGCACATGGCGCTGCCTCCCTGGGTGTCCGGAGGGACATTGCTCCTCGGGGGTGTGTTTTGGGACCCATCTGGTCAGACTGCCAGGACTTCCTGCTCCTTTTCCCCCATTCTGGGCCATCAGCCAGCAGGTTTCAGCGAGCCGAAGGAAACTGGTTCCACCCTGGTGGTTTGCTCTGATGCCTAGATGAAGAGGCTGTGTGGAAGTGCCCATGCCTGGAGGGCCCACCCTCAGTGGCCTCCTGTCCAGCTGGGAGGAATAGATGTCCTTGTTCATGGCAGTAAGTCTGGGTAGAACCTGAGATGTGTGTGATCAAGGAGTCGTTTGCCGCTCCCTGGACACTCACCACAGGCCCAGCCCTGAACAGGGTCCTCCATGCATCTCTGAGGAAGGATTGCCAGCTCACCAGATAGAGGAAACATATAGAGAGGGGAAGTGAGTGGCCCAAGGCCAGGACTAGGCCAAGGCGCTTGCTGGAGTGTCTGCACACTGACAGCAGGGCCGGCTGGTCCCTGAAGCTCAGGGTCTGTTCTGCCTGACGTCCAGCCTTAAGCAGCCCCATGCTCTGCTCCCGGGCCTCCTATCCTCCTGCAGGCCCAGCCTCCTAACCTCCCTGCTCTCTGCCTCCCCCCACCCCCTCCCCTACTCCCACCCAGGGCACCTTTGCCGGACCCGGCCCACGGATCTGATGTTTGTTGTGGATAGCTCTCGCAGCGTGCGGCCCGTCGAATTTGAGAAGGTGAAGGTGTTCCTGTCCCAGGTCATCGAGTCGCTGGACGTGGGGCCCAACACCACACGCGTGGGCGTGGTCAACTATGCCAGCACCGTAAAGCAGGAGTTCCCGCTGCGGGCCCATGGCTCCAAGGCTGCGCTGCTGCAGGCCGTGCGCCGCATCCAGCCGCTGTCCACAGGCACCATGACCGGCCTGGCCATCCAGTTCGCCATCACAAAGGCCTTCAGCGATGCCAAGGGTGGCCGTGCCAGGTCCCCCGACATCAGCAAGGTACGTGTGGCACACCCTGTGGGGCTGCTGCTGCTTGGAGGTGCCCACTGTGTGCCGTGAGCTCTGCCCACCTGCAAGGTGCCATTTTACAGCTGGGTCAGTAAGGGCCATCATTAGACAGAGCTCACCTGCTGCAGGTGACCGGGCTGCGCTTTGAAGCCACCTTTACCCAGCCTTTCGACCGGCAGCTCACAGTCATTTCAATTTAGGTGATTTTGGCTCTCCGGTGTTCTGAGCCCCTGGAGGGTGGCACCAGACAGGCTGGATGCTTACAGGATGTGTGAGGGTGTGAACTCTGCCCCAGCCTGTCTGGGCTTAAGCCCCGCTCCCCCATGCTAGCTGTGCCACTCTGAGCAAGTTACTTCATCTCACTGGGCCTCAGTTTCCTTCCCTACAAAATGGGCGTAATGCCAACACTTTCTCAAAGTGCTGCTGTGAGGACTGAGTTCATATGCATGAAGTTCCCAGCATAGCACCTAGCACAGGGCACGGAATTGGAGTGAGGCGTTAGCTAGTTTTTGTGTTAACTCATCCTTGGAGGCTGAGGGTTCCAGGCAGAGGGCTGGGCACTGTGCAGGCCTCACACCACATGGTCATTTTCCAGGGTTCTGCACAGGGCCTGTGAGGCTGAGTCAGGAATCCTCTGCCCCCCCGGGCCTCCCCACCCCCGGGCTCCAGCACGTCCCCATCACAGCCCTGTCAGCCCAAGGAGCCATGATTTACCTGCCCGGGGCCCCAGCCTGGGGGTGGGGAGCTCTTTCCCATCCCCCCTCCATGCCACACTCTTTAGGACACAATAAATAAACGAGCACAGTCCTGCTCAGAAGTGGTGTCCTCATTT
Source organism: Cephalopachus bancanus (assembly GCA_027257055.1). Taxonomy (NCBI): domain Eukaryota; kingdom Metazoa; phylum Chordata; class Mammalia; order Primates; family Tarsiidae; genus Cephalopachus; species Cephalopachus bancanus. The sequence goes on along the minus strand of JAPVLO010000284.1, from coordinate 1,846,028 downwards.
TACAGATGAGAAAACGGAGGCACAAGGACCTTAAGCAACTTGCCCAGCTCATGAGTAGTAGAAGTGTTACCCAGACAAAAGCGTGTCATCCCAACCATTACCATCCCTCCAAGAAATGACACATCAGGCAGCCTGTCAGTCTTATTTTGTGGTGCTGTCTCCCAGTTCTGGCACGATGTGCTGTGGTTACAGCAATGGCCATGCTGGTGGACGGGCTGTGTTGGCCCCAGGCCATCCTCATGGACAGAGGTGGTAGAGTTAGTGGCTGTGATAGTCATAGATGGCACATCTCCAGGGGTAACCTGGGTCATCCCAGATCAGACCGGTGGCCCGGGCTGGGCACAAGAGGAGAGAGTGCCCTCAGCAGGTGATACCGAAGGGCTGAGGGAGCCGGCATCAGACATTAGCGGTTCAGCTCGGTTCGCCTATGGGAGGCTCCAGCAGAGGGGCTGGGAAACCTCAAAGCTGGGTTGCAGGAGGTTCGTAGGGACACAGAGAGGCAGTGGGCCTCAGGGGAATCTGGGAGTGTGTGGCAGGGATTAGCCACAGCTAGGTTTTCAGTGCAGGGCCCCTAGAGGGGAAATGATACTAAAAATAATAAATCACCTCACTCAAGCTCACCACAACCCTTTTTGCAGATGAACAAACTGAGGCTGGAGAAAGTGGAGCTATATTTCCAACCCAGGCCTGTTTTAACCACCAGTCACCTGGACAGGATGTCCCAAGCCCTGGGGCTAGGGGTGGGGACCCAGGAACAAGAAGCAACCAAGTCAGAGGCAGAGCAGCAGCAAAAAGGGGCTGGCTGCCTAACTCAGGCTGGGCAGGGCAACCGCCGGCAGGGGTGATGAGGCCAGGGCTCAGCACCAGGATGTCCTCTCTCCCTCCTTCCAGAGTACAGACCCAAGGAGCCTAACGGGAGGGAACAGGCAGATCCTTTCCCTCTCTGGAAGGGGCAGGTAGCAACCTGGGGAGTGGAGGAAGGAAAGGGCGCCATCTTCCTTGGGATGGTCCCCTGGGCATCCAGGCAGGAGAGACTCTTGGTCCGGACAGAGGCAGCAGCCCCATCTGCTAGCCTCGGTCCCCCTCTGGTGTCCAGAGCTCAGAACTGCAAGAGTGCTGGGCCCGATGGGGAGTCATTGGGCTGGTAGCCCGGGCAAATCTTCGTTTACACTGAGCTGCAGCCACTGGACCCCGGGATGGGCCTCGAGGGGATCGGCACGCATGACTCCCACAGCCCCCAGTATGAGGGCTGCCCTCAGAGGTCCCAGATTGAGGGAGGGACATCGCCCTGCCCTCCGGGCATCACAGAGCTGCCTACCCGAGGGAGGAGAGACATCCCGAGGTCAGATGGGACAGCTCAGCCAGGCCAGAGGAACCCAGTCTCCGCTTCGGCTCGCCAGATCCTCTTCCTTGGGGCCCAGCCCCGGCGGAGGGACAGGCCCACTTGTGCCCGACGAGCTGTGTGACCCTGGGCAAGTCACTCTGGCCCTCTGGGCCTCACGCGCGCCCCTCGCGTCCCAGGTGGTCATCGTGGTGACGGACGGGAGGCCCCAGGATAGCGTGCGGGACGTGTCTGCGCGGGCCCGGGCCAGCGGCGTCGAGCTGTTTGCCATTGGCGTGGGCCGCGTGGACAAGGCCACGCTGCGGCAGATCGCCAGCGAGCCGCAGGACGAGCACGTCGACTACGTGGAGAGTTACAGCGTCATCGAGAAGCTGTCCAAGAAGTTCCAGGAGGCCTTCTGCGGTGCGCGGGGCGCGGCGGGGCCGGGGCAGAGGCGGGGCCGGGGCCGGGACCGGGGCGGGGCCAGGGCAGGGGCGGAGTCTAAGAGGCGGTGTCGGGGCGGGGCCAGGGCTAAGGGGTGGGGCCAGGGTGGGGCGTGAAGGTCAGCGCCGGGGCGGGGGCGGGGCCAGATAAGGGGCGGAGACAGAAAAATCAGCCTCATTGGGCGGGGCCCGGGCTTGGCGAGGGTGAGGGGTGGGGAGGTGGAGGGGTCTTCACCTCCGTGAAGGCCGAAAAAGTCAACATTGGGGGCGGGGCCAAATAGGAGGGCGGGACCTGGCTGAGGCGATGGCCGGTAAGAGACGAGAACCGAGTTAGGGTCAACACCAGAGGCAGGGCCAGGGCTCGAGGCAGGGCGTTACTGGGCTGGGGCTGCAGCTAGAGCAGACTGAGGTGGTACCAACACCGAGGAGTGGGACATAGACAGCCAGGGCGGAGACTGATCCGGGGGAGGGTCCCCAGCCTCGGGTTGAGAGAGTTGGAAAGAGGTGATGTTAAGAGCCCTTTTAGTCCCCAGACAGGGACCAAGTCGGGGCTGGAACCCAGTAGGGGAGCTTAGAAAACCTCTCCGTGTTTCTGTGTCAAGGGTTTTTAATGCCAAAGATTTCTGCGGTGCGGGAGGGTCCGAGGGCCCTGGCCACTGGCAGGAGAGGTTTCAGAGCCATTTTCAAAGGGGAGGTGGGCTTCTGGGAGGGGTCTTTGGGATGTGACCAGCCAGAATGGATAGGGTCTCGAGTAGGACAGGAGCAGGGCCAAGGCAGGACTTTCCCCATTTATAAAATGAGTCTAAGAAGAGCACGTACCGTATTGTGAGAATTCAGTGGGATAATGCACGATGTAATTCTCAATACACGGAATTTAACAGGTTTTTTTGAGCACGTTCTGCGTGCTCTTTTCCAGAACTTTGGGGTGCAGTGGTGAACAGAACAGATGAGAGGCCCTGCCTCGTGGCCTTGACTTTTGTAGTGGGACTTTACGTTTCTCACCATCAGCATTATCACCTCCAGGCCCTGGTGCGGTGATTGTAGCTGAGAGTCTGGGGCTTTCACTCCACCCCGTTGGGGGCCTCAGTTTCCCTGAGTGTGTGAGGGGGCTTGATCTCCATGGCCAGTGAGGGGCATACTGGCTGAGGTGTCCACGGCCCTGTGCTTGTGCGAGCTGAGCCTCCCCTTGTTCCCGCAGTGGTGTCAGACCTGTGTGCCACCGGAGACCACGACTGTGAGCAGGTGTGCATCAGCTCCCCAGGCTCCTACACCTGCTCCTGCCGCGAGGGCTTCACCCTGAACAGCGATGGCAAAACCTGCAATGGTCAGTGGGCTGGGTGCAGGCAAGCCCGGGAGGGTGGGAAGGGGGTCGATGGGGCCCCAACTATTTCCCAGGAAACCCATCTGAGTCTCCCTGCACTTTGTCTCTGGACCCATCTTCAAAGTAGATAGATACCTTTTAGAGTTTGGTGTCTGCAGAAGGTTCTCTCCTCACTCCTGTCTCTCATTTTATTTTATTTTATTTTATTTTATTTGAGTTAGAATCTCACTCTGTCGCCGAGGCTGGAGTGCAGTGGCATGCTCATGGCCTCCCCAGCATCGACCTGGTGGGCTCCGGCGATCCTTCTGCCTCAGTTTTCCAAGTAGCTAGAACTACAGACACTCGCTACCATGCCTGACTCATTTTTGATTTATTGTAGAGACAAGGTCTCACCAAGTTGTCTGGGCTGGTCTCAAACCTGTGGGCTCAAGCCATCCACTCGCCTTGGTCTCCCAAAGTGCTGGGATTACAGGCTGAGGCACCGAGCCCGGCCTGTCTCTTTCTCTCTCTCTCTCTTTTTTTTGAGTTGGAGTCTCACTCCGTTGCCCAGACTGGAGTGCAGTGGCACACTCCCAGCCACTGCAGCCTCAACCTGCTGGGCTCCAGCGATCCTTCTGCCTCAGCCTTCCAAGTAACTGGAACTACAGGCACGTGCTACCATGCCCGGCTAATTTTTTATTTATTGTAGAGATGAGGTCTCACCGAGTTGCCCGGGCGGGTCTCGAACCCGCGGGTTCAGACAATCCACTCACCTCGGCCTCCCAAAGCGCTGGGATTACAGGCTGAGCCACTGATCCCGGCCCTGTCTCTCTTTTTAAACCAATGGGTGGTGGGTTTGGTGTGTTGGAAGGACCAACATAGTCTCCAACTCAAATCCTGGTGCTGCCACTTCTGAGCAGTGTGATTTCATGGCTGTTGGTGCTTCAGTTTCTTGTGCTGTAAATGGGGCCAGGAACCTTGGAGTTTGTTTTGTGGTCACGATGGATGGTTATGTCCTTAAGCATCATCCCCTCACCTTCTTATACTCCCCAGTCTGCAGCGGTGGTGGGGGCAGCTCAGCCACTGACCTAGTCTTCCTCATCGATGGATCCAAGAGTGTGCGGCCAGAGAACTTTGAGCTGGTGAAGAAGTTCATCAATCAGATTGTGGACACGCTGGATGTGTCAGACAAGCTGGCCCAGGTGGGACTGGTGCAGTACTCCAGCTCTGTGCGGCAGGAATTCCCCCTGGGTCGTTTCCACACCAAGAAGGACATCAAGGCGGCTGTGCGGAACATGTCCTACATGGAGAAAGGCACCATGACTGGGGCTGCCCTCAAGTACCTCATTGACAATTCCTTCACTGTGTCCAGCGGGGCCAGGCCCGGTGCCCAGAAGGTGGGCATCGTCTTCACTGATGGCCGGAGTCAGGACTACATTAATGACGCTGCCAAGAAGGCCAAGGATCTTGGTAGGTGCTGCCTCCTGGACCCTGGATGTCACTGCTGGCCAGGGGTACACATGGGGGTACAGGACTGTCATTTATCTGGGTGTCTTTTGGTTAGTGCCCTAAATGCAGGTGAATGTGAATGAGGACGGTTGGTTAGTCCAAGTCCCTACAATACTGATGACAAAACTGAGGCCCAAAAAAGCAATTGACTTCTTTTCATGATCATTTTGGAGGTGAGGCTTGGAACTTTTCCAGCTGAACAGTCCCAAGAACACACCACCAATCGGAAGGCAACTCAACTCCACTTTGGGCCAAGCCTGAGCCCCAGTTTTGCCACCTATCAAATGGGGAAAACAATGACTACCAGATGGATGGGTATGAGGTTTGGACGAAGCTCTCAGTGCAAAGCTTCCAGTCCAGGGTCTGACACATGGCAGAACCTCAGTCAATGTTGATTTCCTCATTGTGCTTGTCCCAGGCACTCTGCTTGCAATTTCAGCAGCTGCCACCAGGAGGTGTCTAGTGCTGGTCACCTAGGCTTTCTGGGGGAGGTTCAGCCTGGCCTCCAGTGCCCTTGGCCATCCATATTTGTCTCATTCCTCATGGCAGGCTTTAAGATGTTTGCCGTGGGTGTGGGCAATGCCGTGGAGGACGAGCTGCGGGAAATTGCCTCGGAGCCCGTGGCAGAGCACTATTTCTACACAGCTGACTTCAAGACCATCAACCAGATAGGCAAGAAATTGCAGAAGAAAATCTGTGTGGGTGAGTGAGGCCAGGCTCCATCGAAGAGGCGAGGTGGGGGCCTGTGGGGGGCGGGGTTGTGGAACTGGTATGGATGGGGAAAAGCAGGGACTTGGAGTGGTCCCAAGAGTTGGCAGGACCAGGAGGTGGGCTGGCCAGTACAACTCTTACTGCCAGCAGACGTGTCATGTCTGCTCAGTACATGGATGGCACTGTTCTCAGTGCTCTCCAACATGAAAGCATCCCATCCTATTTGGTGGGGATGTCATGGTCTCCATTTTACAGATGAGAAAACCAAGGCCAGAGGAGTAGAATAATTGTTGCTAGCTGAGGGAGCTGGGATTTGAACCCCGCTATCTCCCCTGGTCCTCCCGGGTGACCTGCCAGCTGGTTCTCCGTGGTTAGGAGTGTGAGCTCTAATGCCAGAGGTGCCTGGGTTTGCGTCTTGCTCTGACGCTGTTGGCCACAGTCAAGCTGTTTCACTTCTTGGATTCTTCATTTGTAAAATGGGGTTAGTGACTTCAAATCCAAAGGGTGGGGGTGAGGAGTCACTGAGATGACACAGAGGCCCCTAATAGGGTCCTGCACATGGCAGGTGCCCAGTGCAGGGAAGCTCTTGTCGAGTTCATTCTCAGGGCACTGAGGGAGCAGGAGGACTTTCAGGGTTCGCTCCTCCATCTCTCCTAGGGGTGCTGTCTCAAGGGCTCTCTATGTCTCCCTGTCTTCCCAGACCCCCAGGCCTCTCTCTCCCCCAACTCCCCAACCCTGGCCCTGGACAACCACTCAACAGCACCTTTCTCTTCTCCTCCTTCTTGTCCACTGCAGAGGAAGACCCGTGTGCCTGCGAGTCCGTGGTGAAATTCCAGGCCAACGTGGAGGGGCTGCTGCAGGCCCTGACCAGGAAGCATATCCTTTTCCAGAGGCGACTGCAGGGTGCTGAAGGGGTGGGAGAGACAGGGTGGTGGGGAAGGGAGAGGGAGGCACCATCGCATTAGGGTGGGCTCCTCCTCACCTGCCTCCTGCTGGAGGAGGGCTGCATTCTGGCCAGATAGACCAGCACCAGCTTTAGTGCAGACTGTCTAGATGATAAACAGAGAAACTGAGGCAGAAGCCAAGCTCTAGGGACTGGACACACACAGAGTCCTGAAGATGCTCAGGAGAACATGGTGCCCTGTGGACTCTGCATATCTCAGGCTCATGGTGACACTTGGAGGTGGGGCCAGGCCACAGACAGGCTCAGCCAGGATGTGCTGGGGACCCAGCAGGGCTGAACGTGCAACCGAGCAGGGAGGGGACAGGGCACTCAGAGTGCACAGTAACAGGCTGGGGGTTTTGGGAAGCGCTGTTCTGAGGACAGTGGATGGGCAAGTTTTGACAATGGGGTAGACACATGCTGTGGGGGGTGGGGAGGAAAAGCCCTGGAAGACAGGAAGTGGGGTCCAGAGTGTGGGTCACCTGTCACTGCCCTGTCCCAGTCAGCCTGCATCTCTCCTTGACTCCACGTCCACTGGAAGCTGTGAGTAAGCGCCTGGCCATCCTGGAGAACAGAGTCATCTAAGCTGCCTGTGCTTGCCGTGGCCCCTCCAGCTCCAGCAGGGCTCAGAGTCCCGTGCATGTCCCCGCAGCCCCGAATTTAGTCTAGCTTTGCCATTTTAGTGGGGGAGGCCAGCCTGGGAATGGGAGGAGGTATGTTAGTGTGCCTGCTGGGAACATATAGGGGCACGTGTGTGTGTGTGTGTGTGTGTGTGTGTGTGTGTGTGTGTGCGCGCGCGCCTGGGGGCAGGTGTGAGTCTGGGAGCTGGAACATGGGCATGAGAGTGAGGACATGGAAGAGTGTGAGAGGGAGGGACTGTGTTTGCATTTTTCCAATCAAAAGCTTAATATATTCCTATTTTTTTTTAGTTAACCCTTTCTTGACTCCGAGGGCTGTGAATCTCTTTTCTGATTTCTCTATTCCCTGATGAAACAATTAAATGTGATTTAACTTAATCATGGAATGGGGCTGGAGACAGTGTGGTTATTTGGGGACCAGGAGAAAGGATTGGCGAAGGTGGTGGGTGATGGAGTGTTTTAAGGTTGGTAACAGTGGTGGTGACAGTGATGACAGCAACCACACCAAAACCAGCTCATATTTGTTGTGCTTTTTCTTTTATTTATTTTATTAAAAAAATTATAATATAAATATATATATATATATATATATATTTAAAGACAGGGTCTCACTCTGTCGCCAGGCTGGAGTGCAGTGGCTCGATCATGGTTCACCACAGCCTTGACCTCCTAAGCTCAGGCATCCTTCTGCTGCATCCTCTCAAGTAGCTGAGACTACAGGTGGATGCCACCATGCCCAGCTAATGATTTTTATGATTTTTTTTTTGTAGAGACAAGGTCTTGCTATGTTGCCCAGGCTGGTCTTCAACTCTTGGGTTCAAGCAATCCTCCAGTCTTGGCCTCCCAAATTGCTGGGATTATAGGCATGAGCCACCGCGCCCAGCCTTGTCGTGCCTTTTTGGTTACAAATTCATTTATGCCCTCCTAGGAACCCTACCCAGAAAAGGCTTGTTTCATTCCCATTTTACTGATGAGAAAGCTGAACACCTGAATGATGAAATAACTTGCTCAGCAGTGGGCCACTTGGAGAGACAGGCCTCCAATCCATCAAAAGAAAAAGGCATCGAGAAAAAGCAATGGCACCAGATAGGACTTATTTCTTCATTCATTTATTCATTCATTCAGATATCCAATACTTACAGAGCATACCCTGGTGTCAGGCAGTGGGGAGATGGTGGCATGTGAGACAGATACCGTCCCTGCCCTGAGGGGACATACAGTTGAGCAGTGTGCTCCTGTTACCCCCACCCTAGCTAGAGAAAAAGAGAGTGAGTTTAGGTTGTCCCTAATCCTAATCCCCTCTTGATATCTGGGAGCCCATGCGGTGAGTGTGTGTGTGTGAGAAGTGATGGGAAGGGCTCCGACCTGAGCCTGGCCTGGCCCTGGTGTCTCCCCCACACCCCTGCTGGGGTTCTGTCTGATGTGTCCTGGGGATCAGCCGCCTCTCCCCCTACCCCCAACACAGACTGCCCCCGCATCTCAGAGACTGCACTGGGGAGACTCCTGACCCCACCTTCCCCTCTCCCAGCCCTACCTGCGGACTGCAGGCTACACCCCGAGATCCAGGCCTCTGGAGCAGTGCCCCACCCAACCCCAAATCTCAGTTCCTCGGCTCTCAGGGGGTGCTTTGGTGGTTTTCTGAGCCCATTCTTGTTTAAGCATCATTGGTGCTTCCACTAGATTCACACTTGAGAGCATGGTTAAAAGGCTTTCACAAGGAGCTCAGACTGTTTGGAAAGATCTTCCTGAGAGGCAGTTCAGGGAGGCAGAAGAACAATGTAATGGTACCTAAGAGCCACATTAACACAACGGCACAGCTACACAGGAACAGCTTAGCTATGACACAGTCACACTCACCCCTGTGGCTTGAGTACCACCTCCTACACGGTTTCCTGAGCCCTCTCTCTTGCCAGGCTCTGGGGAGGTGTTTTTCTGCTTTCTGAGGAGTCTCCTTGTCACAGCACCCCCTGGTGGTGATTGTTTAGGCCATACTTCCTTTCTTCTGAGATTACCCTTCCCCTCCCTTCCTTACACGTGGGGCTAGGGAGAGGCAGCCATATGGATGCAGGGTAACTCCACCTCTGGACCTCAGATGAGGGTCTGTGAGTAGACACCTGACCCAAGGTGGGCCAATCAGCACCTTTCTTCTGGGAATGTGGACATGGGGATCTTAGTTACCTGGCTGCTGGTGCTAGAGCTGGGAGAGTCTGACTGGGATCAGCTGGGTGGTTCTTCTGCTCCAAGTGGCATTGGCTGGGACTGCTGTCATCTGGTTCTTGGCCAGCTAGAGATGCTTTGGTGGGGACAGCTGAAAGGCTGGGCATCTCTCTCTCTCTCCCTCTGGTCTCAGGGACTTAACCCTGCTGTGGGCTCTCCAACAGGGGAACAGGACATCCTACATGGCTTCTAAAGCTTCTCAGGGCTGAGGCCCCAAATTGGCACAGCAATACTTTCACTGCATTTTATTGATCAAAGCAGTTGTAGACCAGCCTTAATCCAAAAGTTGTAGAGATAAACTTCACTTCTTAGGAGGAGAGTGACAAAGAACTTATGGCCATCTTTATTGCAGCACGTGGGGTCACTGGCCTCCCTCACTGGACCTGGTTACATTCCCTGCCTTTGACACTCATAAGGAAGGGGCTGGGGGGCAGAGAGGAATGAGGGCCCCACCAAGCAGGCTGGGGTAGGGAAGGTGCTGGACAGGGAGACTGATCCAAGCCCAGCATCAGGGAGGGGCCCACAGAGTGAAGGCTGGGGTGACTACAGCTCCGAGCTGTAGAACCAGTAGGCCTGAGGCCACAGAAACCTCAGCAAAGTTAAAGTTAGCTGAGTAAGTTTATGTTTCACGCAAAGCTAGAGGTCTGACTCAGCTGTCCTCTTTCGCCTCCGTTTCCTTCCACCTGTGTGAGGACCTAGGTGCTTCTCACTCTTTAATTCTGGGAAGTGACTGACTGTACTGGGCTCTAGCCCCTGCACCGCTCCTCTGCTACCTGGTGAGTTGGCAAGGCCCTTCGCCTCTCTGAGCCTCACGGTCTACATCATGGAAGGAAATACTAGCACCACCTCCCAGGTGTCAAGGAGATATTGACTAGGAGGCTCTGAGCAAAGCACCCACTCACGTTTTGCATCCAGAGTGGAGTTGGCACTACTGCCACCATGTGGGGCATGGTTTCCTGGCCCACACACCTGTCAGTTCCTCAGCTGCTTCCTCCTTCCCATCTGGTACCCACATCCTTCAAGATACTGTGGCCAACTGGTCTCCAGTGGCTGTGTCATCCAGGACACCTGTTACCTGCAGGGAGATCACCCCAGAGTGGACACCATGGTGCTTTGCAAGTCTTCTGCTCCTCAGCAGGGAGCTTGGCCCTCCTGTGTCTTGTTAACAGAAATCAACATGCCCTCTCTTCCTTCACCAGGAGGCAAAGATGAGGATGGTTTTGTCTCTGCTTTGAGCAGTGCCAGACTGAGTGTGCCGGGCTGGGCAGGCCAGGCGAGGAGGATGGTGTGAACATGAAGCTTCCGAGGACAGCCAGCTGCCTCCAACATTCAGTCACATAACAAACCTTTGTAGTGCACCTCTGCCGGGCCCTCTTCTAGGCACTAGGGATAGCATGGGAAACAAAGTCCAGCAAATTTCGCTGTCTTTATGGGATGACCCTCCACCCATTTCATAAGTGGATGAGTTGGGATTCCTGGGTTTATCTTTGCTGTCTCTGAGTGTCAGGCCCTGGGCACACAGTAGGGGCTCAGCAGATTCTAGGGTCCTCTCTCTTCTTGCTCTTCCTCCCTTGCTCACGGGGGGGGGGGGGCTGGGGCAGAGCACGGACCTGGTCCTGAAGGACCACCTGACCTGGAGCTGGCCCTATGCCTGAGGGCAGAGAAGACAGAATTGGACCCTAGAGGAAGGGGCTGGGTGGGGAGGGAGAGAGGGCCCCCTGCCAAGCAGCCTGGGGGTAGGGAAGGTGCTGGATGGGGAGAGTGATCAGAGCCCGGTGCCCAGAGTGAAGGTGGGGGCGGCCACAATTCAGTGCCTGAGATCATGGCCGGACCTGCTGCTGGTCAGGCCTGGCTCGGGCTCTGGCTCAGGATGAGTGGAGGTGGGTGGAGGATCTGGGTCCTCTGGGGCTGACCCTCAGAATTTTTCATAAAAGCAACAGAGGGGGGTGTGTGTGCATGCTCAGAACAACCACGGGGAGGGGGCGCTTCCTGTTTCCAGCATTCCTGCCTGAGGAATTCCATGGCAGACTGGAGCATGGAGTGTAGACCAGCTGGCAAGAGAAGCTGTGAGGCCAACATCCCAGGAGCTGGGACGATGGGGCCGTGAGTCAGGGTGGAGGCATGCACAGGCTCTTGATTGCGGGTGACAGAAATGCCCCACCAGTCAGCATGAGCCCAAGAAGGGAGTTGGTGGGGTTCCATGACAGAAGCTCTGATATAACAAGCAGGTTAGGCTAGAGAAGCTTCAGGGCTGCAGGAAGGTTCCAAGCTCATGGTCGCCTGAGCAGCCTTGCAAAAAAAAATTGGGTCATCCTCTGGGTTGTGGTTTTTGGATGATCACGGCCTAGCTACAGGAAGCTTCACGCCGACTGAACTGTTAGATTCTTACCAGACGCACTTGCAGCACTATAGTCCTTTTATCCAGGGTGCTTGAGGTGGAGAGCCAACCACCAAGGCAGAAACTAGCTTAGAGACACCTTGGCATGTGCGCATGAAAGCCAGCGTTGACCTAAGACAGCCATGACCCTCTTCCCTTCATTATACGCTCATTACAATATCATTAGCATTCTACCAAAATCCCCACCCCAAGTGTCATGACAGTCCTGCTGTGACCTAGGAGGCCTGAAACGAGGGGAGGAGTAACAGAGTCTCAGTCCTAAGGTCACCCATTTCTGGGAAAAGCCCACCCCAATCTACTCCTCAGCACGCATGAGAATAAAAGTCATAGCTCAACAATAGCCAGGGGCAGAAGCAGCAGTGGGCTGTTTCTGGCCGCTGTCTTCTCTTGGGAGTGAGTTCCTCTGCTCAGTAAAGCTCCTTGCTCCTCTGTGTGTCTTTGTGAATTCATCACAAATGTGAATCCAAGAACCTGTTGTCAACCCTCTCACGCAGGGATCAGTGCCTCTTCTTCCGGGAGCAGATCCTGGGCTCAGGCCTCGGTCTCTCTTTTCTCAGCTCTGGTCTTCTGGTCTCCACCACGGCCTCATGCCAGGCAGGTCACCCTTGAGCGCCTCCCAAGTCCCACGTCACACCCTGCAGATTCCAGTCCACAGGACATAACCTCACTGGCCAGGATGGAGTCCTGTGCCACCCTGGAACTCCCACCCTGGAACTGGGCACTGTGGCCAGGGGGATGCCAGGCTCTGACTGGCCAGGCCTGGGCCCTGGCCATCCTGAGAGCCAGGGGTGGAATCCGCCTTACGTGGCCCCCAGGACTGGGAAGGTTGGGCAGTGTTTCCTCGAGGCAGAGGGATTGTTGTCTGATGCCAGAGCCTGGGAGTGGGGTGGGTGGAACCAGCACCCTGCCAGGTGGGGTCAGGGATGGATGGATGCCTGACCTGGGAATAGGTGACGATTCTTCCCTGCATGGTGGTAGAGGAGCTGGCTCTGACGAGGCCCTGTCTCGGCTCTGAGGAAGTAAGGGGCCTGCTTCATGGGGTCTTTCAAGCCCAGATGCCTGCCCTTACTCAGCCCAGCTCTGCCCGCAGCAGCTGCAATTCCTCAGGAAACTCATCCTCACTGTGTAAGTCCACATCTTTCTCTGCTCTAGGTTTGAGGAGCACAAGGTTCTACACAATTCCCAGAAAGAAAGGAAACCAGCATCTCCCCTGGGGCAGCCAGGATCTACTGACAGGTGGCAAGCTACTTTGTAACCTAGCATTTTGTGTTTTTGCATTTTGTATAGATAAACAGGACTAAGCTAATTAGGATTGTTTTTTCTTTCTTTCCTCAGGCCTTGAAATACAATGGGAATCTCTTGGCCCCAGAGTGAATTGGTTACCAGGTTTCAATAAGGGGTTTGTCTTTGCAATTACAATTCATGAATGGATTTACCAGGGTGAGAAGATGGCAGGTCCCCTAAGGGGATTGCTCTGCATTTCTCCTCTTTGAATTACACGGTTTTCTCCTGGACCAGTGCTCTTTGAAAAAAGGGGGTGTGGCCTGAGAGGAGAATCTCCGCACCCGGTTGTGGAATGCAATTAATATGGGAGGAGGCCGGGCTTGGTGGCTCAGCCTGTAATCCCGCTCTTTGGGAGGCTGAGGCGAGGGGATTGCCTGAGCCCGTGGGTTCGAGACCCACCCGGGGAACTTGGTGAGACTTTGTCTCTACAATAAACTAAAAATTAGCTGGGCATGGTAGTGTGTGCCTGCAGTTCTGGCTACTTGGAAGGATCGCTGGAGCCCAGCAGGTAGAACCTGCGGAGGCCGGGAGCATGCCACTGCACTCTTAGTCTGGGTGACAGAATGGGACTTCAACTCAAAAAAACAAAATAAAACAAAACAAAATATGGGAGGAGACTGGAGCTGCTTAGGACTTCCCGGCACCCGAGGGTGGGCCTATGTCGCTTCAGAGCCACTGGGTGGCTGGGAAGCTGGGCCATGCAAGCCTGGATGATGTCTGTGTGTTGATGAGGGCAGGGGACTGCTGTGCTCATGGGGCCTGGTGACTCTGGAGTATTTCGTGGTCAGAATCAGATTTGGGTCACCTATTGTGTTATGGTTTTTGGTTCGTCACAATGTGCCGTGTGATTGCAGTTTCCTGTCAAGACTTCTCAGCGATCCTTTCCAAAACTTGTATGGCAGGGCGAGAAACCAAGGCTGTTGGATGGAAAGTGTCACACGGCCAGTAGGTGGCTGGGCTGAATTTGATCCCTGGAACCTCTGGCTCCAAAAGCAGGGCTCTTTCCAGAACACGGCCTCTCTGAGGTTCAGACTCGCTGTGATGAAAGGGCTGTTCCTTTTACAACAGGTTAGGACCATCACAGGTGAACTGGCCTCCCTGCCTATGGGCTCTTGTTCTTTAGTCCGTTCTGCACACTGACACCAGAGTCTCTCTCTTTTTTTTTTGAGTTGGAGTCTCACTCCATTGCCCAGACTGGAGGGCAGTGGCCGCTCCCAGCCATCGCAGCCTCGACCTGCTGGCCTCCGGCGATCCTTCTGCCTCAGCCTTCCGAGTAGCTGGAACTACAGGCGCACGCTACCACGCCCGGCTAATTTTTGATTTATTGTAGAGATGAGGTCTCGCCAAGTTGCCCAAGCGGGTCTTGAACCCACGGGCTCAGACAATCCACTCACCTCAGCCTCCCAAAGTGCTGGGATTACAGGCTGAGCCGCCGAGCCCAGCTGACACCAGAGTCTTACAGGGTCCACCTAATCAGGTCACATCCCTGCTCAAGAACCTCCTCTGGTTCTCTACTGCCTCCTGGATAAACTTCAAACCCAGCCTGACAACTTAGGTGCTGTATGTTCTGCCCTAGATCTCTGTCTTACTTCTCATCACTGTGATATCACAGAGGCCATACTCTGTAGACAGAGAACCATATGAGGTTGCTGTCAATATGCCCATTGTATAGATGGAGAGACTGAGGCACAGAGAGCTAAAATCACTTGTGCAAGATTGGACTTGTAGGACTGAGATCCTGAAAGGCTGATGTTTACCAGGCCTTGAAATAGGGTAGAGACCAGGGTTATAGGGTGTAGAGATCTCATCAATTGTTCTTGCTCAATGTACGGGGCTCTAAGAGTCCCAGACATCACCATGGAGGCCAGACCAAGAAACTTCAGGTTGTCTTTTTAAAAAAATGCCCAAATGCTTCCTGAGGAACAAACTAGGTGCTGAGGGGGAGAAATGATCAACTAGACACTGTTGCTGAAGAAGCTTCTGGTCTGTTTAATACACCAGAAGGGACAGGAACACATGAAGCAACGATGGTGATAAATGATAGCCACCCTTTCCTGACAGGGTATACTGTGCTGGGTGCACATTGCTGTTCTGAGAGGTCAGGCAACTTGTGCAGAATTGCATGACAAGATTTGAACTCAGGACTGCTGGGCGTCAGAGGCTGAACTCTGTCTTCTGCAGTGGGCTTCCCCTGTTCTGTGATTATAATGGAGGAAGGGCTTAAGGGCAGGTGGTGGGGATGAGGCAGAAATGGGGGAACTCACTGGGAAGGGCTGGAAATGTTGAGGTCAAATGCAGCTACCAATAGTAAAGGCCAGTGTTTACTGAGCACCTGTTGTGAATCAGGGACTGCTCTGGATACTTTTCATGGACTAGGCCTTAGTTTGATTCCTCTATCATTCCAGTTCCTCTATCATCAAAGAGGGACCCCCTCTATCATTCCAGTTGAAGGATGAGAAAACTGAGGCATAGAGGTTTTCAGTAGCATGTCAGTATGCCCCATCCAGTGAGTGATGGAGCTGGGACTAAACCCAATTCCATAGACGCCTGTCTGCAACAGGTGCTCTCAGCCATATCGCTAGTTGAGCTGATGAGTGGGGCCCCTGCACTGACAAGTGGATACGATGTTACAAATCAATAATGAAGTAAGGACAAAGTCTTAATCAAGCAAAGGTGCTTGACAAATGGATACAATATTACAAAGCAACAATGGAGTAAGGACAAAGTCTTGATCAAGTAAAAGTGCTTGACAGGTGGATACAATGTTACAAAGTAATAATGAAGCAAGGACAACGACTTGATCTAGCAAAGGTACTTGACAAGTGGATACAATGTTACAAAGCAACAATGAAGTAAAGACAAAGTCTTGATCAAGCAAAGGTGCTTGACAAGTGGATACAATGTTACAAAGCAATAATGGGGTAAGGGCAAAGTCTTGATCAAGTAAAAGTGCTTGACAAGTGGACATAATGTTACAAAGCAACCAGAGTAAAGTCAAAGTCTTGATCAAGCAAGAGTGCTTGAGCATTGGCTGTGAGACGGGGGACCAAAAGCTGCATTCCTTCATTGATTAACTCATCCAATGGTGCTTCACTGAGCACCTGCTCTGTGCCTGGTGCCAGACTAGACTGTGTCTGTCTCTGCCCTCCTGGCCTTAACTCCTTACTGGAGCCTGAGAGCAAAGGGGAGGGGTGGGGTCAGATGAAGCGTGGGAGCATTTCCAAGAAGAGCCAAGGAATGTAAAATGAAGTGGAGAATAGGGATGGGGGACACTGGCTTTTGCCCCTGGGGAGTCCAGCTTGAAGTGACCCAGGCCTGTCGCTTCAGACTTGACCCAGGCTTGTCATTTCTGAGCTTGTGCAAGGTGGGGGCGGGATCTGGAGTCAGATTCCTACATAGTCATAATGACTACAATCTATACTTCATAGCTTATAAGCACCAGGTGGAATCATCGGTATGGCCATCAGCCCCATGTGGCAGATGACACACAGGCTTAGAGAGGGGAAGGGGCTCACCGAGTTGTGTCGGGTGGGCTGGGACTTGAAGCCTGGCCTGTTGGACCCCAGAGTCCCTGCTGCTCCCATTCAACCTTTGCTGCACTCTGGTTGATGCTATCTGAACCTGTTTCTCCATCTGTGAAATGCACCCTGACACCAGGCAAAGTTATCTGAAGGACTGCCTGGGACCTTGGAATTATGTGACTTTACAAATTCATTTACTTGTTTATTTTTTAATGGTCTGTCTTGAAGGTGTATAGCATGACATGTTGCTATACCTGCACATTTGAAATGGTGTCTGCCTCCGTGGGATCCTGTAGTCTGAGAGGGGCTGGAACTGTAGGCTATGAGGCTGCTATAGAGACACTTGGCCACAGGATGGCACCATTGTCCCGGGAATGGGGTGGCCAGGCCCGGCAGGGGGATGGGTTCAGCCCGGGTCACTACGAGCTGGGCTAGTTCCTGTCACTTGTGCCGCTTGTAGCACCTAATCTAATTCTTTAACCCCCTCCTCCTCAGGCCTCCAAAAGCTCCTGGAGCTGAGCAAGAGCACTCAAGGAGGTGTCTGACTGTGCCCGACCCTCCCTTCTTCTTAGGGGCAAATTACTGAGTCCTTTGTCCCCAAATCAGAACATTAGTGACTTCAAGATAAAAAATAGCTATAGTCTGGGGGGGTGGGTACTAGAGGCACCCAAGTAGAAGTGTCTGAGGGTCCCCAGCATAGGTGCCAGGGAGAGACCAGGGACTCTGCAATCCAATCTCTGGATGTGAGTTGGCTTGGTCTCTGCATGGCCTGTGACTGTGGGCATGTGACTGCAGCTCTGGGCTCAGTTTGCTCACCTGGGAAGGGGATAGAATGGTTCCCCCTCGCTGGGGTGGAGACTATGAAATGAGGTGACCCGGCTCCATGCTGAGTGCCTGATTCTCAGAGCCTCCAGAAGGATGAGGTTGGAAAAGCCTCTGGAAGCCCCCCAGTGGATCCCTCTTAGACGGAGGCTTGAGTTTCTGCTTTGGTTTCCCCAGCATAGATTGCTGCCCAAGGAAACTTTAAATGCAGAGTCCCGGGCACCTGAATCCCTGGGTGAGTGAGGCCCCTGGAATCTTCATTTTAAGGAGTCTCCAGCAGGTTCTTCACTCCCTGTGTTCAGACTCAGGTGTGAAGCATGGCTCCCCACTCAGGCCCTGTATGACCTGGGTAGGTCCTGTCACTTCTCAGAGCCCAACCCCACCATCAGCACCAAGGGCTGTTGGGACTTGGGAGACCCCTTATGCACATGGACTGAAAGGAGCACTCCAGCACCAGCTGTGGGGACCCCTTGGGGTCGCACAGCGGCACCCAGTTACTCCCCAGATTGGGGTCAGCTTGGCTTCTCAGGGCTTGATAAATCTCCTAGTTGGCCAGGCTCGGTGGCTCAGCCTGTAATCCCAGCACTTTGGGAGGCCTGGCGAGTGAGTTGTCTGAGCCCACGGGTTTGAGACCAGCCCGGGCAACTTGGCGAGACCTTGTCTCTACAATAAATAAATAAAAACTTAGCTGGGCATGGTAGTATGCGCCTGTAGCTCTGGCTACTTGGAAAGCTGAGGCGGAAGGATCGCCAGAGCCCAGCAGGTCGAGGCTGCGGTGCCTGAGAGTTGTGCCACTGCCCTCCAGCCTGGGAGAGAGACTGAAACTCCAACTCAAAAAAAAAAAAAAAAAATCCAAGTGAATGAACGTAGGGAAGGATGAACTGGTTCCTTCTGTTTCCCATAGCCCATCAGTGGTAGCAACAGTAAATAGCGATTTACCATATATACAGTATCCATGCTGTTGTATATACTTACACATGATGCATAATATAGAACATACAAATATAAGAAAATATGCAAATAAGTAATTAAAATATAAAGTATGAAGCCAGGCGCGGTGACTCACACCTGTAATTCTAGCACTTTGGGAGGTGGAGGCGAGATGATTGCCTGAGCCCAGGGGTTTGAAGCCAGACTGGGCAACTTGGCGAGACCTCATCTCTACAGTAAGCAAAAAAGTTGGCTGGGCGTGGTGGCACGAACCTGTAGTTCCAGCTACTTAGAAGGCTGAAGCAAAAGGATTGCCTGAACCCAGTAGGTCAAGGCAGTAGTGGTTGTGAGCTTGGTGGTTGTGAGCTTGCCACTGCACTCCAGCCCAGGCAACTTAAAAAAAAAACAAAACATATATATATGTATATATATATATAAAACATATTAATACCATATATTAATGAATATTATTACATAATAGAATGGTGATAGTGCATTGTATTTCTATAAATAGTAATTAGTAAACACAAGTTTACAAATAGCTGACGTACATGAGTGCTACCTACGGACTGAGCTTTGTTCTCTGAAGGCACCGACTTCCTTCACTCCTCACCGTGGCTGTGGGAGGTGGGGCTGCCCGGGCTCACAGTGGGGGGGGCGAGGGTCGGAGGACGGAGGGACTAGCAGCATCAGACAGAGGCAGTGGCTCTGGGACCCAGGCCTGACAGCCCCACAGGACCCCTGGTCGTCCTTCCTCCTGGGGGCGGGGCTCACAGGTCTGGGCCCCACCCTTGCCACCCTGCCTGGGGGCCTGCTCCAGCTGGGCCACATCCCAGCTCCAGGGCCAGCTGGATCCGACGGGCCCCTTGCCCCCTGCAGCCTCCACTCTGCCCGCGTCCTCCCTGTCGGCCTCCATTCTCGCCCATGCCTGGCGCAGCTGCCGCTTGGGCAAGTCCCACAGTTCGAGCAGGCTTCCCCCCGCCCCTCAGCTTCTCAGGGTCAGACTCTCCCTTGAGATATCCTGCCCTCATTCCTGGCAGGGTTCCTTCCCCCGAGGACACCAGGGGTCTCTCAGCCTCTCTCCCGCGAGCTGCACAGGGCAGGAATGCTGCCCCATGCCCGGGACGTCCTCCGGAAGCCAAGAGTGAGTCTTGGGGCAAGTGCGTGGCGAGCACCCCGACATACCTCCCACCTTCAGGCCCTCAGGGCCATCACAGCCTTCATTCCCTCCCCCACAGGCCTTCCCTCCCTGGACCTGTGGTCAGTCAGGCCCCTCAGCTGCCATGGAGTTTCCCTTGCCGAGGTCCAGCCTGGAGAAGCAGGTGAGGCTGGAGCCTCCCAGGAGAGGGAGGAGTGGGTGCTGCCCCAGGCTGGGCTGGGGGAGGCCAGGCTCCATCCACCTGGGAGGCTGCCTCCTCCCATCTCCTGCAGGCCTCTGCAGCGGCAGCCCTGAGCCTGGGGGGGGCATGCTCACTTGGTCACTGGGGATAAGAGGTGACTGTGGGTCACGCACAGACAGATATTTCATATTCTCCCAGTCATGTATGTGTTTTAAAGAGTATCAGGAAAAGCCCCACAAGCAATTAGCACATCAAACCCTTGATTTCATGGATGTTATTGCTCTGGGTGAGGCGAATTGAAAACAGGGCCCGTTTCAAGTCAGTTTAAAGGGATGATCGAATCACTCTTGTGCCGGGGAGGGTGGGCACAGCAAAAAGCAGGAAAAGGTCGAAGAAGCTGCTTGAGCTTGGGAGACACTGATGAGGCCTGTGAGTCCCAGAGTTAGACTCCCAGGCCAGCCTGGCTCTGCCTGGGGCTGAGGGGCCTTGGGCAGGTTGTTTCGTCTTCATGAACCTCAGTTTCCTCATCTGTGACATGGAGTGAGCAGTAGCCGCTCACAGGGTCATGGCGAGGTTGATGAGATAAGAAGGGCGGTGCACTGGCAGGAGCTCGGCAGGGGTTGGCCCAGCTAGGGCAGCAAGGATTTGCGTTATGATAATGATGACCAGCATTAGTGCCACTTATCCTCGGGGGCTTTATTCTGGATGAATGACTGATGGCCTTCAGCGGGAAAGCGACCAAGAGCTCACTACCCCAATCCTCAGCAGAGGGTCATGAGGACAGTCCCTGCCAGGGGCAACCTCCTCGCACCTCACAGCCCTCAGCCAGGTGGGACCCACCAGGGAGCCCACTGGATGGTGACACTGCTTCTCAGAGCCTCCACGTCCTTGGTTATAGGCTGAGACCATAAGGCCCACTTCACAGGGGTGTGCCTGTGAGGAGCAACAAGAAAAGGCAGGCCAAGTCCCTGGAATGCAGTAGGGCTTTGTCCTGTGTGAGATTTTGTCCTTCCATGGGATGAAGATCTGCTGGTCTAGTGGGGATAGGTTAAGTGTAATCTTGGGAGGTCTAAACCAGCTCTGAGTGTCAGATGTGTGGTTTCTGCCACATTCATCCATCCACCCACCTATCCACCCATCCACCCACCCACCCATCCATCCATCCATCCATCCATCCATCCATCCATCCATCCATCCATCCCACCATCCATCCATCCATCCATCCAACCATCCATCCACCTATCTACCCACCCACTCCCACTCATCCATCCATCCACCATCCAACCATCCACCATCCATTAATTCATCCATTCATCCATATACCAATCCATCCACCTACTTATCTATCCACCTATCTATCCATCCCTCCCTCCCTCCATTCATCCATCTACATATCTATCCACCCATTTATCCATCCACCCTCCATCCATCCTTCATCCATTAATCCATCCATCCATCCATCCATCCATCCTTCACCCATACATTCTTCAGTCATTCATTCATCCACCCATCCATCCATTCACACATCGATCCACCCATTCATCCATAATCCATCCATTCACCCACCTATCCACCCACCTATCCATTCATGCATCCATCTGCCCATTCATCCATCATCCATCCACCCACTCACTCTCTCATCCATCCATCCATCCATCCATCCATCCATCCATCCATCATCCATCCATACATTCATCCACTAAATGGCAATTGAACACCTACTATGTACCAAGTGTGGTGGTGCAGGTGGTTCTTTTGGGTGGAACAAAACACCCAAAGTCCTTGGCTTCATAATGCTTCAGCTGAAAAGAGAAACCGGTTGTGCACACATCACCATGAAATGTGAAGATGGCTGTGGAGGGGGAGCACAGGCTGCCGTGGGTGCCCCTGGCCAAAAGGTCAGAGAGGCGTCCCTGGAGAAAGGGGCATCTGAGCCAGGACCGGCAAGACTAGGAGGAGTTCACAGGTAAAGGGGGTGGGTGGGCGGGCACTGTGGAGGTTCAGCGTTACCTGGGAGGTGCTGATGAGGTGTGGGATGGGCCCAAAGTTCAGTAATATGGTTCCTTTGGTTGGACTGGGGTGAAAATGGGGAGAGACATGAGCAGATTTGAATCTGACAGTCCCTCTGGCCACTGCAAGGGCGTGGACAAGGCTGAGACAGGGGAAGAAGCCAGTCAGAAAGTGGAGGCCATGGGCTTCAATTAGGATGGTGGCCATGGGACCAATGAGCAGTTTGGAGGTATTTGGGGGCTTCAGTCTCAGCCTCTGTGGTGAAGGTCTGGAGGGTGAGGCTGGACTCCCAGGTTTCCGACTTGAGTGACTGACTGGCTGGGGCACCCACATCAGGGTCCCCATGGAGAGAAGCAGGTTCAGGTGGGAAAGATGCTGGACTTGGCGGTGTCCGTGGACTTGAGACTCTTATGGGTGTCCAGGGGACAGGGGAAGTGAGTCCTGAGCTGCAGGCAGAAGTTTGGGGTCACTGGCAAACATGGAATGACTGAATCCTCAGGAAGGGATGAGTTCTGGGGGGCATTGAGGAGACCTGCTGGTAAGAGGGCCTGGAACAGAACTCCAGGGCCCCTATGCTTTGGGACAGCAAGGGAACTGAGGAGCAGCCAGAGGGTTTGGAAGAAAGTGAGGAGGAGGTTCTGGGGGCCAGGAGGAGGGTGAGGAGATGGGACAAATGGAGTCTGGGTGTTGCCCAGGGACTGGTATGGACTGAGGGTGCCTGCTGCTGGGTTCTGTGAGGAGGTCAGTGTAGCTTCATGAAAGCATAGTCTCAGGGACAGCATGGGGACTGCAGTGGGCAGAGTGTGTGTGTGTGAGACAGCTAGCAATGAAGGCTGGTGTAGGAAGTAGCCTCAGGGCTGAGAGAAATGGGCAGTGAAGGGAAGGTGAGGGTGTGAGGGAGGCAGCTGGCTCAGGTTTGCTTGCTACGTGGTGAGATAGAGTTGAATGTGATTAAGTGCTGAAGGGAAGGAGGTAGAGATCGGGATAAATATAGCCAGATAGAGAGATTAAACATCCTCCCCCACCTACTGGACAGATTTAGGTGGTGGGTGGGAGGGGCCGGTCACAGCAGGTCTGAGCCCTAGACAGCAGGAGATGACAGTCTCCATCTTCAGGAAGAAGGAGGGCAGGGCCCTGTGAATTCTGGGAGATTTGAGTATTTGTTGTCAGGAAATCTGGCAAGTTCTTATTTTGAGGCTTGGATTTTCTCTGAACATCAGGAAAGCAAGTAATTTGCTGAGAAGGACAAGAGATGGGAAGGGGAGGGGTTCAGTGGTCCCCT
Organism: Cephalopachus bancanus; assembly: GCA_027257055.1. Lineage (NCBI taxonomy): Eukaryota > Metazoa > Chordata > Mammalia > Primates > Tarsiidae > Cephalopachus > Cephalopachus bancanus. The sequence continues at coordinate 1,823,359 of JAPVLO010000284.1, read as the reverse complement.
TGGGGACCTGCAGAGGAGGAGGTAGAGCACAGCATCCTTGGGGGCTGGAAGGAGGGGAGATGACTCCCGGAATCCATTGGGCTGTTGTGGGGTGTGAGGCGTGTGCTTGGGTATTTGATCATGGGCTGAGCTCTGCTGACTACTCTAGTCCACTGCCCAGCCCAGTCTCCAACTGATGCTTGAGTCCATGTTATCCAACTCTGTGGGTGTTCTTGTACATCAGGAACCTGTTGTGAGAAGAGTGCCTTATTGGGCTGGGTCCAGGAGCTGCACCAGCCTCCCAACTGACCCTATCACTCCTGCATCCTCCCAACTCTTCCTGCTCACTGCTGCCAGAGGGTGCTCTCTAATAGGAGAATTTTATCTTGTCATGCCCCAGCTCAAGAACGTCCTGTGCCTCCTAGCAACTTTCTGTAGGATCCAGTTCAAACTCTTCAGCCTGGAACTCAAGGCTTCTCACTCTGGTCCTGCCCCCTTTCTCCCTCCCCAGACATAGCCACCTACGTGCTATGCCCAGGGTCCAGTCATGCTGAGCTACCTGCTCCTCCTCAAGTGCACCTTCATTCCTTTGCACATGCTGTGCCTGGAATGCCATTCACCCTCTGCTGAGGCTGGTGGTCAGCTTAGCCACTTCCCACATGTAGTCCTCTCAGACTCCCCTGCACCCTGTTCTTTCTCAGGACTCTTTCAGAAGGGAAAGAGAGGAGTCGATAGTTGGAAGGGGAATCAAGTTCCCCAGACCTTTGTTCAGGCTTGACCTCAGTCATCCCTCTGCCTGCAGTCACTCTAACTGGGCTGGAAACTCCTTGGGATGTCAGCAATTGTGTCTTATTCTTCACGTGTCCCCCTCCAGTGCCTGGTACATATCAGTTCTGGATGAATGAATGGGTGGACGAATGAAAGGGCAGGCAGATGGATGGATGGGTGGATGGATGGGTAAATGGATGGATGAATGGATGAATGGATGGATGGATGGATGTGTGGTTGGATGGATAAATGGATGGGCGGATGAATTGATGGATGGATGGGTGACTGGGTGGATGGATGGATGGATGGATGGATGGATGGATGGATGAGTGGGTGGATGGATGGATGGGTGGATGGATGGATGAATGAATGGGTGGATGGGTGGATGAGTGAATAGATGAGTGGATGGATGGATGGATGGATGGATGGGGATGAATGGGTGGATGGGTAGATGGATGAATGGATGAGTGTATGGATAGATGAGTAGATGGGTGGATGGAAGGATGGCTGGATGAATGGGAGGCTGGCTGGCTGGATGAATGGGTGAGCTGATGGATGAGTGAATAGATGAGTGGATGGATGAATAGGTGGGTGTGTGGGTGGATGGGTGGTTGGGTGAATGAGTGGATGGATGGAGGGGTAGATGAACAGACGGATGGGTGGTTGGATGGATGAATGGATGGATGGATGATGGGTGGGTGGCTGGTTGGTTGGATGGGTGACTGAGTGGATGGATGGGTGGGTAGGTGGGTGGATGGGTGGATGGGTAGATGGATGAATGGGTGGATGGATGAATGGATGGGTGAGTGGATGGATGAATGGATGGGTGGATGGATGGATGGATGAGTGGATGGATGGATGGATGGGTGGATGGATGGATGGATGGGTGGATGGATGAATGGATGGGTGGGTGGATGAATGGATGGGTGGGTGGATGAATGGATGGGTGGATAGATGAGTGGATGGGTGGATGGGTGGATTGGTGGGTAGATGGATGGGTAGGTGGGTGGATGGATGGATGGATGGGTGGATTGGTGGGTAGATGGATGGGTAGGTGGGTGGATGGATGGATGGGTAGGTGGGTGGATGGATGAATGGGTGGATGGATGGATGAGTGAGTAGATGAGTGGATGGATGGGTGGGTAGATGGGTGAATGGGTGGGCAGATGGATGGATGGGTGGATTGGTGGGTAGATGGATGGGTGGATTGGTAGATGGATGGGTAGGTGGGTGGATGGATGAATGGGTGGGTTGATGGATGAGTGAGTAGATGAGTGGATGGATGGGTGGGTAGATGGGTGAATGGGTGGGCAGATGGATGAGTGAATAGATGAGTGGATGGATGAGTGGGTGGATGGATGGGGGATGTATGAGTGGATGGGTGGGTGGATGGGTGGATGAATGGTTGGATGTATGGGTGGGTGGATGGATGAATGGATGGATGGATACATGGGGGCATGGATGGATAGCTGCGTGGATTGGTAGATGAATGTACCAAGTGGCCAGGAGTCAGGAACAAAGAGGTCCCCACATAGGGAAGGGGCAACAGCAGAGAGCCCAGAGCCAAGCACAGCCTCAGATCCTGCTGTGCTCACTGTCATTTTAGCCCTCACATCACCCCACAGAGGGGATCGTCCCTCCCATTGTACAGATGAGGAAACTGAGGCTAAGAGAGGCCCAAGACCACCGTACAGGAAATGTAACACCATGAGCTGAGCCTCAGCTTCCCCATTCTCACTCCAGGACCCTTTCCAGAACTTATACCTGTGACCTGTAGCCTCGTACTCTGTGCCTGATGGAGCCTGTCACTCTTGGACCTTTCACGTCTGTGCTGACTGAGGTGCAAGGAAAGTCACAGGCTTTGGAGCTGGACAGGCCTGGGTGAGGCCTGAAAAACTGGTGACTTCAGCATATGCATCACCTTGGACACTCAGCTTTCTTATATGAAAAGTGGGGACAATGGCTGGGCTTGGTGGCTCAGCCTGTAATCCCAGCACTTTGGGAGGCCGAGGCGAGTGAATTGCCTGAGGCTGTGGGTTTGAGACATGCCTGGGCAACTTGGTGAGACCTTGTCTCTACAATAAATCAAAAATTAGCTGGGCGTGGTAGCACACGCCTGTAGTTCTGGTTACTTGGAAGCCTGAGGCGGAAGGATTGCCAGAGCCCAGCAGGTCGACGCTAGGGTGACCGTGAGTGTGCCATGGCACTCCAGCCTGGGCGAAGGAGTGAGACTCCAACTCAAAAAACAAAAAAGAAAACGAAAAAGAAAAATGGGGACATTAATAGAAGCTTCCAGGGCTGTTGTGAGGGTGACATGAGACAGTGCGGCAGAGGGCCCCTCGAAGGGTCTGGTGAGGAGCAACCTCCCTTCCTCTCTCCTCTCCTCACTCCTGGCCTTCCTCCTTTCCTCCCCTTTCTCCCAGGACACCTGGGCTCTCTCAGGCCCTCGAGGCCCAGTTCTCTCTCAAGTCCCCCTGGGGCCTAACAAGCTCTGGGGTCTGAGATGTCCCCTTGCTGTGTCTGGAGTTCCTTGTTATTGCGTCTGTGTGATCACTATGGCAGCCACCTCAGCTGAGGGTGGGGAGAGGGAAAGAGGCCAGAGCGGGACAAGGCTGGACCTTCTCATCTATCCCTTGGGGTTCTGGCTTCACGATGCTTCTCTCCATGTTGAGGCCTTTGCTGCTTTCTGGGCCTTGAGCCCAAGGCCTGTCCTGTTTTGGCCTGTGGAGGTTGAGGGGCTCCTGTCTGTCCATACCTGGCAGAGGTGCCTGGGGCAGCAACTCCCAGGTACCTGGAGCTGCCAGGAGCAGATTGGTGGGCTCCTTCGGCCTGGCCTGAGAGACTCCCCTTCTCTCCTCAACTCCCTGGTCTCTGTACCCAGGGCTGCGAGGAGTTAACTCACCAGTCACCTCATTCCCCTGCTTGCAGCCCTGGACTTGTCTCCACTCTTGAGGTAGGCTCATGAGCTGGGTGTACTGGGGGTGGTGGGCAGTAGGCTCGGTGTGCCTGTACTGTTGGTGGGGGCACCTGAGACCCATAGCTGCCTCTCTCCCACCTAGACAAGTGGGTCCTGGTGGCTGTGCACCACTGTGTCTGGGCCCAGCTATGGCATTGAAGACCTGTCTGTGACTCAGGCCTCAGGAAGTCCCTTCCTTAACCCTCCTGCAGTGAGTCATGCTTTTGCTGGTACCAGACCTTCCTGGTTTCCTGAAGGTGTCACTCAATGCCTAGTTCCAGCAGTGGGCAAAACATAGTCCCTGAGAGGGACCCTGGGCTCCTGCATAGCCTGTGGAAGGCTCCTCCCTTTCCTCCCCTGGGGGGGATGGTCAACTCCCCCCCCCCCGCTCCCTCTTGCCACCGCCGGCTCAGCAGCTCAGGCTAGGCCAGCTAGGGGCTGTTTCAGGGGAGGCTTCTGGGATGCAGGGAGTGGGGTGGCTTTTCCTTTCTTGGCAACCAAGTCACCTGGGCTCTGGCCTCCAGTTCCCTCCCTGCAGCAGGCACCCACCCAGGACCTCTCCCTTCCTGCTCATGAGCTGCTGAGTTTAGGGTGGTTGGGGAGTAGCCATCCTGGGATTTCCTGGGGACCCGGTGTGGATCTTTCTCCTCTGGAATTCCAGCCCCTCCAGGCCTATTCTCCCACTTCTCTCCTGCCTGGGAGTCAATTTCCTTTCCAGAGACACCGAGTTGAGCCTGGCAGGACAGCGGTTGTTTGGAGTCAACTGAGAATACGATCGATTCAAGGATGGGCGAGGGGAGAGACCTCCATGGTGGAGCAGGGTGAGTGGGTCAGAAGATAAACACACATGGGATGACAGTGGGCCACTGCTTCTTCCTCCCTCAGCTGTTTATTCTGAGTGACTAACTAGAAAAATTCCACTTGACCGCCAAAGGCTGCATCCCTACGTCTCACAATTAATACTAAAAGAAAAGTCCTCCAAGTTCAGCTGGGATCGCATCTGCCCAGAGGTTTTGTTACCTGGGGCTTCAAGACCCCATTTAAGCCACTCAACATGCAGGGGCAGGTGTGGGAGTCCCTGGGATGATGTTACTGTAACAGGTGACAACCCCACCGGGAAGATCCCAGTGGCAGCGCACTCACTGCCCTGGGCCTGGGGCCTGGGGAGGACAGAGGAGAGAAGCCAGGAGGTGTCCCAGACCCATTTCTCCAGTCCGGGGGAGAGTCTCCAGGGGAGGGTTGTCTGGGAGAATCCATGAAGCTATTTGTAGACTAGTGTCAAGGACCAACGCCTTCCCAGAAGGTCCATCTTTGCTGGGAGGCGGACCAGGCTCCGGTGGAGAAGGGGTCATCTGGGATGTTGGTTTCCTTGAACCCCAAGCGCCCTGGGTCTTTCCTGGAGGATCTAGGGTGAGCTGGGTGAGGATGAGAGAGAGAGAAGAATGGAATTGGGGGCCCCCAGGGACTCCACTTTGTAATGCTGAGATCCCTGGGGATAAACAGCAGAAGCACCTCCTTCTGAAGGTGCTGGGGCTGCAGCCCTCACTTCCCTCATGGCGGAGCATTTTCAGATATGTCAGTGCTGTTCATAGCATCTGTGATGCACAGAGTCTTGGAATTAGAACATCTTTCACACACTCAATGATGCTTTCATACAGTCTTTGAATTGCAGGATCTGAGCCTCTTGTCTTGTCTTTATACAGAGTGCTGGGATGACAGGATCACAGAGGCCTTCATGGACTCACAGGCCCACAGAATCCGAGGGTTAGGAATCTCCACAAAAGACTTGGAACATGGACCCATTAGAGAAACTCAGAGTAGAAACAGAAATCTTGGAATCAGGAAAAACCTTAGTTTAACTCCCTCCTGTAATACAGGAAGCTGTCCCTTCAATGTCCTGTAATAACCTGAGTAGTTCTAGAGATGGGGAGTTTATCGCCGACAGGGCATCCTGTCCCACTTTCGGGCAGACTTGGCTGCTCATGCTGAGGCTAAATCTGTGCCCGTGGGACTCCCCACTCCTCTCTCCCCTCCCTGCCACCCCCCATTTACCTGGAGGAGCCAAGTGTATAGAACAAGTAACTGTGGACACCAGGCAGCACCTAAGCTATCTCCTGGCCAAAACAATGACTTTTGAGGGCTGAGAGGCTGCGAAAGGCGTAGGTCATGACACCTCCTGGCACGACATTCATCCCCTTCCTTTGGTGCCTTGGGGTGTGCCATCTGCAGCTGCCCAGCCTGCGTGGTGCCCCCAGCCTTCCAGACGCTGAAAGCTGAGCAAGCTAGACACGCTGGAAACAATCATCGGCGAAGGCAGGCTCTGCTCCTAGTCGCACCCCAGCCAACAGCAAGAGGAATGATTTGATGGTGAAACCAAGCACCCTGCTGACTGCGGAGCTGGATTTTATTAGGTTGTTTTGAAAGCCATCTGGGGGTGTGGTGGGAAGGCTCAGTCTTCTGTGAGCCTTGGCCATGGCACTGGCCCAAGGCAGAGCTGGGAGAATGGGGCCGCAGCCTTGCCTTGTACTAACTGTGTGGCCTTGAGCAAGATCCTAACCTCTCTGTGCCCCAGTTTCCTCTCTTATAAGGCAAGGATCACATCTGGTATGATCCCTAGCCTTGTTCACACAGGTAGATTTGCTTCCTTCCATCCAACAGTAAACATTGTCAGTTGTTCAACGCATTCATTCATTCTTGCTTTCACCCATTTTCACCATTCATCCATTCATTTATTCAGGCCTGTCTACTTGCCCCTCCACTCATCAATGCATTCTTTCATGCACACATCTGAGCATGGTCAAACCCACCATACAAAGACTTCTCCAGTTTGTGAGCAGACAGACCAGGCTCCAGAAAGGGGCTCTGGACTTGGCAGGTGGAAAACATGTGATTACCCTGATGCCACTTAAAGGTGCTGCTGGAACTAAGAATCTAGGGCATCACTGCATTGGTGTCTCACGGCCCAGGAGCCTCAGATTTCTGCCCATAGCGCCTCCTCCTCCCAGGTCACTGCCCCTGGCAGGGGAGCCTGCTGCCTCTTGGTGGTGTCTGTGCAGCCTGGGCCAGACCACTGGCCCTTGATCAGCCTGGGTGAGGTTTGTATCTCAGCCTCCATATGGGAACAGAGGCCCTGGCTTTCCTGAGGTGGGTTACGGTGTGGGAACACAAAATAGCAAAGACTCTTTATTGGGAAAATTTTATCCTTTTCCCCTTGAGTAGTTCACTTCTGACCAGGAAGGGCTGGTGTGGGCTGGACCAGCTCAGGGTTGGCTCTGCTGACCCAGGAGGCAATGGGCTGGGTCTTGTCCAAAATCCCTTCAGTGTGTTACAGTGGTCTGAGGACATCCTACAGCTTAGTGGCCACTGGTTGGTTGCACTGATTCATCCATCTTACTGTCTTTTCTTGAGGCCTCTGGAGATGTGATATGCAAATATATGCAAATGAACAGAAGGGGGTTGCTCCCAAAGGCTGGGGCACTTTACCTGGATGAAGCTGGTCTCTCTGCTCACCTTTAGCTCACCTTTACCCCATCTTCCCCTCCACCCCCGAGTCCCAGGGCAGTGGGAGTATGAGGGAAGGAGAAGGGGCCTTAGAGTCAGAGACCTGGGTCCAATTCCTGGCCCACCCCATAGTGCTGTGGGTGGTCCTGGGCAAGTCTCTTCACCTCTCAGCCCTGTGTGTCCCCCTCCCTGCAGCAGAGGCAATGCTGGTCGTGTGGTGCAGGGCTCTGGTGGGCCTGAGGAAGGCATGCTGGATAATGGGCCACTCACACCATCGCTGTAAGAAGCAGTTCTAAGCTCCTACATGACGCATTTCTGAGGTGGTGGGGAGGGAAGTCACTCAGGCTTTGCAGCCTGGGAAGAGCATGTGTCTGTAGAAAGGACACGCTGTGGCTCCTCTAATAAAAAACAATTGCTCTTTAGTTGAGCATCTTCCCTGTCCAACTTGGTATGTTTTATGTGTGACCTTTGCCGAAACCCAACCATCTCTCTTTGAGCGTGGGAGATTAAAAGAAAGATTGGGATTTAAACATCCTAAAAGATTTATTCTATGTAATGAATGGAAAAATCCCCACAAAACCACACACATTACGTGAGGAGAAGCAGGCTGAGGTGGACTGGAGGCCGGCTGGGCCTCTGAGGGATGGTGCTGCGGAGTGGAGGCTGCTCCCATAAAGGATTCTTTCAAAAGCATCTTGGATCTGTTCCTTCTGAATTGGATGAAACTTCCAGAACTCACCTGGCTTTGTCAGGGAGGTGGGACTGAGGTTCGCTGAGGGCCTACTGTGTGCCAGGGCTGCAGACATGTTGCACCCATCAACTGTGCGCTGTCCCCTGTGTGGGCAGTGCTGCTGCTTCGGCTTTCCTGGAGGGGAGTCTGAGCTCCTGAGGATGGACTGACATGTCCCAAGCCACTTAGCTTGTCAAGCAGCAGAGCGGGGATTTGAACCCAGGTCTGGCTGCCCCGAGTCCCTGCTCTTTCCCTGGCCCCCCACACGAGGAGCATCAGGGAGAACTGGGATACAGACAATGGTGGTGGGACTTGTCATCCATCCAGAATGGAGCTAGGTCCACACTTAATGCAGCTAAGCATGGAGTTCCCTGTGAGGCTCTGGCTGGGCGCTTGGGGCAGGGTCTAGGTGAGACCAGGGAATGTGTGTCTCACTGGAGGGGCCACACTCCAAGCAGGCAGTGGGAAAAAAAGGCATGAAAGTATTCCAGGGAAGCTTGCCCGAAGAGGTAGACTGTGGATACTGTTATGCAGCGGTCCCCAACATTTTTGGCATCAGGAACTGGTTTCATGGAAGACAAGTTTTCCATGGATGGGGCAGGGGGTGAGTAAGGGAATCATCAGGCTTAGATTCTCATAAGGAGCGTCCAACCTAGATCCCTCACATGCACAGTTCACAATAGGGTCCGCACTCCTATGAAACTCTCATGCCACCGCTGATCTGACAGAAGATGGAGCTCTGTTTGCCCACCTCTTACCTCTTGCTGTACGACCAAGTTTCTAACAGGCCATGGGCCAGTACTAGTGTGCAGCCTGGGGTGGGGGACCCCTACTGCCGTGGACTAGGAAGGGCACCCGGGTGGAAAGGGGTGAGTTGGAGGGGGAGCACAGGGGCATTCATTGAACAACCTTCACTGACACTGCCAGGCTCTGCTTTTTTAGATTCTGGAGACACAGAGAAGACCAGGAGTGACTCCTGTGCATGATCCAGTTGGAGAAACAAGCTGGGAAATGGATAGTGAGGAAAGGTGGGAAGATGGGTGCTCTGCAGCTTTTGGCTGTGTGGCCTCAGGCAAGTTGCATCATGTCTCTGAGCTTCCATCTCCTCATTTGTACACTGGATAATCACGGTCTCTGTCTCACAGGGTAATGGCGAGGATTGAGATGATGCATGTAACAGGCGAAGATAGAGCCTGTCACCTGTTATGTGGTCAGAACATGGTCTCTGCTAGCAGCTTGGGGGCAGAGTTGAGGGAGTGATTTGTTTTTTCTGGAACAGGCTTCACCAAAGAGATGAAGTCTGGGTTTTGAAGGATGCATAGGAGTTTTTTAGGAGGAGGAAGTGAAAAGAGAAGTGATTTCCTCAAGGACATACAACAGGCCTTGCTGTAGGGCCTGAGGGGCTGCCTTTGCCTTAGGCAGGGGCATAGTAAGAGGGGAATACAAATCCAAGGCCTTTGGGACACCTCTGCTGATGTGATAGTTGAATTTAAGGAACTTCCTCTGCAGGGAGGAAAATGATAGTGGCTCAGTGGGGGAAGTTCTAGGGTCCCCGGTGGATCCTCTGTCCTGTCACCCACAGCCTGGGAAGGTAGGGAGGGGAGGGAGGGAACTGAATCACTCTCAGTCAGCCAAAGTCACTGCCCCCTTGAGTGAGGGGGTTGGGGAAGCTGCTGGGTCCCCCTGCCAGGGCGAGTCCAGGGTGGCCAGAGTGTCCAGGGCGGGGTAGGGAGGCCAGGCAGGCTCCTGTCACATGGCCCCAAGTGCCCCGGGCATCCTCACACCTGCAGAGATCAGCTCCTTTCACTCACAGACAGCCCCAGGAGGGAGGGGTAATCTGCTGCCATCGCCCCCTTAGTGTCAGGAGCCCAGTCCCGAGAGAGCCAGTGGCCTGTTTGGTCTCCCAGTTGGACAGCCAGGGCTGGAGTTTGACCTCAAAATCCCTGCTCTCAATCCCAGCTGTTCAGGCCTTCCGGGGGCCGCGGCCTCATCACTTACCCCCTTCCTGCCCCCGCCAAATCCTCCTTCCCAACTGGAGCCACTTGGCCTGCAGCCTCCAGAAGAGTCTCGCCCCCCTGCCCTGGACTCCCGCCTGACTATTTCCCCACGGCACATACTCTTTCCCCCACTTCCCCTTCTCCTCTTCCTCCGCCCCTACTCTTCTTCCTCTCTCCTCTTCCTCTTTCTCCTCTGGGCAGGATTAACCCTGGCTCACCCCCAGGCCCTAGTGCAGACAGCACCTTCTCAGAGAGCCCCTGACCCCCCAGGCTGGGAGGTCCATCTGGCTCTCCTGTGGCCCCCCCATCAGATCCCACTGTGTGGTCATCGTCTGTCCTCCACTGAACTGGGGATCTGGAGGGCAGTGATGGAGTCTCTGTCCTTGTGGTGGCCTCAGGGCTTCTGCAGGGTGAGCCTCCATCAGTGCCCATGAGCGATGGCTCTGCCTCCCTGGCTGCAGGGCCTTGGGCCAGTCGCCTCGCCGCTTAGGGCTCAGTCTCCTCATCTGTCAAGGGTGACAGTCCACACCCCCAGGCTTGCTGTGGTGGGAGATGCTAGGTGTGTGGAGGGTGGGGACTCGTGGTGGAGCAGGCAGTGGAGCTCGCTCACCTGACTTCAGCCTCCATTCTCCCTACTTGCCTCCCAGCCTCACCTCCACCTCTGGGGGCCTGGGCTCCACTCTCCAGTGGGAGCCCGCCACCCACCTCTTCCAACCTTCAGAGAAGAGGGGCTTATATCTCCAGACCACCTGTCTTGATGGTCCTTCTTAATTAGTGGGCACCGTGCACCGAGGAGTCGCGAATGCAGCCCTTCCACGTGGGTGACATGTTACATGAGGACTCTGGCTTCTCCTCATGGTGCTTTGCTCTTTTTCTGCCCTCTAGACGTTTGTCTCTGAAGCCATGCAGGTTTTCCTGTGCTTTATATTTGAAACTCAGGGAGTAGATGACTATGCTTTATAGAGATTAAGGGACAGGAGACAGAGGTGCCCAGTGGGCAGGCCCCTTGCTGGAGGTCACACAGCTAATGACTGTTCGAGTCAGAATTCAGACCCGTCAATTACCTCATTAATTCATGTAACCGACATGTATCCAAGTCCAGTTTTGTGCCACCACTTGGAAGGCTCTGAATTCCATAAAATCCAGCATCATCTAAGGGCACTGAGTGAACCGACTTAACATCTGCACATGGGGCATCACCTGCTGGGCTCAGGGTTGGGTTCCAGAACACAAGTTTGCTTTCATTCTCACCGCAGTGTGGGGAGAAGACGCTGGTATCCTTGCGTTACTGAGGAGGACACTACAACTCCCAGGGGCGGCCAGCAAGGGAAGCATTGAGGTGGGGTCCAGCCCTGGGGCACTGGACTCCATAACCAGTGCTCTGTCAATGGGGTCAGCTGTTAGGGTTGGGGTGGATCATGTGTCTGTGGATGGTGTCTTTGAATAAGAAGGCCCTGGGGGTGGGATTACAGGAGGAGAAGGGTAGGGACAACCTCTCTCTCTTTCCCCTGTCACCCACTCCTCTGGCCTGTCATGGAGGACTCTGCCCCAGAAATGCCCTCCCCTGAACCATTTCAGGTTTGGATGTGGGCCCTGATGCTTAGTAGGGGTGACTTGTGATACACACTCAACCTCACTAAGTCCCTGATTTGTCACTGCAGATGCCCAAACTTCTCTCCTTTGGTGCCTGGCATGCCCTGATGGGGAGCACATGGGAGTTGCCCAGTGTAGGACTGGGTACATCATGGGAGCCCTGTGGTCTTGCTTTCCTCCTCTTTGTGTCGTGGTCACCAAGTCCCATTATTCCACTTCCTGCTTCCTGGAGGAATCTGTCCCCTTCTCTCCAGTCCAGGTGTTGGTTGGGTTCGGGCCACCATCATCACCTGGTACCCCTGCCTCTATCTCTCTCCCTGCTGCTGGATTGTTCTAGAAGCAAAACCACTCATGGCTTCTGCTGCAAGGAACACAATACAACAGAAGTTAACAGAACAAACACGCATCCTTCCCCTTCAAACTTCAACCTTCCATGGCTCCCAGCTGTCTTCAGTATAGCATGGCATGGCATTTGATGCCCTCCTGAGTTCATATCAACCACTGCTTCAGCCTTGTTTCCTGCTGTTCCCCCAAATTACCCTTCACTCTGGCCACATGGGCATCTTCCCTCATCTCCATCTGGGTTGGACAGGACCATCCTGACTGAGGCAGCGGCATGAGGGAGGCCAGATCAGAAGATCAAGTGAATCAGGAAAAACCTAGGAAAGACCTTCCTCGCTTTCCTCCCACCAGAGCATTCCGTCGTCCTGGTAGGGGTCCAGGTTGGCTCCTGCCCCTGTCATGGGGGTCTCCTGAATCCTGCTGCAAGGCTCACCCTGTTGTTCTTCAGCTTGGCAACTCTCCCTTCCTCCAAATCCTTACTTTCCCTGCTGGGGTCACTGCTAATCCATGCTGGCCTCCCATGCTCCCAGCATCTTCCATGCTAAAGTGCCTTAAAAAGAAATCCACACCCTGGAATAATTCCTGTTTTCTGCAAAGCAGGGAAATGTTAATTGTGGTCAATAGCTTCCTGTCTGTCTCCTTTGGAAACTCCGTCTCTGAGCTCTGTGATAAAGGAATTAGGCTCTGATTAAAGGAAGGAACACCATTGTGAGACCATGTTTCTCTGTTCTCAGAGATTACAGGCAGTAAGGGAGGATGGGGGAAAAAAGAAAGAAATAGACAAAAGAAAAAAAGAAAAGGGAAAACAGCTTGTCATTGTTTATGCTGGGGCTGGAGGTACAGGGCTTGGCAGGCACATGACCAGGCCCTGGCAATCCACAGGGTGGGTGTAGGGGTGGCCAGGGGTGAATCCAATAAAACTTGCAGAACCAGAGGTTGGATTTGTGCCTCTGATGCCTGCACACTTTGTGCTCTCCGTGCAGCTCGACTCTGGCAAACACACACAAGTGTGTTAGAAGAACAAGATTGAGTGTGCTGCGGAGTGTCCCAGGGACAGATCTGAGGGGGCGGGTGCAGCCAGCTTCTGCACCAACAGCCCTGGGCCCAGCCACTGTTGCGTCCCCCATTACAGGATCTGGTGACTCCAAGGCTGGAGAGGCAATTGGGGCCAAAATGGGCCAGGTTTGCTTCCCGAGTGAGCCCTGACTCTGGGCTGCAGGGGGCTCTTGGCAGGAGCGTGGTGGCTGCCTTAGCTGCAGATCTCACTGGCCTGTGCATGGAGATCCCGCAGGGCACAGGAAAAGCTGGATCTCCATGGCTCTGCAACCTTCCTGCACCCGAAGGAACAGCTGGCCCTTGCAATGACCCCAGCTGGGAGTCTCTGGGGGATCTCATGTGGGTTCACAAACCACCCAGGAGCTGCTGTCACCAGGTGCAGGCTGTGCTTTTCTCCCCCACCATCACTGATCTCTGCTCAGGAAGCCTCTGCCTGGAGGGGCTCTACCGGTGGAGCCCCAGTGGGGACGTGGATGTCAGTGTCCACGCCATGGGGGATGGTGTGGTGAGTGCTGAGGATCCAAGTCCTGGGGGTATCTATTGGCCTCCCACCAACATGTACTTCCTATTGTCCTGTCTGGTGGTGAAGACACAAGGACACCCAAAGACTACATAAACTCAGTGTGGGAGAGGCTGCAAACCTCAGAAGCTGAAGAGAGATTTACTCTACTGGGATGGGGAGGAGACAGGGAGACTTTCTAGAAGAGGAGGCCTCTAATCTGGATTTTGCGGTATCAGTAGGGGTTCTCCAAGTAGATAGGGTGGAAAGAGACATCTCGAGAAGGACAGAAATGGGAACCAAGTACAGTTTAGGGGAAAAGGCCAACAGGGGTGGGGTGGACTAGGTTGGAAAGGGCCTTGACAGGCCAGGCGGGTATCTCTGGTTATCATGCTGCTTGGGCCTGTTTCTGTTCCTTCCTGCTACTGCAGACTGACGCCAGCGAGGGGTTGTTGGCCCGGCTAGGTCCACCTGCACTACCCTGGGTACTCTTTTCCAGATCTCCCTTGGGTACAGGCTCTGCTGCTTGCAGTCAGTCCTGACCCACTGGTCCACAGAGCCAATGTCCAGCATCAGGCAATGTCAAGAGCCCTGGCTCTGGAGCCCACAGACCTGTCTCACTGCTTTGAGGCTTTTCGGCGGTATGAGGACCATCCTACTGGCCCCAGGAGGCTGTTGAGAGATCATAAGATAACAATAGCAGCCTCACACCATGCACCTACTGGATACCAAGAGCCCTGTAACCCTTTACGCACTGACCCCTTTTGATCCTCTTCATACTCCTTTGAGCTATGCTTAGCAGAAGCACATAGTAGCTGCTTAACTAGTAGTGCCTCACCCTGCCCTGGAGTCTCCCAGAGCACCAAGGAGGCTTTCCTGAGTGATTTAGTGATTCTGTACCTGGAGGACAGAAAGGAGCCTGGCCCTTGGGAAGCTTGTGGTCTAGTAGTGGCCCCAAAGAAGACAGGGCATGAGGGTTCCAGAGGGGTGCAGAGGCTCTGGGGAGGGGATGGCACCGATATGCTTGTGGGAGCAGGAGGAGGCGAATGGGGCACTCTTGTCTGAGGGACTGAAGCCCACTGCTACTGGCATAAGCCAATGCTGGGACTGATCCCCTGGAAGAGGTGGAGGTCTGTAGAGGGCACCGCAGACAGCACAGGCAGGTGTCAGATCTCCTCCCTGGAGTTCCCAGGGGGTGAGAGTGATGGTCAGTGTCCCAGAAAGGGATGGGACCCAGAGGCATAGGGGGCCAGGCAGGGAAGGAGAGGGCATGCCAGATGTGGAGGGACCAGACAGGGGCTCCCTTAACTTTCCCAGAGCCCAGGTCCTGTCCGACATTCCATTCTTTAAGTAGGATGATCTTTCTCAGAAGAACACTACTCTTTTTTACAGCATCCTGTTTTTCCTTTGGTTTCTTTGTCACATTCATATGGTTGAATTCATTCATTGAGTTCCTCGATGAACATTCTTCTTCCCACTAGAATCTCAGTCCCAGGGGGCAGGAACCCATCTGTCTGTCTGTTTGTTGTTGTTCCAGGGCCAAGAGCACTACTGTGCCAGGGAAGGGGGAAAGGAGGAAGGGAGGAAGTAAGTAAGTAAGGTTGGCCCTTGGAAGCCTGCTGATCAGACATCACAGCAGAGAGAAGGAAGCAAGAGCTGCTGGATTTATATTTAATTAAAGTAGCTTTTAGTAATATTATTAATAGCAGTTAACATTCACTGAGCAACCAGCGTGTGCAAGCCTGTGCTGAGAGCCTCCCATCCGTGGTCCCATTTGATACAACAGCCCTTGGAACAAGTAATGGTGCTGTCACCCTGTTACAGATGAGGCACCCAAGACCTTTAGAAGTAAAGTGTCCTGGCCACATGGGGAGCAAAGCCAGGATGAAAGCACAGCCTGTCGGACTCCGGATCCATACTGAACCACACACTGCACTGCCCAACTGTATGCCAGGCCTTGTTCTGGGGACACAGGGATGGAAGGCACACTGTGCTGCCTGTGTGAGGCTCACCTTCAGTCAGGGAGCCTTCGCAGTGAGTAATGGAGGGTATTGGTGCTTCAGTGGTTCCTTGTCTGGACCACACTCTGCAGACAGGAAAACTGGGGCAGGGGCTTGCTGTTGTGACAGAGCCCAGGTCCTCCAAGAGGAAGGTGTGGAGGGAAGGAGGATGGTCAGTAGCTGTTGGTGGGTCTGGGGGAGTTCACCAGAGATGCCCAGGTGAGGGGCTTGGACCCCGGGCTGTGGTTCAGGGCCTACCACAGGCTTGGGTGGGGTCTGAGGTCATCTGTATGGGCTCTGGGGGTTCAACAGGACAACCACATGCTAGTGGATGGAGAAGAGGGGGGAGGGAAAATTACTCCTTTGAAATTAGGCCGTGTGGATGTGATGTCCCAGTAGATGGCTGAAAATAATAAAACAATAGAAAGCCATGGCAGGAGCAACCCAACCTGGTAAGGTATCACTCAACATGAGTTTGGTATGTACTGATGACCTAGAACTAACTTCTTTCCTTCCTTCCTTCCTTCCTTCCTTCCTTCCTTCCTTCCTTCCTTCCTTCCTTCCTTCCTTCCTTCCTTCCTTCCTTCCTTCCTGAGTTGGAGTCTTGCTCTGTCACCCAGACTGGAGTGCATGATCATGGCTCACCACAGCCTTGACCACCTGGGCTTCGCACATCCTTCTACCTCAGCCTCCTGAGTAGCTGGGACTACAGGTGCATGCCACCATGCCTGGCTAATTAAAAAAAATGTTTTGTAGAGACAAAGTCTCACTATATTTCCTAGGCTGATTTTGAACTCCTGGGCTCAGGTAGTTTTCTTGCCTCAGCCTCCCAAAGTGTGAGCCACTGGGTCTGGCCAACCTAGAACTTTCTAAAGGTGAAATGTTGTGAAGTTGTCCCTTTAGAGGTAAAGAGAGGATAGAGGAGACCTGGTGTGGGTAGGGATGGAGGTGCCTTTTGTCCCTGATCCCTTCCCTGGAATCCTCCTATCCTCCCACGTCGGGCACTGACAAAGGCCTTTGTGACTGGCTGCTCTCAGAGCTGAGGGGCTGGTTGACAGCATTAGTCCCCTTGGGTTTGTCTTGACTGTTTGGAGATAATGGCCCAATTTTCCCAAAGTCCTTGTATCTGCCAGAATCCCCCCAAGAGCGGTGACCGTGTCTGGTTGTCCCCTACAAGTCCCCAAGCTCAGCACAGTACCCAGCGTGCAGTGAATGAATCAATAAATGCACGGTCTTTTACCTTTTCCAGCCCTCACTCAAGTATGTACTTGGGGCAGTGGCCAGATTTAGCAAACTGTACTAAGTTCAACAACCTTTCTACCCAGCACCCAACGGGGATTGGAACTCACTTCCCTGCGACCCCAGAACAGCTCTAGGAAACGAGAGATGCTGTGCCCTGCAGTGGGCTAGGTATAGGCTTTGGAGACAGAGAAGGTCTGGGTTCAATCCCTAATGCCTGTTAGAAAAAATTTCATAGGGGGCAGCATGCTTAACTTCTCTGAGCCTATTTCCTTTTCTGTAAAATGCTACTTCAGAGGGTAATTTTGAGAATTAAATGAGGGGAAAAAAAAGCATATGGAGCATGTGGCATACAGCTGGGCATGTAGTAGACAACCAAGGAATGATATTATTATTATTTTAGTGGTAGTTATTTATTAGGAAGATTTTCCATGGAGAGGAACCTCACCTGTCTTGTTTGCTGCGGCATCCCTGGTGCCTGCCCTGGCCTGGCACATGGTAGATGTTCAGAGCATGGGGCTAGAATCCCCACTCTGCCAGTGGCCTGGAGTCTCCTCTGCACAGCTAGATGGAACCTCCCTGATTCCCCTTCTGCCAAAGAGACAGCAGCAGAACCATGTGACTCTCAAGAAAGGAACAATTTTGTGGGATTCTCAATCTCTTTCTTCCATCCAGCACTGATCCATTTCCTTATTGACTTCAGAGGCTTAGCATGCCAGATTGTCGCTGGCAGAACTGGTGGCAAAATGACAGGGAGTCAAGGTCTCTGTGCCCTTTGCTCTGGCTTTTATCCACCTGATTTCATGCAGCTGGAGTCCCGGCTGCCACTCAGCTGGGGAAATGTCAAAACGATATTAAATCACAGGACACTGGCAGGTGACAGGAGAACACTTGTCACCCACCTCTTGTCTGTCCCCTGGTCCTGAGCCCACAGCAGGGAGGGATCACTGTGCTTTGAGGGCCCAGTTCATTTTATCTGCACTTCTCCATGATCGCAGACTTGCAATTTTTCTGGATGTGAGAGCTGGTGGTGGCTGGGTGCTCCTGCTCACTGTGGCCTGGGACGACTGGCATGCCAGTCCCAGGAGCTTCCTGCCAGAGCAGAGCCGGGGTAGGGAACGAACTCATCACAGGCAGGACTGGACTGGGTTGTCCTTTCTTCTTAATTTGAAAAAATATGAAAGAGATGCAAGTTCACTGTTAGAACTTAAGCAATGTAAAAGCAAGGATTTTAAGTGTTTTGCTCCCCCAGCCCAAAGCCCACCTCCCAGATAAAACACTGCAGATATTACTCCCAGCGAGCCCACTGGGGGAGCCCTTTGGAATCATGGGCTCCTTCAGTCCTGTTATCAGTTATACAGGTAGATTCTGCCATTGTCCCCCCTCTTTTTTTTGTTAGAGTCTCATTCTGTCACGTGCCACTGGAGTGCAGTGACATGATCACAGCTCACTGCAGTCTTGACCTCCTGGGCTCAAGTGTTCCTCCTGCATCGGCCTCCTGAGTAGCTAGAACTACAGACTCACACCATGATATTCAGCTAATTTTTTGATTATTTTGTAGAGATGAGGTGTTGCTATATTGCCCAGACTGGTCTCGAACTCCTGAACCCAAGCAATCTTCCCAGCTCAGCCTCCCCAAATAAGCCACTACGCCTAGCTCAATGTTCCTTTTTAAAGAATAGGTAAAGGGGGCTCAGAGTATTGGGGTGAGTTTCAAGGCCACTCAGCTGGTTTCTGGGTTCTGGGGACAGAACCCAGCTCTGCGTGACTCCGAGGACACACCCCTTCAACCTGCCTCCAGGGTTTTTGGCACATATTTTTTTCTCTAAGTGTATAATATATTCTTTCACAAGCATGGAATTGCATTCTAAGCCTCGTTTGCAGCCTGCCTTTTAATTTGAGAATATTTTCCTCCTTGGATTGATCCTGTTTTTCTCGGCAGTGGTCTAGTACCCTTTTGTCAGCAGCACCAGCATTTGCTTAGCTGATTCCTCTTAGGTGGATGTGGAGGGTGTTCTGGAGTTTTCTGCCTTCCCAGCAAGGCTGCAATGTCTATAACCTCTTGACTTTTTTCAAATCTGAATTTTGATTATGCGAGTGTTATGTGCATAGATTCTCTTTGCCATGTAGTTGAGCAATTTAGGTAAACAAGTGGCCTGGGCTCCCCTCCTCTGCAACTTACCTCCACATTCAAGTTCCCTCCCCGTCATAACCGCTGTCCCCGGGATGGCGAATCATCCTCATAGGCCCATTTTCATGCATTCGTATCATACATGTGCATACATTTTTGTGGGTGTTTTGAAAAATATAAAAGATGTCATGCAATATGCATTTTTGTGCACCTGGATTTTTTTTCCCCATTAGTGACATCCCAGATATCTTCCCATGTCAGTGCCTATAGTGTAGCCTCATTCTTTTTAATGAGGCCATGTTTCATGGCATGGATGTGTCATCTTTTAAAAACTATTTCCTGCTGGGCTCGGTGGCCTGTAATCCCACGCTTTGGGAGGCTGAGGTGAGTGGATTGCCTGAGCCCGCGGGTTCGAGACCTGCCTGGGCAACTTGGCGAGACCTCATCTCTACAATAAATCAAAAAATTAGTCAGGCGTGGTAGCGTGCGCCTGTAGTTCCATCTACTCGGAAGGCTGAGGCGGGAGGATCGCCTGTGCCCAGCAGGGCGAGGCTGCGGTGGCCGGGAGCGTGCCACTGCACTCCAGTCTGGGTGACAAAGTGAGACTGCAAACAACAACAAAAAACTATTTCCCTGTAGATAAATCTCTTGGTTCCTTTCATTTTTCTCTCTATAAGAAGCTCCGCAAACCGGGCTCGGTGTCTCAGCCTGTAATCCCGCGCCTTTGGGAGGCTGAGGTGAGTAGATTGCCTGAGCCTGCGGGTTCGAGACCCGCCTGGGCAACTTGGCGAGACCTCATCTCTACAATAAATCAAAAATTAGCTGGGCGTGGTAGCACGCGCCTGTAGTTCCAGCTACTTGGAAGGCTGAGGCGGAAGGATTGCCGGAGCCCAGCAGGTCGTGGATGTGGTGGCCAGGAGCGGCCAGTGCACTCCAGTCTGGGTGACAGAGTGAGACTCCAACTCAAAAAAAAAAAAAAGTTCTGCAATAAGCACCCTGTACCTATTGCACACACATTGGCCTTTTTTTCTAGTGTGGATACCCAGAAGTGGAACTGTGAGCTGAAGGGTTTGCCAGACCAGGTCTTGTCTGAGACCACAGGAGGCCAGGGAGGAGCTGGGTGGTGGCTTCCATGTGGTTGTCCCCTGCAGGCAGCGTGAGGTGAACTGGCAGAGGATCTGGCTTTTGCCTAATGATCCATTCTCCACAGCCATATTCTTGGGCAGTTCCTGGTGACACTGACAAATACAGTTTCCTGGCTGGGCAGCTATTTAGACAGAGCTGTCAGAACAACCCTATGGGTAACCTCTTAGGCCAGCCCCATGTACCATTTGACACCTTCCTCTTCCTCCTTGTGCTGACTGATTGTTGGACTGATCAATCGGTTGACCAGTTGTTTTGGTGGTCTTCAGCCTGTTTCTATGCACCTGCCCAGGGAAAAATTGGGGGAGATGTGCAATAAATTGTTCAACCACCAACCATTTCCAGCTAGTGCCAGGGTAGTGGGCCAGAAAGGCCCCTGCCCTCAGGAGTTGCAGCCCAGTGGGGAGACAAGGTTGCGCCCACTGCCCAGGGCTGTGACAAAGGTAAGTGCCGGATGCTGTGGGGACACATGAGAGGGCTTCTGATAGTGCCTGGGGTGAGTGGTCCAGGAAAGTTCCTGTTAGAGGTGATGACTTAAAGGATAAGTAGATGCTTAGATCATTTGTTTGTCTTTTTATGTGTTTGCTTGCTGATTACTGTTGTTCATTTTTTCCTGCTCACCAGGCCTCCTCCTTCATCTGGTAATGGCATAGCCTCCCCATTTTTGCTCTCCCATCAATTACAGGTCTTCAGCCCCGCCATACCCCACTTAGAGCACAGGGGTGGGCACGTGACCCAGGCCTGGTCCATCAGAGCACTGCATCTCTAAGCCACAGTAACTGCTTCAGGATGGGCCAATTCAAATCTTCCTTGGGATTTCCTGCTGGAGTTGATGGGAGACACTTTCTTTGCCTTTGGAGTTATGAAGCTCAAAGTAGATGTTTGGGCTAAATTTCCCTGGCATCCTGAGACATGCCCAGATGCAGTGGGAGAAACTGAGGCCACTTTG
The DNA here is from genome assembly GCA_027257055.1 of Cephalopachus bancanus. Classification (NCBI taxonomy): domain Eukaryota; kingdom Metazoa; phylum Chordata; class Mammalia; order Primates; family Tarsiidae; genus Cephalopachus; species Cephalopachus bancanus. The sequence goes on along the minus strand of JAPVLO010000284.1, from coordinate 1,802,476 downwards.
CAGAAAGAAGCAGAGATAAAGATGAAAGATGGGCAGAGAGACAATCCTGGGGGGCACTGAGATCTGATCCTGGTAGTTCTTTCTACTCCAGAGCTTCTTTTCCAGCCCTAGAGCCAATCACCCCCCTTTGAAAGGCCTCAACTGCTGGACTGGGGTCTGCTCCTCTGATAGTGCCTGGGGTGAGTCCTGACAGATGCTGGGAGTGGGCTCACAAGGCCCTGATGCTTCCAGATGGGCAGAAAGCAGGCTGGCTGCATAAGAGGGTCTTCTCTGGCCCAGCTTCCTGATTTCAGTATTCCTTCCTGTATTTGGTTCATGCTGCTTTCTAAAACCCAAGGCTGGGTGCAGTGGTTCATACCTGTAATCTCAGCACCTTGGGAGGCAGAGGCAAGAGGATGACTTGAGTCCAGGAGTTTGAGACCATCCTGGGCAACACAGCAAGACCCCATCTCTTCAAAAAAACAAAATTACCCAGGCATGGTGGTGCCTGCCTGTGATCCCAGCTACTCAGGAGGCTGAGGCAGGAGGATCACCTGAGCCCAGGAGATAGAGGCTGCGGGGAGCTGTGATCATGCCATTGCACTTCAGCCTGGGTGACAGAGCGAGACCTGGACTCAAAAAGAAAATAAAACCAAAACAAACATGACACTCTCTTTTTAAAAACTTTTCAGTGGCTTCTTATTTTCTTTGGAATCAAGCCCAAGCTCTGTAGCCTGCTCTACTGGGCCCTGCATACATTGGCCCTTGCCTGATCTGGTCTGTCACCCTCACTGACCAGAGCTTAGGCTCCAGCTACACCAGACTTCCTTTGGCTTCATGTCCAGGCCAGTGTGTCCTGCAAGCCTTTGTACATGCTGTTCTTTCAGCTTGGAAAACCTTTCCCTCACCTTCCTAACTTCCCTTCACCCCCCATTCTTTAATAGGATGACTCATATTCCTCTTCTGGATTGGAAGTAAATACCTCTTCCTCCAGGAAGCCTTCCAGCTCTGCTGTTCTGAGTTCCCACAGCACAGCATCATTCTAGTCCTATGGTAATTGTTTAATGACTTGTTTCTTTCAATGGACTCTAGGCTCTAGGCGAATTCACATCCATCTTGTTTATTATTGTACCCCAGCTTCTATCATGGTGATAACAAATGTGTGAAGGTTAATTAACAAATGAGCTTCAGTTCAAGGGGTACCAGGTGTGATGGAAACAGCTCAACTTTGGAACAAGACAGACCTGTGTTCAGATCTTGCCTGCATAGTTAACCACTTGGCAAGTTGCTTCCCCTTTCTGAGCTTCAGTTTCCTCAAATGCCCACTTCTTAGCTGTTATGAAGGTAGTGAAGATAGTGGTGTTTGGCAGACTTAAACGTGTTATGGACATGTGAAGTTTTCTTTTTAAAGGGACATGTTAATGGGACTCAATACACAGGAATTATTCTGACCCTAGTTGATCTCCCCCCCCCCAGGCTGAAAATAACAAATACCTGAACTTTTGGGGAGTAGAAGAAGTGCGCACACCTACCGAGGACAACAAAATGCCACCCTCGGTATTAAACAGGTTGAGAAGATCCAGAAAGGGCTTCTGTACCTTTTAATAGACTTATTGCTAGGTATTTTATACTTGTTTTTTTCTGATGTAAATGGCATTTTTTTAACTTGCTGATGCATGGACATTAATTTAATGTGTGTGTACACACACACACACACACACATAAAATCCAGCAACTTCTTAAACTTGTATCCAGTAAACTTGTTAAACTTCTTTTTTTTGAGTAGGAGTCTCACTCTGTCACCTAGGCTGGAGGGCAGTGGCATGCTCCCGGTCACCGCAGCCTCTACCTGTTGGGCTCAGGCGATCTTTCCGCCTCAGCCCTCCAAGTAACTGGAACTACAGGCATGCGCCACGACACCCAGCTAATTTTTTGATTTATTGTAGAGATGAGGTCTCACCAAGTTGCCCAGGCTGGTCTCGAACCCTTGGGCTCAGGCAATCCTCTCACTTTGGCCTCCCAAAGTGCTGGGATTACAGGCTTGAGCCACCGCGCCCGGCCTTGTTAAACTTCTTTATCCATTCTATTTATTTACCTGTAGATTCTTTTAGATTTTCTACCTAGACAATTACATTTGCCAATAGTGAAAGCTTTATTTCTTCCTTTTTGTTCCTTATACCTTTCATTTATTTTCTCTCTAATCTTCGTAGAAGTGATGATAGCAAGTACTCTTGAATTGTTCCTGATTTAAAAGGGAAACCTTTCAGCTTTATGTCATAATAGATGATGTAGGTAGGTTTTTCACAGATGGTTTTCATCCAGCTCAGCAAATCCTATTTTATTCTTAGTTTGGAATTTACTCATGAAAGGATATTGAATTTTATTTGCATCTGTTGAAATATTCACATGGTTTTCTCTTTGATAATGTGATGATTTGCATCACTTAATTTTTAAATCTTAAACCAACCTTGCATTCCTAAGATAACCCAAACTTGGC